>JASKUP010000098.1:3600000-3950267 GCA_030448955.1 Trichopoda pennipes
TTGAGTTTAAAAGGCCTTTTAGAATCGTGATTTAAAAAAAAAATATACTCTCCAAAAAATAAAATTTTAATGGAAATTTTTAGGCTTTTTTAAATGTTTTTTAGTTGAGAGCTTTAGTTCGGCTTAAGGTCTTTTCAATTTTTAAAAATGAAAAACAAAAATAATTTTATTTGTTTCATTTTATTTTCTAATATTTCGGTTAACTTCGTTAACCATTATCAAAGAACCTAACACACAAAATAACACAGATACATTTTCTATTAAGCAATAAAGCATAATTACGAGAAGGTAGTAAGGTTTTCAAAAAAACGCTAATGGCCTGTCAGTCCCATTCTTAACAACTAATTATTCTATAGGCCCAACTATAATATGCATAATCTGGCTTAAGTTAATGTCAAAAATCGGACGAAAAGTCTTTCAAATCTTTAAGCGAATCATGGAAGACTTTTACGTGGCTATATTGTACTTACATGAATATAGAAATTATTATTTACAGTTGTACATTTTGTGCAAAAATATAATTTCGTTCCAAATAAATGAAATTTATTAGTAAAAAGGCGTTTAATAATCATTTTTGTACACTTAATCCTTATACAAATTCATAACTTTTTTGTTAATATTTTTAAGAAAATTATGAAAGAAAAATATATTTGTATTATTTGGGCCAGAAGTACTAAAAAATGCTACTGTGTGCATCATTGAATTTATAAACAATAAAAAATTAAATTTTATTGCAAATTGTGTATTAAGAAAATGGAAAAAAAAACAAAATGCTTAAAGGTCCTCGTTCCTTTGAATTATCGTTTTAATAAAACAGGTCTCTTTTGTCATATAAGCTAGTTTTTTTCTGTACATTTTCTATTAAATTCAGATAAAATATTTTTTACCCTCAATAGGAATTTGTTTACTAACGCAAAACAGCTGTTTCCGTACGGAATGTGCGATCAGTTTCGCACTTTGCTTGACATTTTACGAAACTTGACGAAAAGTTTTGTTAAGTACTTTATAGTTTGCCACACATGATTATTAGGTATTTGTACAGTTGTTTAAGTTGCCTTAAGTCAGTTTATGCATAATAAAGTTGGGCCTTATTTCTTGTGTTTATTAATAATGTGTCGGTCTAATTGAAAGCAATTGTCAGTGTCCGCTTTATAATTTAAACGTTTTATTAATATATAATTTCGCTCTTCGTGTAATATTCTCACTCTCTCAAAATTCGGCCTATGACCACTCAATATACAGTGGGCAGCGAATGCATTTTTTTTGTTCCACTGGTTTCCCCGCATTTCGGATTTGTGATATGAGATCCTAGTTTTTAATTTTGTCCTTGTATTTGTTAACATGTCTTATTACCCCCCGCGGACACATATATATGGTCTTTATAGAACTTAAACTATCTAGAAACAGGGCAAGTGGGGGAAAAAGGGAGCCCAGTTCCTGAAGTCAGCAGGGGTGCAACTGGAAACTCCACTTTATTTCCACGGGAATCAGTAAGCTCGCAGAGTTCCGTTATTTGTCTCTTTAGACATTTAACTATTCTCTGACTGATTATTGAGGTTGGCCCCTATATGGGAGTATCGTTGTGGTTGTGGTTTCGCGGCCCCAGAACAGGTCAGTTTTTAATGGGGCCAGGTTCATTTCACCTATAATAACACCTACCTGGTGGAATGTTCCTAGATCCAGTGAGCATGCTAGACATGTGTTCTGGACAGGAGTTGGATAGACTCCAACTCTTCAGCAAGGAGTGGTGGTTTGCAGCCCTGCTCTGGAATCATCAAAGTTGCAACTAGGAAGGACCTGTTGCTAGATCTAGTCCTCGGCTTCCTAAGGCGTGAATGCCGTTGCTTTTCATTCCCAGTGGTATGGCCACGATCTGATTAAGGCTCACTGCCAGGCGCAGATGTAAATCTTAACACGTAATATACAGATTATTTTAACAATTGCTTAAACTAATTAAATTTTATTTCAATTCATTTTATTTCAATTCATTTTTATTGCAAAATTAATAAAAGTCCGGACAAAATGGGTGAATCCAGCATTAGTTTTGTAAGTTTTTTAATGTGTGTTGTTTTGCTGGTCTCCTTGTGTTTCTCAATTATGATACTCTCACTTTTCAATAACGCTGTTAGATCTGCTTAATCCAGTAAAACTCTCGTTATATCCTCTGTATTAGTCATATGTTTTTTGTTTTTTATTCGTTTGTCTATTTGTTTATGTTTATACTGTATCAGTAGTTGTAATATTATGTTGTGAAATCTGTATATATGTTTGTCTTGTTAGGTTTTTCTCAAGATTAATTAATATCAATTGTTTCGTTTAATTTAAATATTTTTTAGATATTTTACAACTCCTTTTTTTCTTTTATTGATCTAAAAGTTGTTTTTATTTTAATTATATTAACAAAACAATTCCTAACAAGCATTTTTTTAAGTTTCTACTTTTTAAAGTTACTTTTTAGTACTAAGTTTTAATAAAGTACCTTTTGAATGTAACAGCTTTATTCCAATGCATCTTTTTAGAAAAGTACTTTAATATAAATTTTAATTTTCTCCATGCAGTTGAATTTATTTTGTAAAAAATCATTTTGAAATAACGTTTTTATGTACTAATTCAAAAGTACAAAAAGTACTTTTTTTATAAGTACCTTTAAAAATAGTACCTATCAAAAGTAGTAATATTGCAGAGAATTACCAAAGCCTTATTTTGTGTATCTTTTCTAAAGATACTTGCGTTATTGTTTTTTTTTAAAGTATTTTTTTGGCATTGCTTTAATAAAATGATAAGATTTGTTCGATTTCTAAAAACGTTGGGATATAAGTTAGTGCGAAAATATTTGATTATATGTAAACTTAATGGGTACAAATACAATATTCTGATAAAATCGATAAAACTATTTTGTTGCCGTGTCTCTACACAGAATTTGAATAAAAGGTCTCTTCATAAATAATAATGACGATTAGACTTTCATTGATTATTAGTTTGAAAGATATATAAATATGTATTTTTTTGGCCCCTAAAATTCAAGTTTATAATGATTTTTAGAAATCATTCAATTCGTGCTTAAAAAAATTTTACAAAATCACTTTATTATATCATTTACCTTCAAATGGGATTGTTTACTTACACGTTAATGTATTTCCCTTAATGGAAACAGAAGGTGTAGAGACAAATTAAATTTGTTATTTGTTATTAAAGAAAAGCAGGCTGAAAGATATTAATGCTTTTTAAAGCTATGAAAACGTGTTGAAAATCTTAAAAGACTACAAATTTTGTTTTGTACTTATGCCAACTTGTACAACATTGAAATACTTACTTTTTATAGGATTTTATATCATTTCACTGACATAATATAATGCGTCATAATAGTGAAAGAAAGGAAAATCATGCACATATTAAACACTCGCATAACTAAAGAAATGTATGACAGCGAACTCAAAAGTGCTTTCAATAAAGTAAATATAAAATTTAGCTGAAGTTATAAGTGTTTTCTGGAAGTTTAGTTTCATAGTTATATGGATATTATTTTCTTTTTTAAATATTGCTTAATAAAAGGAAACAGAAATTGTATTTGTAGTAGAGTAAAATAAACTAAAATACTTAGGTGACAAATACTATGGTTCAACTATTTGGTTAGGCCATGTAAATCCTGTTAACTTATGCTCTGCTATCTCTTGTTCCTATCCCTCTCGCTCTGCTAATTTCACAATTTGACCCATTACGAAATCAAGAAAAAAAATTATTTCAGACGATTTGTATTTAATATAAAAAAAATTCTAATAAATAATACTTTTATCTCCCTTTTTATTTGGTATCTTGATATAACTTTTATTATCCTTTAAAAAAAGAAGTTTATCTTACAGAAAGTTGTCGCAGCTGCTAAATGTCTTATTTAATTTAATATGGAAATTTAATAAATTTTTCAATTGTATCAATTATTTATTTACTTACAAAATAGTTTGTTTGTTTGTTTGAATTAAATTTTAATTGTTTCTATCACATCTTTAATTGAATTCCAATAGTGGCCTCACAAAGAATCTCTAAAAGGTTAATGCTTTAAATGATAATTATCATCGAACAACTGTATGATTAGATTTACATCTGCGCCTGGCCATGAAGCCTTAATCTGATGGTGGATCGAACCACTGCATAATTTGGAACGTCATGCTCGTCCTAGGAAGCCATAATTCTATGCAACGGAACGTTCTAGTTGCAACTTCGATGATTCCAGAGCAGGGCTGCAAATCATCACTCCTTGCTTAAGGGTTGGAGACTTTCCAACTCCTGTCCAGAACACATGTCTAGCATGCTCACTGGACTGGATCATTCACTTTGTGTGTCATTAACAGTGAGATGATCCTGGCCACCATAATAACCATTATACTGTTACCACGATACTCCTATATAGGGCCAACCTCAATAATCAGCCAGAGAACAGTTAAGTGTCTAAAGAGACCAATAACGGAACTCTGCGGGTCACTGATTCCCGTGGAAATAAAGTGGAGTTTCCAGTTGTACCCCTGCTGACTTCAGGGGACTGGGCTTCATTTTTCCCCCAGTTGCACTGTGTCTAGATAGTCGAAGTTCTATAAAGACCATATTTATGTGCCGCCGGGGGGAATTATCATCGAACAATAAAAATTATATCAAATTCTTCAAAGTTTATACAATTTGGAAAAGGTAACTGTCATATCTTTCAAATCTGAATCTCAGTTTTAGCCTTAGTTTAGAACGGATGATCCGCTGTTCTTTACAAAACGTATTTTGAATGTCCAGTTTTGGGCTGCTTTTATAAGCATTTATAACTATCTGTCATTATGCATGAATAATACTTGGTTGCTTTTAAGCCGTTAGCTGCTGTTGATTCATTAGTTTAAAAAGGGAATTTACGTGGGGCTGCACATAAAATAATCAAGTGGCGTCAAATCCCTTAAGTTTAGAGCATAATTGACAAATGTAATTTTCAAAGTCAATTTTAAAATTTGTTAGGCATAAGCAGATGGCCGTTCTGTGGCATTGTCCATTATTAAAAAAAAATATCATGTAGCGTTACCCATCTCTATTGGTCCCGCTTTCTTTTTGATAAAAATGGTACCACCAGGTTTAAGTGATGTATTTAACAATGAAAATTAATCAATATCTATAAGATCTGTTATACGTTGGTTTTACTTCTTTTATTTAAATTTTCGTTAAGACGAAACATTTTATGATAAATTAAGTGGCCGATTGATTTTCAAGGTAAAACTGAATATTTTGTGACATTTTACAAGCACTAATTTACCTGTCGAGTAAACTGATCGTAAATATCAAAAATTGGCTGCAGTGTTTAAATTGTCAACTTCTTTGTTTCATCGGAACAAAAAAGCACTTAATACTATATATTCACTTATCTACTGCGGCAACACGAAAATGATATTTAAAATTACGAAAAGACAGTAACTGGTGTGCTTAAGTCATTCGCCTTAAACATTATTTATCCACAGCTACTTAACTAACAGCAGTTATTTTTTTTTTATTTAGGCTGTGCTGGGATTTGAACTCATGGTTATATGTATATGTATATTCTGTTTTATTCTCTCCTATTTAACACATTTATTCTTGATTTTACAGATATGTAAAAGTTTGAAATCTTTTTTTATAAAAATTTCTATTATTAAGTCTAGGATTTTTCTTAAATTAACTGTTAAGATTTTACTTTACCTGAGTTGGATAAAAAAAAAAAAACCTTTTCCAACATTTTGTCTAAATTTCACAACAGCGCCTACATCACGTTAGCTCAGCCATCGTACGTGCCTGTGTTAGTGAGTGGGTAGTAGAAATAAATGATAAATAAGTAAAAATAAATGTGTGAGTAGAAAATTTCATTTTTATGCAGGACTTGCCATTCCATAAATTCAATGTATTTTATGTGTGTGTGTGTATGTATATGTGTCTGCGTACATGATCGTACAAATTAGAAGGCGTAACAGATTTTTAATTGAAATTTCATAGTAGAGACAAGAAAATAAACAAAAATGAAAATAATAATTATAATAAATAAGAATTTAGTATAATTGCGTGCATTTAGAAGATGTAAATTATTTCATGATTTATCTTATCGCCAGTGACTATTTATATTTTCTAAATATGTATGTGTTTGTAAATTTATAGAAATACAGGCTACTCACATTCAAGTGCATATAATTGTAGAAGGTAATAAAACTATATTTTTATTCTTTATTTATGTCTGCAATTTTTATATTTAAATACATTTTTCATTGCTCGGTGACCTAAAAACTAAAGCAGCCATTCAGCATTTTTTACTTTCAATACAATTTTTACTTTAATGCTGTTGCATTCATATGATTACACATATGCATGGGTGGGCAGGCTCATTAATCTATTGTTGCATGTGGTCAAACTCGTAAAAATTGTATGGCGTTTTATACATTTTTATGCATGTTCTTGCCTTCCTAAGTGGCTCTTATTATCCGCTGTATTGAGGCTTAACTCATTTTATTTATTATTTTTTTTTTATTTTTATTAGAATATATTTGTTTAATATTCCACAGACATTTATTACTGCATGCATGTATGTAGACATGAAGCAAAAAAAAAAAAACAAAAAGGATAACAGCAAAGAGAGCAGCTGAAACAGAAGTAGGAACAAATGCATGAAAGCATGAATAACAAAAATAAAACAGAAGTTATTTAAAAGAAAGGAAGTTATTATTCCTTTTAACGCCTTCTCTGCATTTAACGTACATAAACAATTGTTGAGTTTACTAACGAAAATGTGCTTGAAATTTTTATGATCTTCCTCTTCTACATATGAGGATTTAAACGTGGGTTGTTTATTCGAGTATAGAACGTCTAGATTTAAAACCAACTAAAAAAATCTATCGAACTCAAAGTATTGAATGCAAAATATTTTCTATTAAAATTTAAACACAGACTTTTGACACTTGTTACAATACAGAGTATTTTAGTAAACACAATTAAGTTTCTGTATTATTAACAAGATGATAACAATTAAAATTAAAATCGATCGGTGAAATTAATTTTTTCTAATAGGTGGATATAATTTCCTTTTTAAAATCTGTTTTCTTACATTAAAAACACATTAAAAACACCCTTTGTTTATGGTTTCAATTGGTCTTTTACAAACCGAACAGTTTTAATTTTAGGGCAAAGTTTGGCTACCAGCTCTGCAAATCTCAGTTATGTGATCAAACTTATAGAAAATCAGCAATAAAAGGCACTGTGTTTTTATTTAATATAAGCATTTGGACATCTGCCCTTAATCAAAAAAAAATAAAGTTCCCGATTTGAATAATTTGGTATCGGTTTAGTATGACATTTTCTTATAAAATGCTTAAAAGAATAACATATTATTACAAGATGGGTTCTGTAAATAGAAAAGACATATTGAAGAAAAGTATTCGCAAACGAATTACGATTGCAATTTATTTCGAATTTATAACGGGTCCGCCATATAACTTTTTTTTTTTTAAATGTTAAAAACAAAACTACTGAATATTTTCTTAAATTTCTTTTTTTTTATTTGAAAGAACAATCCTTCCGATTAATAATGGAAAATAATTTCCCTCAAATGGCTGCCTCGGCTGACCATGCAGTAGCCTACACGATTTGTTCAATTTTTAAGCACATTAACGATTGTGTGCAGCTGTATTTCACCAATGGCTTCACAAATATTGTCCTTTAAAGCGTCAATTGTCTCTGGCTTGTCGGCGTAACATTTATCTTTGACGGCACCCCACAAATAATAGTTCAACGGTGCGAAATCGCAGCTCCAAAGTGGCCAAACGACATTAGCTCTGCGGCTGATAATGCGATCTTCAAAAATAGGGCGCAAAACATCGAGTGTAGCTTCGGCTGTGTGGCACGTAGCGCCGTCCTGTTGAAACCAAATGTTGCCAATATTCTCCTTTTCAATTTTTGTGAACAAAAATTCGTTCAACCTGGCCCGATAACAATCGCCATTGACTGTAGCGGCCACTCCTTGCTCATTTTCGCAGAAAAATGGCCCAATTATGCCTCTGCACCAAAATCCGCAGCAAACTGTGACTAGATTTGGGTGCGTCGGCTTTTCAATGCATGCGTGCGTGTTTTCTGTGCCCCAAATGCGGCAATTTTGCTACTTTACATTATCCGCCACGATCAAAATGAGCTTCATATGAAAAGATGATCTTCTGTAAGTCAATCGCAGACCCACTTAGCGAAGTGAAAACGCATTGGATGGTCACTTGGTTTCAACTTCTGAACCAATTGGACTTTGTATGGAGTCATACCAAGGTCTTCATGCAAAACTCGCTTCAATGATGTCTCTGAAATGTTCAATTGTTGAGAACGACGGTGAACTGATGTTGATGGCGCTTCACGCACACTTTCTGCCGCAGCAGCAATATTATCGGGTATAGGCACTGTTTTTGGCTTTTCACGCTTTGGCTTGTCGATGAGGATGCCAGTTTCTTTTACTTTTTTCACAGGACAACGAACATACGGAGCTGACGGTCCTTCTCTTCTTTCAAAATCTGTATGCAATTTTGGCAAACATTCTGCAACATTACCATGATTTTGAAAGTAATGTCAGAATATTTCCCAGCGTTGTTAAAGAGTATACACAACCATATTCGTTCAGCGGAAGCATAAAACTAATTATCTCTCAAATCAAACATGAGCTAAGTGTTACCATTCACGAAATAAGCACTAGTTGAAAAAAAAAACGTCAGATGGCGGACCCTTTAATTCAGCTCTTAAGCTATGATACTGTGTCTTATCGCCAACTTAGGAAAATTTTTTCAAGAAGCATAAACATTAAATCATATAAGATTCCTTGTCGGCGTAACATTAAATCAGGTGCCCCTGTAGGCTAGTAGGTAGTGCACTAGCTTGTAATTATGGGGGTTGTGGGTTCGCTTCCCAACGAAGACCTTAGTTTTTTTCACTACAAAAATAAAAATTGACTGTCGGTGGGGCTGCTCAGCGATGAAGGCATAGTCACTGGTCGCTGTGCTGTCTTATATACGGCAGTTAATTTCCGACTATTCTTTTACTTTCACCACCTGTTTCATCTATTGCATATCCCTTTCCTAAAGAATGTAGCACTGTACTTGACTAAATAGGCATTGTTGCCTGAAGTGCTACTTCTCTTAAAAAAAAAAAATAGATTCCTGATGCTATAAATCGTTATTAGCCAGGAGGTGTATATTTGAAAGAATGGCTTTGAAATGATATTAAAGTCTCTTTATATAATTAAAGACTGTTATCTTTTGCAAATCTCTTTGATTCAAGCCTTTACCCCCTGTACATTAAAGAAATTAATAAACCACTTTAATTGATAAAAATATATTTAAAGTATATAAAAGGGAAAAATCCTATCAGAGGAGTTTTTTAATCGAAACACTGGAAATTGCGTAGAACAAGGTTTTTATCACCGCAACTTTGGTGTTGGCATTAATACCTTATTTCGTAGATCTATAAAATTTTTTTAGGACTCATCAGCTTTTTTTAAAATATTTAAAATAAATTTTTATAGTTTTTTTAAACGATCTTTTTTATTTATCTTTAATTAATATCTTTTTTCCTTTTAACGATCTTTTTTATATATTTTTATAATTTTTTTTTTTTTTTATAAATTTTTTCCTGAAGAAGCTTTCCAAAGGAAAGCGAAATATCGAGAAGAAAAAAAAATATATAAAAAAGATCGTTAAAAACAAAAAAAAATATTTATTAAAGATATTTAAAATAAATTTTGTTTATTCATAATAAAATAATATTCATAAATGTATCTTAAAAATTTAATTTAATCTACTAAAAAAATAATTTCATTCGAATATTGTACCAAAAGGGCCACAACCGCAAAGATCTTCATAATTAAATTGTTGTAATGATGTAAGTGCAAAGTTGTGTTATATTCACTTCGGTTATTTAAGCTTGCTGGGATAAGAATTTTTGTAAAAATAATTAATTAACAAATTACACCATAAAGTTGACGTAAAAAAGATTTTGCTGCTGCTTAAATACGACCACAATGGAAGACAAATGATATAAAGAAATGTTATGAAAATTTAGCAAAAGTGGAGAAGAAAAACAAGAACATTTTTAGCTTCCACGTAAAGGTTATGTATGCAGGTTACTTCGTTAGTTTGCATGAAGTTCCTGTCATATGTGATGCAGCATGACATACATTAGTAGTGATAAAATGTTAATTTTTTATACAACAAATTGTGTTGGGTTTGGATTTGATGCCATTCGTGATCATTCAATCGGAAAAATGGTTATAATATTGCCAATGCTAAAAGTGTGGCAACATCATTTGGTAGAATAATTTCTTCAATTTTGTCTATTAGTTTTACTTCAATTTTGACAAAGTGAATATAAAATAAGAATATGGCAGGGATAAAGAAACTAAGTCCATATTAATTTCGTATGCTATATTAAATTTTCGTTTGGATTTTAAATGGTTTCTATTCACTGAAACACCAAAAGTTTTAATTCGGAACACAAATTTAAAGATATTTTTATTCGTAAAAATTATATATTTTAAACTTCGATTCCGAATGGAGTTGACCTCTTGCGAATGTTTCTTTAGGCATGTGACTTGCGTTATGTATGCTGGAAAAAAATTATTATTTTTAATAATTTAATACGTTAATTAAATAGGTTAAATGTATTTTCGTTTATTTATTCATTTACTCACTAATTTATTCTCTCATTCACTCTCACGTGTAACATGTAATCATTTACTGAAAGCAAATAATAAGGAATCTCGATAAACTCCCTTTTGGTCAGCCATTGCTGACATTATCTATTATTTACTTTTTGCATAACACAGTTAGTTTATTAACACGTAAAACTTGTCTGCCTTAAAAGCGTTTAATTTTTTTTTTGTGATTTTATAAAAGGCTTTTCAACAAGAAGTTTGTTTTCTAAAACAAAGTAAAAGAGAAGATATAAATTACGATGATTAAAATTTTTATTGTTCGGTAATTATGAATGAAAAATGATATTTGGCAAATGTCAACCACGACTACACTGACATGTCACTTCTTTTCATGAAAGTTTTACCCCCTTTTGGCTAAATGATGGCCTTATTTCGTTAATCACATCACGGATTTTAAGTTTTAAGGCTGAGATCGATTCGATTGGTTCCGTATAGGTTCAGTATTTAACATATCCCTACAAAATATAATACGGTGGTGTTGAATCACATAATAGGGCTGGCCACTAAACGTTGAATTGTCGTGAAATTTTGTGGTCGGGAAATTTGGTTTGCAATAAATTGATCATTTCATTGGCTGTGTGACATGTGGCACCGAACTGTTGAAACAGCAATATTTATGTCGTCAATAATAGGCCAAAATTGAGTTGTTGGCATCGATAGCGAGATCTTCAGCCTCATAAAACGGCCCAACCACATAGCACATCATACATTACCTCCCGGGGGCACATATATGGTCTTAATGGAGAGCTACTATGTGGACCTGTGCAACTGGGGAAAAAGGGAGCCCAGTCCCCTGAAGTCAGCAGGGGTACAACTGGAAACTCCACTTTGTTTCCACGGGAATCAGTAAGCTCGCAGAGTTCCGTTATTTGTCTCTTTAGACATTTAACTGTTCTCTGACTGATTATTGAGGTTGGCCCCTATACGGGAGTATCGTAGTGGTTGTGGTTTCGCGGCCCCATATCAGACTATAGTTCTATGGTGGCCGGGTTCATTTCACCTTTAATAACACCTACCTGGTGAAATGTTCCCAGATCCAGTGAGCATGCTAGACATGTGTTCTGGACAGGAGTTGGATAGTCTCCAACTCTTTAGCAAGGAGTGATGATTTGTAGCCCTGCTCTGGAATCTTTAACGTTGCAACTAGGAAAGACCTGTTGCATAGAATTATAGCTTCGGCTTCCTAGGACGAGCATGATGTCCCAAATTATGCAGCGATTTGACCACCATCACACAGCACATCATACAGTGACACGTTGAGCGTGCAAAAGCTTCGTAATAATCACTCTAGGATTTTCGGAAGCCCAAATGCGGCAATTGTACTTGTTGACATACCCTGATATGTGAAAATGGGCTTCGTTTTTTCAGAAAAACCAGCCGGCTGTTCGTGAATAAATTGAGTGAATCTACGGCGATGTGAGTTGTCGGACGGCTTCAATTTCTGCACCAGTTGAAGCTTGTAAGGCTACAAAGTAAAATCCTTTCGCAAAATTTGCCATGTGGTCATTTAGATAATCACAAATGTTGTGAACGTCGAAGAATTGACAAATTTGGATCTGCTTTAACAGCGACGTTTTAAGTTACACATCCTGGTAAACACGTGTTGATGTTCATAACTTTTGTATCCAGCCTGTTTACTCAAATTTAATAGTGTTCTCAGAAGGACAATTATGTTGTCGGAAAACATCACGAATTAAATTTAACAGAACCATCATTTTTATAGTGCATTTTAAATACTTTAAAGCGATTTCTATGCGAAATTGACTTCATTGCCCATGCATCTACTGCGAGTAGGCCCAGAAACTAAATGTTAAAACTATAATGTAGATGGTGTTGCCACAATTAAAAAACAAACTTCTTGTTGAAAAATCCCGGTATTTATATTTATGTGGCAGTTTTATATATTCAGATTTTAATGAAAGGTTTCATTAGTTTTGATATCTTAAAGATAGGAAAATTAATTGGACGAGTTTAAGTCAGTTAACAGATAACTTAGGAAACGTTTGTGATTTTTAAAATTTTGCTCCTCTTTCTGTTAATTTTTTAAAAATAAAATATTGTGTTATAAAGTTTCTGTTTTCTTTTAGCTTTTTATTAATACCAAAAACTTTTAGTACAACAATCCTTAGTGATGGCTTACAGTTTGTGCATTTTAGATACTTAAAACACTGAGTCAAAAAATATTCATTCAAAGATACAAGGAACATCTTAAAAGTGCATAAAGAAGTTTAATGTGTAAATTTTTTTATATATAAAAGTAAATGTATTTGCCGCATTATTCCCAGTAACACGAATATTGTTCTTAAGTCGGCCATAACATATTCATATTTAACATCACTTTAAGTATTCCACACTTGTATGTTAAAACTAATTTGCATAAGTTAACCATTTAGAATAAAATGAAGAAAAATAATAAAAATAATGCAAAGAAGTAAAAAACAATTTGAAGTGAATACGGGGGAAAGAAAATAAAAATTAAAACACTAAATATCCTGAAAAGAGCAACTGCTCTATAAATCTTTTATTTTATTACTCTTTGTAGGAGGAGAAAAAAAAAACAAAAAAGGATTCAAATAAGGAAGGTCTAACAAGGACGGTATAATAAATGGAGTATAACTATTTAAATAATTAAAGTGTTAACAAGATTTAGAATCATATAAATAATAAAATATGTAAATAGGAATCGGAGAGTGGGTTGGTTTATTGTATTGGTCATTTCTCCTTTACTGTTTTGCTTAACTTTTAAGATACCCACGACCATCATTGGTATATCCATACTATGTTAAGCAGCGGTTCATTCGGTTTCAATCAATACTATAACTACACATTTCATTTTTATTGCTTGCTGTCGCCTTTAACCAAAAAATAAAATAGCGAGAAAGTAAGATGTGTAAATAAAGATAGGATTAATCTCACAGAATCCTACCTATGGGAAAACAGAACAACGTTGCAAGTAAGCGGACGTTGTGACTGATATAACAAGGAGGCTTTTTTGGCAAAGCAGAAATTATTACTTGTAAATCTCGCCATAGTCACATCATTTGCAATATAGAAGCCCGCGTCCTTTAAAAATGTATATGATATGGAACAGTTTAACTTTGGTCAAATACAGATGGTGTGAGTGGGAGCGGAAACTAAAATTTTATTAAACAAGAAATGCTGAGCAGTAAATGAGGGCGAAAGAATGTTTCGTAAACGCTTAATGCAAAAACAAACTTTGATAAAAGTTGTTCTTAACTATTTAGAAAGTAAAACTCGACGAGAAGTTTAAGTGTCGTTAAACAAAACTAAATCAACTATACATTATTACGCAATACAAAGAAGACAATAGAAGTATACATAAACAGCATGTAACTGTAAAAACAAAGCTTTGTCCGAGAGACTAGAAGGTTTTAGTTCGTGAAGTACAAAACAAACCATTCATATCCGCACCAAAAATGGTTAAAACCCATTTTTTTTTAAAGAGAAGTAGCACTTCCGGCAACAATGCCTATTTAGTCAAGTACCTTGCTACATTCTTTGGGAAAGGGATAGAGAAGAGATGAAACAGGTGGTGAAAGTAGAAGGATAGTCGGAAATTAACTGCCGTATATAAGACAGCACAGCGACCAGTGACTATGCCTTCATCGCTGAGCAGCCCCAGCGACAGTCAATTTTATTTATTTATTATTATTTATTTACTTTTGTAGTGAAAAAACCAAGGTCTTCGTTGGGAATTGAATCCACAACCCGAATACTGACAAGCTAGTACACTACCTACTAGCCTACAGGGGCACCTATTTTGGAAAGTAATAAATATGCGGAAACGATAAAAAGAGTTTAAGAAAAGAACGAATTGCATGGCCATGTGCGGGTATCAAAATTAAATGGATCGCTTGGAT
Organism: Trichopoda pennipes; assembly: GCA_030448955.1. Classification (NCBI taxonomy): domain Eukaryota; kingdom Metazoa; phylum Arthropoda; class Insecta; order Diptera; family Tachinidae; genus Trichopoda; species Trichopoda pennipes. The sequence continues at coordinate 3,614,605 of JASKUP010000098.1, forward strand.
TTTGTATGAGAGAACAAATAAAATGATGTATGGTTTTGGAGTAAAATGCTGTTATGCTGGCTTTTTCTATCAACATAATCACGATAAAGATTTTTTGCACAAAAACACTAAGAAAAAAGTGAAGCACTGATGCTGTGAGGTTGCATGGAAACATTTATTTTATAGAAGGTATCATGCAGAAGAACATTTATCTTGACATTTTTAAAACTAATGGTAAGGAATGTGAGCGCAGGTTGGGTGTTGCTGATAATTTTAAGCTTTATTAAGACAAAGGCACTAAAAATACATCACTGATAATAACAACAACAACTGGTTTGATTACAACTGCCTTAAGATCATCAAAAAACCTGCACAAAGCCCAGATATAATGGTAATCGAACATTTATGGGAGAAGCTTGAACATCGTACGCAATATAGATTGTACAATAATAAAAACCAACACAAGGCCGCATTACAGGATAAAGCTAAATAACGCCTGATATGTGGAAAAAATTGGTGGAATCTATTGCAAGAAGATTAAAAGCAATCGACTTTAAAGACGACCCGACTTTCAGACTGATCATAATTGTAAGGTTTTTTGGGGTTTCGGATTTTTTATTATTTCTATAATTACATAATTATTTATAAGGCTGAAGTAACCAATTGTATTTTATTACATTTACTAATATGCAGAATAAATATTTTTTGTGAAATATGAATCAACTATTTTGGACAACTTCAAGTACTTACTGAGAATTAAATTGAAATTATGAATTTTTGTTGTTTTTTTATTATATAACTCGATTGAATTGTTCAATAGTAATTTTATTATTTTTATGGAAAACACTTTACATTTGATAATCGGGTTTGAAATTTGTTCTTTTTTATTAAAATAACGTCAATACTAGAAAGAACGCCGAGCAAAAGAGAGCTAAGTAAGTCTTGTTTATAGTTTGCTACTTTTAACTGCAATATAATTCTTTAAGATAATAAAACCAACCATTCAATAAACTACAACCAGCGTTTTATTATAGCTCAAGAATTCTGTTTCAAGTTGCGGCCGCAACAGTACTGTTTATCTTAAAGTTGCTTAAATTTTAGGTAATTAGTTGCCCTTCTCCCCCCCGGGGGCACATATATATATGGTCTTTATAGAACTTCGACTATCTAGACCTGTGCAACTGGGGGAAAAAGGAAGCCCAGTCCCCTGAAGTCAGCAGGGGTACAACTGGAAACTCCACTTTATTTCCACGGGAATCAGTAAGCTCGCAGAGTTCCGTTATTTGTCTCTTTAGACATTTAACTGTTCTCTGACTGATTATTGAGGTTGGCCCCAATATGGGAGTATCGTGGTGGTTGTGGTTTCGCGGCCCCATGTCAGGTCTTTTGTTTAATATGGTGGCCAGGATCATTTTGCCGTTAATGACACGCTAGGTGAATGAGCCAGTCCAGTGAGCATGCTAGACATGTGTTCTGGACAGGAGTTGGAAAGTCTCCAACTCTTAAGCAAGGAGTGATGATTTGCAGCCCTGCTCTGGAATCATCGAAGTTGCAACTAGAATGTTCTGTTGCATAGAATTATGGCTTCGGCTTTCTAGGACGAGCATGACGTTCCAAATTATGCAGTGGTTTGATCCACCATCTGATTAAGGCTTCATGGACAGGCGCAGATGTAAATATAATTACACAGTTGCCCTACTTTCGACATGAGCCATTGTAAATGTTGTTTAAGCGCTAATGCAAATTCGACTATATTTATAATGAGCAAATCAATTGGCTAGAGTTTCCGAACTATTTTTAGATTTTAAAAAGTTCCCAATTTGGTCTTATTGTTTTCTTTTATTGATGACTACGGTTAATTTAAAATATAGTTTCAGCTGTACTATAGAGAACAAAATACAGTCGCTTCATTAATTGTTATATTGTGATGGTGAGTATAACTAAAGTGAGATCCGAAATTCCATTCTAATTTCTTCAAATACGATCAGGCGTTAAAATTTTATCTTTAAAAGTAATTTTCGTTTTTCAAAGCTTCTTTAGGTTAGCACTAAATTTGTTTGAAATCTCAATGGTGTACGAAATCATTTTATTTTCCTTAGAAAAAAGTAATCAACCTTATGATTCTATCTTTAGTGAATTTGGAAAGATGTTATAAAAATGTAAAAAAAACAATTTCATTTTATATAAAAAAAAACAGACCGTCATCACAGGTGGTTTTAGATGAAAAAAGTTAAAGCATTATTGCGATACTCCTACAACTTCTTTTTCAATATAAAACCAAAATGAGTGTTATTTTTGTATTTAAGCGTAATGCTATTAACAACTTTCTTCAAAGTTTGCCAAATTTCCGAGTCATATGAAAATGCTGCTTCAGTTTCAGTGCTAAATATATCTTTGTCTTTGTTATTAGTGTTAATAATTGTATTTTGTAAGCTAAAATAAATCAAAATATAAATGAATATAAAATAGAAATGAAGTAGTCATAGGGAAATGTAGTAAGTGGTGTTTAAAACAAAACATGATTACCGGAGATGTCAGGAATATAATCGATAAATAAAACAAAAATCACTCAAAGAAATAGACACAAAGGAGAGATGAGTAGATTCTTCTATTTATTCAATATGTTGAAAGAAAATTCATTTCTAAATGTTATATGAACTATTGTTTTTAATTATCTAACAGCTAATGTGCAATAATTTTATTTTCAAAAAAAGAATAAAAACTGTTTATTAAAATTCATAGTAACTTCCTCTTGATATGTCAGCAATTCTCTTTTTACTTTTTTTTTTAGAGATTAAGTGATGTAATAAATAATAATCTGTCTTTCTAAAAACACAATCGAATGCTTTGAAGTATTAAATCCTTCAAATATACAGCAAATAATTGGAAACATGCTTTTGTATGCAAAGAATTATACACACAATATCGTTTATAAATTCATTGAAATGATATTTGATTTCATTTTTGTATTAAATATAACACCCGAAGTAGGAGGGGTGTTAAGTTGTGGGTTAGATTATTAATATAAAACATTCAAAATGTGTTAGTCTTAGGATAAGTGCTTAACTTTACGCTTGTTACTGAGTTTGATGAAAAGGAATTTTTGAAGATGGGGCGATCTCTAGATCCCACCCCCGTGAAAACTCTCGCAAAGAACTTTAAAAGTTTTAAAATTAAAATCAAATTCGGCATAGGAAAAGCAAAAAAAAAAATTTGTTCGCTATTGTTTAATTTTAATTTAATAAAATCAAAGTAAATTAAAATAGAAAAAAAATTGTGTAAAAAAGGCCAATTTCGATGAAAATCGTTCAATGTTAATGGTTCAGCTGGAAAGAAAAGTTTTTTTATTTTTAGGCTTGCTGTATCATAGTCGGTGCCGGGTTGTACCTTTATGGTAACTTAGAGCCACTTCATTTTAAATTAAAATATCACTTTAGGTGCTTCTGTAGGCTAGTAGGTAGTGTACTAGCTTGTCAGTATGGGGATTGTGGGTTCGCTTCCCAACAAAGACCTTGGTTTTTTTCACTACAAAAATAAAAACTGACTGTCGGTGGGGCTGTTCAGCGATGAAGGCATAGTCACTGGTCGCTGTGCTGTCTTATATACGGCAGTTAATTTCCGACTATCCTTCTACTTTCACCACCTGTTTCATCTCTGCTCTATCCCTTTCCTAACGTAAGTAGCACGGTACTTAACTAAATAGACATTGTTGCCTGTAGTGCTACTTCTTTTTAAAACAAAAAAAAAAAATTAAATATCAGTAAAGTAGAAATGTTATTTAATGATTCCAAAGGCGAAAATCTATGTTTCTTTTAGATTTAGGACCCACCATTTGCAGTTTGCATGAAATCAACAATTAAAATGCTTTATTTTTTACGTTAACACTTTTAATTTAACGAGATATTCACTTAATTAAGATGGCGTTTAAGTCTCAAAGTAGCAGCTTTGCCAGAAACGATAAAAATTGTTTTAAATCGAGTCCTTTCAAAAATGAACCGTAGTTTTTATAATTACATTTTAATGATTTTCCCTATAAGCACTTACCTGTCATACCCATGCTTTCAAATCTAATCAGCTGATATTTTTTATACATCAACTATAAAAATAATGCATTCCGACCGCTGGATTTATATTTGACTATTTGAAGCTGAGAAAAGATATTTGAAATTTAAAAGACACATTCTTATCTGAACTTTAAAAACCCTTAATTAGATTTTTGATTAAATTTTTTGCGCTAAAAAAATAGGTCTGAGAAGTAAATATAAACATTAAAGGGTGTTTCCATAGCGGTCGTAATTTTGAAAAATGTGGTTTTATCTTTGTATTTGTATGAGCAAATATTCTACAATTTCTTGGACTTAGTGAATAACATTTTTTAAGGCAATAATTGTAGCTTTGAAGGCAGATAATTCAATTATAGTTTATTTAGAATTTTTTTTTTTAGTGGTGTTGCGTCTCAAAACAGTTTAATTTTTGCTGAAATATTAAGTTCAGTGGTCAACAACTTTTAAAAGCTAATAAGAAGTCTTGTTGACTAAAGGTTGGAAATGAGAGAGAGGGAGAGAGAGAGAGAGAGAAAGAGAGAGAGAGAGAGAGAGAGAGAAGGAGAAGCTGGAAAAATAATAATAAAACTTTTTAAGACGATCGAAACGTACATTGTGTGCCAAAAGACTAGCCTTCCATTTATAACTCAAGCAATACTATTTTCGCTCTGCTCGATTGAAAAAGAATATTGGTAAAAATAAAAAGCTATAAATCATTCTAATTAAGAGATGTGCTTTCTTTGGCTTGCCGACAATAGTTGTTGTTTATCACTTTGCCAAAAAAAATAGGATATAATAAAAAAATTTATATTTTTAAGGCGAAGGTTATATAAGTTTTACCATGGTCGAATGAATGTGCCACATCATTTATTTTTATCCTTGTTTCCCTAATAGTAAAAAAAAAGAAATCTAAATAAATATTTATTGCTTTTTTTATCTTGCAAATACCTTTTCTTTTTGTACAATTATTTACGGCTTCCAGACAAGACGGAAATTGTTGTCTGCTGTGCAAATAAAGTTGTTATTTAATTAACTAATATTACATTTACAACTATATATAGAAGATTTAATTTAATTTCTTTTTAGATTTTTTGTGCGAAATTAAATTAATGACAAAAAGCACATTTTGTTTTCCTCATCTCAAGCCGATGTATCTTTAGGAGATTTAGGATTTAAGTCTAAAAAATGATATACTTTTCTTTAAATGTTATATGTTATTTGAACTTTTGTTTTCAAAATTAAAAATTATTAATATTTATTTATTAAAAAAAAATCCCTTCAAGTATGCTACAATATTTTCTATTGCTGTTTACATACGGATGTTGTGTGTGTGTGTGTGTGTGTGCACAAAATTAATTGAATTTTCTATTTTTGTAAAGATTAAATATTAAAATATAAAGATCTTCTGCTTGAGTGTGTGTGTGTGTATTTTTTTGTTTTCCAGCATATAGAGAAATGCAACAAATACAAACAAACACACACATGCACACACGCTGAATAAGCTTGTTTACATTCGAAGCAAGTATTTTCTATTAAAATGAAGGATAAACAAACAAAATTAAATTTAATGTCTTTTTTAACCTATTTAAAGAAGAAGAAGAAGACAAAACAAAGGGAAAAAAAACATGAAAAATTACGTAGGTAAAGTTGTTTGCTTTAGAAATCCTTTTTAAAATTAAATGATGGCAAAGTAAGTAATGCTGAATATTAAAAGTTTTCTTAAAGGCATCTTTTAATTAAAGAATTCCATAATTTATTCAATTTATTATTTATTAGATTTTATTTCTCTTTAATTAATATTGTTGAGTTTCTCATAATCTATAGTATTTCATATAATTTAATGAAAGCATTAGAATAATTTCAATGTTGTGTGGAAAATTGAAATTTGCGTGTGTTGCTATTCACGCATGAAATTCAAAAGGTTTTTAGAATTTTTTTTTTTTAAAGAGAAGTAGCACTTCAGGCAACAATGCCTATGTAGTCAAGTACCGTGCTACATTCTTTAGGAAAGGGATAGAGAATAGATGAAACAGGTGGTGAAAGTAGAAGGATAGTCGGAAATTAACTGTCGTATAAGACAGCACAGCGACCAGTGACTATGCCTTCATCGCTGAACAGCCCCACCGACAGTCAATTTTTACCTACAACCCCCATAGCTAGTACACTACCTACTAGCCTACAGGGGTACCTAATTTATACATGAAGTACTATGACTTCAAGTACTATGACTTTCAAGAAAAATAGAGCCAAATTGTAATTCATACTTATTTTGTGGCTCAAAAGTTTAGGACTTGTATTTAAATTTATCTGCAAAATGAATCTGCTTTTTTGTGAAAGAGCATAAGAAACTATAAAAAAATTCTATTGAGCTTTGAAGTTTAATACACAAAATTGCTAACGCTTTAGGTAGTAAATAAAAATTTTTCTGCAAGTGGTATATAAGTGAGAACAGCAATATAGCTTTAAATATTTTCTAGTAATTTAAATGAGCTTTATAAAGTGAAGATGAAATGAAAGCTTTAAGCCTGTAATTAAGCTATTGAAAGGGTTTATTTTTTATGAAAAGAGTTAAATCTTGCTCACACCATTCTAAAAACTTCTGTTGTTTAATCTTTTCCAATATTAATTAATATAAAATTACTATAGCTTGCAGTAATACAAGGTAATAATGCCGATTTGGACAACATATGCCATAACTATCACATTTAGCCTGTTTCTATAATAACAAATATGTTATTTTGGAAGGTAAATATCTATAATTTTAACTAAGTATTTGATAGACGCCAAAGTGCAAATACACATTTTTTCAAGTGCTATAATAATGTCGAATTTTCTATCCAAAAATTATGTTTTATGGAAAAGAGTCAAAACCTGCTTTCATTTGAAGAAACGGTTGCTAAAAGTTAGCGATTTTTGGTGAAAGCTTACACTCAACAAGCACTCAAAAAAACTTATAAACGATAGTAATTTCCATACAGAATACAAGTGGGGAGGTCTGGTGAGAAGAATTTGTTGTAAAACGCAAGAAGAACTTGCCATATCACTAAGAGTCATACAACAAGCTGTTTTCCTATGTTTAAAAGCATAGGAATTCATTCGTAAGCAAGAAAACTTTTTCCAATATAAATTAAAGACGAGAGACGTTGAAAAGGGATTTTGCATATCGGAAATGATGCTTGAACGCATCAAGCTAAAAAGAAAGTATTTTTTTCATAGTTTTATTAGTCGTAATGAAAAATGGACACATTACTGCCAAATTAATGCCGAAGCCAAATAAGGTATGATCTAAGTACCTTGGTATCATGAATATTTGGCTGCTATTCAGCATTTTATTTAGTTATTTATGTTTTATTTTCTTTTATAGTTTCTCGATATGAGTGTTAAGGACGATAAATATTTTTAATCTCTTAAATGTACAAATTAATCTTTTAATAAATAACATTTGTTTTTCAAAAGATACTTGTAAAACAACTCTAACAACAACAAAATATGTTTTAATATAACAACCAACATACAACAGCCTGCTAGACAATTTTGACATTCATCAGTATTTTGTCTTTTAGGTTAGTTTTGTCGTCTGTAACCTAAATTTTTTTTCTAGCTTTGAACCACACAAAGGCGTGCGCATAACCACACACAGTTACATACACGCACAAGCAAACAAGTAAAAAAAAAACTACAATGTAAAATAGAGTTTCTTTTCTTTTTTTTTCTTTGAATAAAATGACATACAGCTGGAAGTTATTTGCAGTTCTTACACATATTTACTCTGCTTACCCAAGGATATAAAGCTTTAATAATTCTTTATGTTCAAGTTAATAGAAATTTTACAAAGAAACTTAAATAAATATTTATTTGTAGTAAAAACAAAATTTAGGTTGTAACACAAACTAAGAAAATATGTTACAGCAACACAGATTGTTTTGGGGGCGCTTTAGAATGTTATATAACCCCTACAAATATGCTGCAATTTTAATTAACAAAAAATGTAAAATAATAAAAAATGTAAATAAAATATTTTATTAAATAAATAAATATTAATCTTAATAATAAAAAAAATTTGAAAAAAATTTTTGCATTGTTAACAATTTTTGTTTTTATAAAAATTAATTTCCTGAAGAAGCTTTCCAGCGAAAGCGAAATATTGTAAATATAAGTGATAAATTTATTTAAAAACACCATTATTAAGATTAATATTTATTTAAGAAACTAAAGGGCGAATAAAAATAATAATAAAATATTTTATTAAATATGTAATGGAGCTTAGGATTAATAGGTTTTTTTTTTAATCGCTCAGGTGTTTAAAATATTTTGCTTGATGGATGGGTTAACGATTTCATAAGATTAACAAATCTTTTTCAATATTCACCACCCAATAGGGATATCTCAGGTATTAAAGAAAGTATCAATAATAAAATTTTTCAAGCAGCTCATACTACATTTAATGACAACAACACTGTACAGAAGAACTTTAGAATTTTAATTACTTTTTTAGAAATTTCTTTCAACTCAGCTGTTCATGCTCTTTTGAAATTCCATACAAGCGGCATTCAGAGTTCACGGAATGGAAGTGCACGCTTGCCCCATTTCATCTTATCGAGTAGGCTTGTGATAATTAAAATGATCAAAGATGGGTTCATAGTGTCAATTATAAAATTTTTCGATGGCAGATATTTTGATTTAGAGTTTTTGCGGTGACTTTTCTTGCGGTGTTCCGAAGGGCTGCGTGTTGGAACCTTATTTGTACAAATTTTGCTAACACGATTTTCCTACGCCGACAATTCGCTGTTGCATAAGCATGATAAGCCTCCCAAAGTTTATTTGCATCTTCAAAATGTTTACAATTTTTATTCAAATTGGGGGATAAATATTAACACTGACAAGAGCTTTGCTATTTGTTTGCGTAATGCTTCCAGAAAAAGTAAATACACCGTATTACCGAAAAGCAAAATTCTAACATCGACATTAAATGGGAACGAAATACTTTATGATAGCATTAAACACCTTAGAGTCCAGTCAATAAAGTGAATAGCCATGTTTTGTATAATATGGAAAAGGCGAATAGGCTAAAAGGAGTCTTGGGTAAGTTGGGTAGTCACAAATTTTTTTCTAATCAAAATAAAACTACTTTTGTGTAAGCTTGGTTAGCTTCTCTATGCATTTCCAATGTGAAGAATCGAGTGGAGATTTTTGAAAGTCATATAGTAGGGAAATGCAAAAAAAAAAAAAAGAATTACAAATATTTAATTAAGCTATATATTTATTAGTCCCCCAGGAGCATATAAATATGGTCTTTATAGAATTCCACTATCTAACACAGTGGGGAAAAAGGGAGCCCAGTCCCCTGAAGACAGGCAGGGAGTCAACTGGAAGCTCTACTTTATTTCCACGGGGATCAGTGACCCGCAGAGTTCCGTTATTTGTCTCTTTAGACACTTAACTGTTCTCTGACTGATCATTGAGTTTGGCCCCTATATGGGAGTATCGTGGTGGTTGTGGTTTCGCGGCCCCATAACAGTATAATGGTCATTATGGTGGCCAGGATTATCTCACTGATAATGACACGCAAAGTGAATTATCCAGTCCAGTGGGCATGCTAGACATATGTTCTGGACAGGAGTTAAAGGTCTCCAACTCTTTAGCAAGGTGTGATGGTTTGCAGCCCTGCCCTGGAATCATTAAAGTTGCAACTAGGTGGTTCTGTTGCTTAGAATTATGTCTTCAGCTTCCTAGGACGCATGTATGGCGTTCCAAATTATACAATTGTCGTTTGTCCACCATCTGATTAAGGCTACATAGCCAGGTGCGGATGTAAAACGAATCACACTACTATATATTTATTAGTTATATTACGTTATATTTTAAAACAACATAAAAATTTTATAAGATGCGGTTTATTATGATTTTAAGATTTTCCAGATGTATGGAAGCATGGATCTGTTTCTGATTTGGCATAATTTCCTCAAAATCTGGTTCCAGCTGGGAGGATGCGACTTTTAATAAATTAAAAAGACTCTCGTCTGACAATCGGTTTCTTATTGAATTTTTTCTGCATTTCATTACTGCAAAGGTGAACAGGTGAGGAAGCAAACATTGCCATAATATTCTGCGCATAAAGCTTTGGAAATTCATCTTTTGGTAGGGATTTATAAAAATTAAGCTTATCTCTATTTAAAAATAGCTGTTTTAAATTATTATTACATTGCAATTCGATAATTTCCAATTGTAGATCAGATGGAACATTCTCAGGATTAACATTAAAAGGCATTGAAAAAATATCTTGACATGGTTGGATTTTTTTAAAGTCAGCAAATCTGGCCTCAAATTCTGAATACAGTTTTAATAAAGATTGTGAAAAGACTTTTAACTTCTCTTCACTCACAGGCCTCAAAGAATTAAGTCTTGGAAAATGAGTCAAATCATTTTTTTCCAAACAGTTAGAAAATATAAACAATTGAGTTTTAAAAAACCTCAAACTGCCCCAAGTTTCATCTATTAATTGATTTCTTTCCTGTAGTTTCTTGTTCAGTTTATTATAGTGCTCGAGTAAATCCGTGAAAAAAGCAAACTCGATGCACCAATTCTTATCCTCCAATATTGCCCACCCATCAAAAATTTCAGTTTTGGTTTTTAGAAAAACTTTAATTTCTGCGAGAAGACTCCAAACTCTCGAGAAGGCATGCCCACAACTCAGCCACCTGATCTTTGTGTAATAAAGTACATCTGAAAATTCTGCATCAACTTCCGATAAAAACTCTTGAAATTGTCGATGTAACAAACCACCGGCTCGAATGGTATTTATTAATTTTAAAATAATATTAGGTTCGTGGTTAATATCCAAGGTAGCCTTCCAAAGAACATCTTGGTGGATTATACAATGTAAAAAAATTGTTTTGCTTTCAGGATTCTGACTTTTATAAACTCCAGCAAACCCCGTATTTTTTCCCACCATGTTAGGTGCTCCATCAGTTGTTAAATTAATTAATTTGGAAATTGGGGCATTTAGAGATTCCGTCTCCTCTCTAAATTCATCATAAATTATTTTTCCTGTCGTCTTTCCTTTCAAAGATCTCAAACAAGCAAGTTCTTCGGTTATTACAAAGTTTTCATCGACTCCTGTCAACACTCTCGTCCACAGTGACTGAAAAATACTTAAACTTTTTAAGACGTCCATCGAGTTGATTGGTTAAATTAGAAGAAATCGCTTCAATTCTTTTTGTGACCGTTCTACGTGACAGCCCTATAGATTCGAAATCTTTTACCTTTTCTGGGCATAATACTTTTCCAATGCTAATTAACACATCCTTAATAAATTCTCCTTCAGAAAACGGTTTGTTACTTTTTGCTATTTTATAGGCAACAATGTGACCAGCTAACGTAGAGGATCGCTGGACACTTCTTTAATTTTTAAACAACATTTGCTGACTAGATATTTTTCTTTTCAATTCCTCTGAATGAACTTTCTTGTCTTCATCTGTCATTTCATCTTACTTCGATCCAAGATGTTTTGAATTAAAGTGCCTATCGGTTTTTGGTTACATTCCATAAAAAAGTACTTCCACGTCCACTCTTCTTGAATTACTCGACATTCCGAATCAATTTTTCTCTTTCTATTTTCGATTGACATTTATGGGGGTAACAAACTTAGACTATTTTACTATTGCACTTATATTTACAATACACTTTATTATTTTAATTACACAAATAAAACTGTACGTTGGCAACTTTATAATTTTACTTCACAATTCATTCTTTACGTCACGAGATTTACACTTTTACTGATTGCTGATTAATCCATCGCTGGCCCTTTTATATTGGTTGCGCATGTTGTTTCGAATATTCAAGAATCTTCTAGATCTCACATATAATAGTTGTTGTTATGTTATACGTTCAGTTTTCTATATTAGTTGTTAGTGTTTAATGATGTTTATGTTTCTTCTTGGAATATTGCATCAGAAAGTTGTTGTTCTCTTGTGTGTACAATATTTCCTAGAAAACTACGCAGTTTGGACACAATATAATATGAAAACATCGCATTTTTTTGATAAAATTGTCAATTTATATCTTTTTTTAAAAAATTTAAAAAATTTAAATTTATTTTGTGGGCATAATTTTTTAATAGGTGATTATTTTTTTTTTTTTTTTGAAAAACGCTCGGCGGGCCGGATTGAAACCTCTCCGTAGTTCGCCCATCACTGCATTAAGGCATTAAGTCTATTGAATAGAATATATATATAAGTAAAGGTTTTTGATGTGGCGTTAAAAAAGAAGCGGCTCTATTAATTAGTTGCGTATGGTTTTAGTGATGGCTTAAACTATACCACAAAACATGCTTTTTTTAATTAGAAAAAAATATAATCCATTTGTGCTTTTATTTATAAAAATTTTTTTTCCCCCAAAACGTAAGATATTAGCAAATCGTCTTAAAATTTTTATATAATTTTCTACTCATTGTTGTTGTTAATTTCTTCCAAACGAACTTGAGGTTTTTAAGATTATGCAAAATAATCAATTTGCTCCTAAAATTTTTTAGTATTTTTATATGGAAATCTATTCATAATGCTTTAAATAAGAAACCTTGTTTATTCTTTAATTTTAGTAGAGGGAAAATATTTTACATTCACGCCCCATTTAATCACGACATTTACACATTAAAATTCTCAAATCCATATGGACTAGAAAAATCAAAGTGATTCGATTGCATTTCTAAATCATTAGTTTGAAAAATGTGATAGCAGCCATCTTTTTATTTTAGGGAAGAAATTGTCAATAAAAAGCCTGTTATGATATAAAAATATAAGTAAAAAGAAATTTCTAAAAATTTCTTAAAAAAGGAATTGGATTCCAGCAGCTTGTTAAACAAAAGAAAAATTAAAAATTTTCTGGAATTTTTTAAATTTGAGAGCAAAAAACGAAGGCCTTAAAAAAGATTTTCTTCTTATCTTCATATTGCCGTCTAATGCTTAAACACAAAAAAAATAATTATAGCTGACCATTGTAAAGATAGGAACGTAATAATAGCAGCTTAGATAGTTGATAACAAATGAACAAATTTTTTAAAACTTTTTCTAAAATTTTATTTAGAAAATTTACAAAAAAAAAAAAAAACTAGAATCCTTTAGATCTTACAAATTTCCAAGTAAAATATTGCTACCTTTATTCTCTTTTAACGTAAAGGGTCCGCCAAATATATGCTATAAACTAAACTACTGAATATTTTCTTAAATTTTTTTTTATTTGAAAGTACAATCCTTCCGGTTAATAATGGAAAGTAACTTCATTCGAATGGCTGCCTTGGCTGGCCATGCAGTAGCCTACACGATCGGTCCAATTTTTAAGCACATTAACGATTGTGTGCAGCTGTATTTTACCAATGGCTTCACGAATATTGTCCTTTAAAGCGTAAATTGTCTTTGGCTTGCCGGCGTCACACTTATCTTTGACGGCACCCCACAAATAATAGCCCAATGGTGTGAAATCGCAGCTCCGAGGTGGCCAAACGACATCAACTCTGCGGCTGGTAATGCGATCTTTAAAAAAGGGCGCAAAACATCGAGTGTAGCTTCGGCTGTGTGGCACATAGCGTCGTCCTGTTGAAACCAAAAGTTGCCAATATCCTCCTCTTCAATTTTTGTGAACAAAAATTCGTTCAATATGGCCCGATAATGATCGCCATTGACTGTAACGGCCACTCTTTGCTCATTTTCGCAGAAAAAATCCACACCAAACTGTGACTCGTTTTGGGTGCGTGGGATTTTCAATGTATGCGTGCGGGTTTTCTGTGCACCAAATGCGACAATTTTACTTGTTTACATACCCGCCACGATCAAAATGAGCTTCATCTGAAAAGATGATCTTTTGTAAGTCAATCGCAGGCCCACTTAGCGAAGCGAAAACGCATTGGATGGTCACTTGGCTTCAACTCCTGAACTAATCGGACTTTGTATGGCGTCATACCAAGGTCTTTATGCAAAATTCGTCTCAATGATGTCTCTGAAATTTTCAGTTGTTGAGAACGACGGTGAATTGATGTTGATTGCGCTTCACGCACACTTTCTGCCACAGCAGCAATATTCTCGGGTGTACGCGCTGTTTTTGGCTTTTCACAGTTTGGTTTATCGATGAGCATGCCAGTTTCTTTCACTGTTTTCACAAAATAACGAAAATACGGAGCTGACGGTGCTTCTCTTCTTCCAAAATCCGTACGCAATTTTTGCACACATACTGCAACATTACCATGATTTTGAAAGTAATGTCGCAATATTTCCCAGCGTTGTTCAAGCGTATGCACAACCATATTCTTGAAGCGGAAGGATAAAACTAATTATCTGTCAAATCAAACATGAGCTTAGTGTTACCATTCACGTAATAAGCACTAGTTGAAAAAAAAGGTTAGATGGCGGACCCTATATAAATTAAACCTTTTTTACCCAATATGGTAAATAATTATGCTATTATTTTGATCTCTGTTCGTCATATGTCAGAGGTCTTTCAAAATAAATATAAAGACCAAAAAACCACATAAAACACGAATCAAAAGTCTATTTTTGAGAAAAGACTTTTTGCTTTCATCTTTAATTTTATTGACAAGTTAAGCTGAGTATTGTATTTCATGTTGATTTACCTTAAATATTTGTATTTTCTATTTGTTATTATTCCTTTCTCTTCTCTGCTTATCTGCTTTTCTGTATTGTAGTTGTCGGCAAATGGATTTTCTTGATGGTTTAAGTTGACACTTTTACACAAAATAAATCTATACATACACACACTTTTATGTGACACATACATGTTTGTTTGCTACACATCCTGCACATTGAAGAATTTACTGTTTTTTTTTTTAAATATGCGGCTGTTTTATTTCTATTTTTAAATTTGACGTTGAATATCACTCGCTTCAGTTGCTCATTGAACCTTCTTTTTCTATTGAATGATTTTTTTTGTTTTCTTTTTTTTTTTGATTTTAAATTGTTAAGATTTCTTTTTTATCGTTATGAGTAGTTTTGACAATATTTTGTAGATTGTTATTTATTTAATAAGTTCGCTTTACGAATGGTCAGCAAAAATAGCATGCAGTTTTCTAGTTACCACACGTTTATTTCTACGCTGAAAATAAAATAAAATAAAAAAAACTAGTAAGTAGATGAGAATGAAAATAAAGATATCTTTTCATATCTAGTTATCCACATTTTTGTAGAGATAAATTGTTTGTTGTAGCCTTTCATTCTGCTGTTGTTGTTGTTGCTGTTTGCGTTAACATTCTATGAAATGTTGAATGTGCTTAACGCTTAGTTAGGTTTAAGGGATGCGTAGCATTTGACATTACATTTGATCCATATAACATAAAAATGCACACACACACACACACACACACACATACACAGAGGCACACTAACACTAAACAGAAAACTATACAAGAAAAGCATTAAGAATAAGACTAATCTTCCACAAACAATCATTCTTGTACATCCTTAATGCAAGAATTTATTTTTGTCTTGTTTTGTATTTTTTTTTGTTTGTTTTGTGATGAGTTTATGAGAATTTTTGTAGACAACAACATCTACCGAGGTTAACAATGTTTTCAGATTTTATTTTATTTCATTTCATTTTTGTTAAATTTATTTTATTTTGCTTTCACAAGTATTATCGTATTGTGTCAATGTCTGTGACATATTTAATTTCATTTTGCTGTTTGTGTGATTTTGCAAAAATAACTTTTGGGTTTCTTTTATTTTTTTATTTTTTGGTAAATGTGTTAACAAAAAAATAAAAAGAAAAAACAATTTTTTAAGATTTAATGTTTGCATGTTAAAACTAATGACTTCTTTACAATGTCTGCAATAGATTGTTTTGCCATCAGGCAAAGACATTTATTTAAATATATTAAGAACGGATTATAAATACATAACTGCTACAAAATGTTTTATAATTTGCTTAAGGCAACTTGTAAAAGTTTATTAGGAAAATGCTTGTGCCCATAACTAACGACACAAAATATAATTTACAATCCATTAACTGCATTACAAATTACTTAGTCTGAAATAGTTTGTTCTTTGAGAGAACTTACTTCTAAAATGATTTTCTAAAATCTTTCAACAAAAAACTCTTTAAAATATTTAGCCTTGAAACATTTCTGTGAATTAGAACTTTAAACAAAATTGCATTAAAATTAATTAATTGCAGAAAAACTAATTTTTAAAAAAATGTAGTCTAAAACTAAAGCTGAATTTTTTTTTGCAGTTAGTACATTTAAAAGGACACTTTAAAAAGGAGATTTAAGAAAGGGCCTCTAAAAATACCTTCCGAAACAAATCTTTTATCAAAAATACATGTTCAAAAAGTACTTTTCAAAATAGTTTGTTATTATCAAAATTTATGTGGAGCTGCATTTAAAACATAGTATTTACTAATTTCAATGGCGTTTCCTTAATCCATTGTCTTTAAAAAATAAATAAAAAATTTCTGATTTTTATTGTTCCAAAGTGTCTCTAAAAAGGGTTTTTTTTTGAAAATTTTCAAATGAAATTTCTATTAATAAGCAACCAATCACTTTAAGAAATCATGCATTTTAAAATATATTTTTTTAAAATGTTAGTATTAAAAAAATTGCTGTAATATGAGCCTGTTACAATAGTTTATTCTACAAAAAAGGAAAAAAGGAATATTCCATCAAAACTCTCTTGAGTAGAGTGTTATTAAACAGTTTTTAAAAGATACTATTGCGCCTTTTGTATAAACCTTTAAAAAAAGTTGTTTTTCAAAAAAGAATCCTTCAAAAATTATTAAAAAATATTAAATATATTTCTGATATATTTTTAATTGTTTTTCTATACTTCGCCAATACTTTACTTTAATACAGAGTTAAAAGTATAACAAAATAATAAAGCCATAATTTCCCTATTATCTTATTCATATTGAGAGCGAAGCTTTAAAAACAGAGAAATAAATCTATAGTCACTTCAAACACTAAGAGTCTAAGTCTATGGACTCGATACAAAATGTGCAAATAGCAACGCGTGGTCTACTTGCTTGTTGAACTAAATTCATGGCAGCCGTGAGCCACAGTGTTGAAGCAGAGCCAAATTTTCCAATTCTTCGACGTTCTTAACAATTGCGTAAGGATTTGACTTTGAAGGTGAGGCTTCAACTTGTGCTGGGATTGAAGCTAAACGACCGTTTACAAACGTCGTAGATTCCCTCAAATCACTCAGGAACAACAGGCTGGTTTCTCTGAAAAAATCATTTTTTCAGACGAAGCCCATTTTCAGTTGTCAGGGCTTGTCAAGAAGCAAAATTGTTGCATTTGGACTTCTGAAAATTGTGGAGCAATTATTGAAAAGCTTTTGCACGCTCAAAGTGTCACTGTACGGTGCGCTATGTGGTCTGGAGGTGTAATTAGCTCTTTTTTTCGAAGATGCGGCTGGATATGAGGGATGGGCAATGGATTACCCTATCGCGAGATTACGTGATTTGATTTACATCTGTACTTGGCAGTTAGCCCTAACCAGATGGCGGTCAAACCACTGTGGATGGTATGTAGCGCCATCCGTGCCCTAGAAGGCCTTCGGATACGTATATCCTCCAGTCAATCCCAGTTGCAATTTCGAAAGCCCGGAATAGGCCGCAGCCTTCACTCCTTGCTAAAAAGTTGGAGACTATCCAACTCCTGGTTCAGAACGCATGAAGCTTAATATAATTAAGAATACGACGGCATTCATACTCACTGGACCTGAACCATTCATTGTGTTCATTGTGAATGATCCGACCCACAAACTCTCACGAGGGCCTCGAAACACACAGCCACCACGATAGTCCCAAAAGGGCCAACCTCAATTAATCAGCCAGAGAACAGCTAAATGTCTAAAGAGACAAATAGCGGAACTTTACGGGCAACTGATTCCCGTGGAAATATAGTGGATTGTCCAGGTGACTCCTACTAGCCTTTAAGGGGCCTGGGCTCCCTTTTACCCCGCAAGACACCAGTCTAGATGGAATAGTAGGCTCCAAAAAGACTATCATGTGCCCCCGGGGGAACCCTATCGCGAGATGCTAACAACTAAATTTTGGTCCATTATTAAGGACGTGGATATTACTGGCATTTGGTTTCAACAAACTGTGCTGCAAGTCACCCAGCCAATCAAATGATCAATTTATTGTAAACCGAATACAATCAGCAGCTAAGTGGCCAAAGACCTCTGGGTTATTTATTGCGGGGTCATGTTAAGGACAGAGTCGATCTCAGCCTTAAAACTTAAAATCTGTAAAGTGATTAACGAAAGAGGACCACGACCAGCGTGCCGAGCTTGTTTGTAAAAATATAAATTTTTTGTTTTATTTTGTTTTAGAAAATAATTTCGTTTTACAAGAAAATTTTTAAAATATTTATTTGAAAATAAATTTATTTTAAGCTTCAACATTCTGAAAATTTCGTTATAAAAAAAAACAAAAATATTAATTTTTTTTTTTAAAATACGCACATGGAAAAAGAATGATTTTAAGAATGTTGTCTTAAAAACAGTGATATTAAGCAATTTTTGCGAAGTTATTAAGCCTTTTGAAAGTTATTATTTATGGCTGGTTTGTTATTTATTAATTTATTATTAAAAATGAATTATAAATCAAAAAACAGTTTTGCTACCAAAATTTTTCTAAACAGCATTGCTTTGATATATTTCATTTGAGCATTTATGTATTTCTTTCTATGATGCTTGGCGTAGTTAATCCCCTAAAGGTTAATAGTAATAATTTGACAATAAATGCCTAACTAACGGTTAGGCTGTCGAAAAGAATGTTAAAAACGTACAGTCATTAATCAAAATTGTGTTCACAAAAATTATCTTTGAGTAGTGGCCTTGACAGACTTAAGTATAATTTCTTAATCAGCATACGGAAAGGAACGTCATTAATTTCTTTTAATAAGAGACATAATTTTGAAAAAAGAAAGCAATTTTTTATAAAAGATATCATTAGTTGGAAGTTCAGAAATACATACAGTTACCCATTAAAGTATACTTACAGCTTATAACAGTTATTAGCAAAACTTAAGAAAAATGGCGGCATATAGTTTTGACACAATATATTTATTAATTCTAATGGTGACTCCTAGTTAACTATATTTGGTTAAAATGGTAAACAATAATTTTGGAGAAAATAAAATTCGTTAGCAGTTTTAGAGCGTGATGGAAATTGTAAGACAGCTTAAGATGCATAACAGCTGTCTGAATAGGAAATATGATTTGTATTATCACCATCTTCGAACGCTATATTTGCCGCAATGTTTTAAAAACAAATTTAAAATTTCAGGTTATAAAATGTCCCTCTCAGTTAGGCAAAAGTTCGAAACTTATAAAGTTATTTTCTGATATCACCTGATATAAATTCTGTTGCAAACCTGTGGGCAAAATCGAAATAAATTTTGTGAAGATGTGATTAAATCAACTGGTTTTTTTTTTGGCAGTACTTATGTATGTATGTGTACGTTAATTGCATTTAATAAAAATTCTTAAAGGATTCAGTAATCTATTTAAAATAAGTTTAATAATTTATTCCTAATAAAGTTTATATTAATCCTTTGATAAAACTTATTAAAATTTGTTGCTGCCTTAAATTATTATTAATTTTAAAATCATTCATTTTCTGCTATTTCATTTTTAATTGCCAATTATCATTTGACAAATCGGGAGATAACAAAATTTTTGTCCCCTTTTAAATATCTTCAGAAAAGTGATAATGACTAAATTAATTATTATATTTGTTAATATTAAAAAATTTTACTTTTTAATACATGAAGGAAGTCTTAGCTTCAAATAATTTCCTTGGTTACTTATGCTGTAGTATTGGGGTTAAATTGATTTAATTTATTATATCTAGGATTATTTAACACATTGCTTCTGCCCACATTATGCAGCAGACATTTGGGAATTGCGGTTAAATGAAATTAGGCCTTATTTTTATTATATCCCTTGCAGTATGCTGTAAGAGATTCAATACCAATAATTTTCTTTTTATTTAAAATCTTTTACATATTTAAAATGTTGGTAATGATATGAAAAGAATATTAAAAATATTTAAACAAAACTGGTGTTAAAAGAAATCCATGGAGTTGATAAATTTATCGGATTTATTTTGTTTTCTTGCTGATTACATTTAATGTAACTTTAAATTATTTGTAAAGTGAACAGTAGCAACTAGATTAAAACGCTATAGTCTTAACCTTGTGTAAATTATCCTAATACTAACTCAAAAATAACAATTAAATACGGAAATTAAAAACTAAATTTAAGAATTATGTGTGTTTCAACAACGTTGTTCATTAAATTATATTTACTTAGATGTTTAACTGAATTAATTATAGTTACTTTTTCAACTCGAAATTATTCAAATAATATTAATTTCGTTATAACTCTGGAGCAATGTCTATTTAACGTTTGTTTACTGAATGTTAAACTAACACAAATCAAATTATTTTTTTTTTCAAATCGTTTGGTTTTTAACACAGCCTGCCTTAAAGTAGGCACTGTTTCAAAATTTAATTTAAATAAGTAATTGCAAAGTTACTTTTTGCTTTTAATCTTTTTTACAATAAATAACAATTTTTTAAACGGCCACTTATTTAAACAATTTGTTATAAAACTGTGTCATTTGATATTAAACAAAAGGCGCCTAAATGTATGCACTTGTTATGGTTTCAATGCGTTATTTTTGTTTTGTGTTTATAGAAATAGCTGCTTAACAACTTCATGTAATGGCTTTTCAACACATACTTTTATCTCCCCTGCTTACTATTAAATTTTTCACTATATTTAAGTTATTAAATAATAATTTCTTTTGAGTGCTTAACTCTGACAGCGTGTGCGTTTTATGGTCGTTATGACGTTATTATCTAATAAATGACAATGCACTTTACATGGAAACTTTATTGTATAGTTACGACCACTAGTTGGTTTTCAAAGCGAGCACCATTTCAAATTGGAGACTTTTAACACTAATATGAATTTATTAGCCTAAAGGTTAGGCAACAAAAAATTATGAAATATATTTATATAAAAAAAACAACATATATTTTTCTAGTTGTCACAATGTGAGATATTTTTAACGCACTTGTGTTTTTTGTTTGTTTTGTTTCCTAAGCTTTAAAATAATTTAAATAACGCGACCGTAGAAAATCTGGCGCAGGCTGGAGAAAGTAATAATTTTTTTTAATTGATTTTATAATCCTTTACGATTAACTTTTTTGCTTTAAGTTTATAAATTTGTTTTGCTTTTGGCTTTTTCAACTTTAAGATATTTTCTACATTTTTATATTGAATTTAATTTTACTTTAACACAAATATTTCAACCGTACGCCAAAAGATTTTCTAAATTTTTAGTAGCGTTTTGAACGAGCGTTTTCCAACGACTGAGGCTGTCATCGTTTTCAAGTGTATAATCACGGCAAAAATTATTTTCATTTTTTTTCTATTCTGTGAAAGTAGACAAACAAACCTACCTCACTGTGCCAAGTGGATGCCATTGTGACTCTTAAACTCTAACGGGTTCTCAAAAAAATCGTAAACTCCAAGAGCGCAGGTTCAAGCGTAGACATGCCGCTGGAAGAAATATGGGAAGAAAAATATGACAAAAGTCTTCGCAAGTGAGAGAAAATGCAGATATATAGAGAGAGAGAGAGAGAGCGAACCGAGTTGAGGAAAGGAATTTCAAACAGCTGATTTTGACATTCAGGTTCTTCCTTGATTCTCTGCCGTCGTGATTCATATTATTTACGTATATGTTTTCGGGTTTAAGGTCTTTACATATAATATTTATATTCAGAATTCTTTTTTTTACATACACACAAATTTCGTTTGTTATCAAATGATTTTGGTAGGAAAAGGAAACAAAAAAATGTGTAATAAATTACTTTGTTGTGGAAGGTAATGACTCTAAAAGACAATAAATTTGCTTTTCCGTTCAGTTTAAAATCACTTCAGAAAAAAACATAAAATAAATAAATAATAAAAAAAGGAAGAAAGACAGGAAGTAACCAATACATTTCAAGGTTTTTTAAAAAAAGTAAATCTTTTATCTGAAATACATAAATATTAAATTAAGTTTTCTGTTTGATTTTTCAAAAATATGTAATAGTTTTAAAGATTTAGCGCAAATTTTATTTTTATAAAACCATTAAAACTATATAACATGCTCTACTAAACTGCATATATTTTTTTAAAAAGCAAAGTATACAATGTTATGTTCCACTTTATATTATACACATAAGCCTTAAGGTATGGACTATAATTTTTCTCTTATTTATTTTCTCCATGCCTATTGTATCTAAGGAGCTATATATCTCTCCTTTTATGTTATTATTTCTCCATCGATGTAAATAAGTGAGTAGTCTTGTTTAAAAATGTAAATAATTTTATGTTCGTAATTATTTAAGTAGAAAAAATTAATAGAAAAAACTTTTAAAAAATCAGTCCAAAATTGTAAATTCAATAAATATTTTAAGAAAAATAAACATTAAAAAAAATAATATTAAAGAAAACTAACATGTAGATTTTTACTTCTAAGGTGCCTTAGAGCAAACCCGAAAAATTTGGTAAATATACAAGCTGGGTTCAGGTTAAGAAACTATTTTGGCGATTTTCCACCTTTACCCAACGTTTTGCAATGTTGTTGTTATTTCCCTCCGTCTTTTCTGGCTGTTGTTTTTCTGATGTAAATGGCGAGCGCTTTCGAGGTGAAAACATCATTGTCAAGTCGCGATACAATTCGTACTGGTGAGTCAGTGTTCGCGTGCAGGTTGTTCTGTTTGTTAAGTTTGTATCTATCCATGTAGGAAGAACGCCAGCCATTTGGCATTTTATGCAAAGTAAATCTCTCAATACCTGCGTCGTTTATTACTACCTAGGTACGTGTGTAATGTTCTTTTTGAATTCTTTCAAAAGAATTGATATACAGGTGTGTAATAGAAATTGATCGAATTAAAACACGATCACTTTTGAAATTTATGAAAACCTTCAATCGATCGATTTTTTTTTAAAGAGAAGTAGCACTTCAGGCGTTACATTCTTTAGGAAAGGGATAGAGAAGAGATGAAACAGGTGGTGAAAGTAGAAGAATAGTCGGAAATTAACTGCCGTATATAAGACAGCACAGCGACCAGTGACTATGCCTTCATCGCTGAGCAGCCCCACCGACAGTCAATTTTTATTTTTGTAGTGAAAAAACCAAGGTCTTCATTGGGAATCGAACCCACAACCCCCATACTTACAAGCTAGCGCACTTTAAAATCGATTTCCTTGGTATACCTTAATACCAAAAGTATATTTAAAATTATTTATAGTTTTTAATAAACATTTAAACAAATATTTGAAAAAAAATAAAAAATCTGGCAACCTTTTGATTATTTGCAGACTTCAACACATACTTACGCCAAAATTTCATCAGTCACAATTTTTCCGTAGGAAATTTTTATAACAAACTCTTACCAGTCACCAGTATTTCCATAAAAAAAAATCATGTCACAGTTTTGCTATTAAAAAAACTTCATTCATCACAATTTTCCTATTAAAATATTTTCAATAGTCATTATATTTCGTAAAAAGAAACTTTATTATTAAAATTTTTAATAGTAATACATTTTCTAAAAAAAAAATTTCATCATTGTGTTACAGATCCTGTGTAGATTGTTTTAGATTCCTCTGTCACGAGTCAATTTAAAAAAATGTGGCAACATTAATTTACAGCATGTGCATAAAGATGTTGCACAATTTCGTGTTGCACAATTTGTTGAGTCTTAAGTTATTTCCTATACTTTTCAAAGATTAAAAACATAACCCTAGTGTTTTGGCAACAATTTCTGTCAGCCTATTCCAGCCCCCTATTAATGGCAACCTCTACAAACTATAAAAAGAAGACACGTTAAGTTTGTAGAGTGCATGTAAAAGTGTACGCTATAGCATATTTGGGCACTTATTTTGAAATCTCAATGGGGGAAACTTGAATTTTAAATATTTTTACAACCGCTTTAAAAACAAGAACAAAAGAAATTAATAAAATTTCTACACAATATATGAAAATAGTAAAATAGACGTAATTTACAGATATTACTCCTGCCTATGGACTGTCGAAAGAAATAATAATATGTTTTATTTACAAGTATTAATTTTGTCTTTTATCATTTTGTTTATGGATGTTATTTGTATTCTCCTTTAATGTTTTTTTTTTGTGTTGAGAAATACATTTGTGGCATATGGTGATGCTATAGTCATAATGATATTATTAATAGCAGTAATTCCTAAATTGATAGCTAAATGAGAAACAATAAATTCTTTCTCTACGATAACTATTATCCTTAGAGCTTCGTAGCGACTAATCTCTGAGAGATTTGACGGTTAATGTTGATGGTTACGGAATCAATTTGTTAACCGCATTAAATGTCTTTGATTAAGGTTAATTGAGAAAGGCCTGGCAAATGTTATTGTGTCTTGTGTGAAATTACTGCAATTTCAATGTTAAACGTACGTAAAATGTATGTAATAAAATGGTAAAAGTGGTGAAAATTATAAAACTTCATTATTATTCGCTCATCATTCGTATTATTAGAACCCTAAAGATTTATTTAATTTCTACAAAATTATTCTTTACCTCCTTGTCTATTTAAATGAAAACCCTCCAATTGGATTGATATTTCGCAATACTGTCTAGAAATAATGGTTCGCTGTAGTAAAAAATTTCTTGTCGTTTTTGGATTTATTTCGTCTAATGGATAAACCGTTTGTTGGAGTGTTGATATTTCCAATCACTACTTGGTGGGCAATTTTTTTAATCGGTACTTTTACTTTATTACCAAGCTTGTTTTTTGATCGAGCAAAACTATTTCCGAGAAAAGGTAACAACTTTTATAAACGTTTTAATTTATGTCCCTACTTTGATACTCACTGAGTAAATAAGACTAGGAAAAATTGCAGGATATTGCTTTAAAGAAAAAATATTATTTAACAAAATAACTCTTAAGAGGAAGTTTCCTTTAGCTATTCGGTCTATTATTGCTTGGATGGTACTAGATAATGTCAATGCGCAACCATGACTATTACGAAAAGCATTAAGACAAATTAAAGACGACAACTTAATACCTTCTCCATACCTTACCATTAACAAACTATTATGAAAATCAATAGTTTAGCCATTTATAGTAAGAGCGGTGGCTCTTTAATTTCGTAGTGGTAGTGGTGATTCGAGAGATAGCTATAAGATAGATTGATCCTACAAACCTATGTTTGGACCTTGTGAATTTTCCCACTGTTGAGTCAAATTAAGCCACAGGCTCTACTCCTGCTGGTGCCCTTCCGTCAACTCCTTTAGGTTTTAACTTTGCAGCCATACTTCCGCCGTAGACTAAACGTTTTGGGAAGCAACTGAGAGAGCCATGATAGCAGCTACACCCAATTGTTAGCTGGCATCGTTTATGGTTAGAACTAGAGCGGTATCTGATCGTCTTCGAACCTCTAGCTTTCGTTCTTGATTAATGAAAACAGTTTTTGCAAATGCCTCCAAATTGCTTCTATTAATTGTTACCTCTTGACCTGCAAACCAATGAAAGTAGAACATGGCTCCTATTTCATTATTCCATGCCCAAAATATTCAGGCATTTTAAACCTTCTTTGCGCACTCTAATTTGTTAAAAGTAATTGTACTTGACCCACTACAACTCTCGATAAAGAGCACTGAAGCAGGCTTAAATAGAAGGAATATGTTAAAAATATGAGTATTAAGCACACATAAGAACTCTGCCGGTAATCAGGTATAGTACAAACTACTATTATAGTTGTATTACCCGCAAGAAACACAATTTAAACTATGAACGTTTTAACCGCAATAACTTTAATATACGCTATTGAAGCTGGAGTTACCGCGACTGCTGCTACCAGGCTTGTTCTGCTGTTAAAGGATTTAAAGTATATTCATTCCAATATGTGTCTCTAATATGAGTCCTGTATTCTTATTTTTCATCACTATACGGCATTAAAACAAAGTGTAAATAAATAAAATTTAAATAAGATTTAAGAAATAAACACAACAAATAAAACAGAGAATATATTTTATATATTCTCTAACCGACTTCAAAAAGGGAAAAGGTATTCCAAAGGGGTTTTTTTTTAATTTGTAGCGGCACAATTTAGTAATTTCTTAGCGGCGTTAAAAAATATTTTGAAAGTTGCAGTTAAAAAAATGTGTCATAATTTTAAAAATTAAAGGGTATGACCAAATTACACTTATAATATTTACATAAAAATCATTTTTCCTCACAACCTTCAATAGCCTTCAACAATTTGCTTATCGCGCTGTTTCTTTTTGATTCAGGAATACAAGGCTATCATTAATAACCCTACATGTATGCAATGTAATTTTGTAGCATTTTCAAACACTGAGTTATGCTATACTATTTTCATAATGGTGTTACCTTATTCAATAGCAAATTTCTTAAGCTCATTTATTTTTATGTGTTGTACGTGCAAGTAGAAAAAAATGAAAAAAATGTCTTGTTTCTTTTTCAAGAAAAAATAAATGAATAAAATATCAAAATGTTTCTTATTACAGGAGTGTAAAACGTAAAGTAAATAAATAGAAAAATTAACATGTCATGTATATGTTTTACACTCTGTTAAATAAAAAGGGAGTACATTTGGATTGATTTCTCTTAATAAAAACGTGATAATTTCTGACGTTGTGCTACCAGAGTAAGAGTTGAAATTATTAATGTTTCACAAAATGCCTCTCTGAAATGTTTTAATGTACTTTGTGTAAGTTTTGTGCGTGTTGTATCCCTAGTCTGGGTTAAATGACAGTCGTTGTAGTATTAAATCTTTTATGTGGATTTTAGTCGCTCTTTTTCGGGATGAGTTTATTTTTTGCCGCTACTGAATTTTATCTTAAGCGTTTTATCATACCGCACCCTTTCCTGTTGGCATTTACTTTCATTTAAGATTTAATTTTGCTTTAGTTTTTTTTTTTTTTTATCTTATCATATCATATTTTGTTGCTGTTGTTGTTGTCGTCGTCGTTGCCGCAAGGCTTTTAGAGCTTATTGAACTTTGTTTTTGTTTTTGTTTTTTCCTTATTGCTATTGTTTGCTTTTTCGCTTTTTATTTCCTTCCAGAGTCAAACTCGTGTGACCAAACAGCTAAAGTCCTTGATTGGCACCCATTGACTGACTTACCAAAGTATAAACGATAATGATGGTTGAAAGGTACTTGATCTGGTGTATGTAGGTATGTATGTATGAGATGTGTATGTGATATTGTGTGTCATTGGGTGTTGGTATTGAGTCCTTGTAAGCTGAAGTGTTAATTTTTCTTTATGATTTTATTATCCTGGCTGTTTGTTTGCATTTTATTTGTTTGTTGTTTTTTCTCTTTTTCTTGTTAATGCTGTTCAGGTTTATTTTGGCTTTTAGTTAAAAAAAAAGTATATAATTTTTTTGTTGCGGTTCTTATGCCTCTTGTCATGTGTAATGATGTATTTCCTTTTTTTTTGTTGTATTATCCAAAGCAGTTTTACTTTTACAATGAAGCCACTTCTTAATCCAACAGATAAAAGTGATTATCACTTACAACTTTTATTTACAGAAAAGCCCAAATACTTGTACAGTAAAGCAATGTGGCTTGAATAAGAAAATGAAATAACCACAAGGGGGTTTTTTTAACAGTCGTTATCTATAATTAAATTAAGGTCAAGGAGAGCTGTAGCCCTCTCATTTTATATTTTCGTTCAGCTACTTAAGCTCATGGGCTTGTTTCGTGTCTTTTTTATTTTCAAATAATCCTAAAAGTATGCTTCTCTCTATTAATAGTGATATTAACTTATAAGCTGTAAATCAGCTTGGTGAGTGAGTGCAAATCAAAATGGCATATCTTGTATTTCACTCTGCTCCTTTTTTTGCGCTTACAATGGTCTAAAATAATCAAACCTATTAGTTGATTTAATACTAAATAATAAAGACTTTTACAAGTTTAATGTTTGCATTTAATAGAAGAAGTAAAAAAATCTTTGTCAAAATTTTTATAGATGTGAGTGTCATATCTTGCAATCAATAGTTTAATTTTCTTCAATAGAAAATATAATTTCTTTACAATAAATAAGTAATTTATTCATCGGAATCATTTTCAATCTAAGTAATTTTATTATTTGTGCTTGATTCCTTTAAATAAATATTTCATGATATTCTCACGAAATATTTATTACAAAAATTTTTATTAAAAAATAAACATTTTACAATAAATATTTAAATTTAAATAAGTGATGAATAAAATGAAAAAAATTTGAAAATAAATATATTTAGAAATCAGCTTAAGGCAAATTTGTATGATGATTAGATGCTTGACTTTATCCAAAAAACTCACGGAGATGTAGATAAGTGTAGGAAAACGATTTTGACAACTGCAAAACATGGGTTGCGTGTCGTGGCATGTTTGGGTCTTGTTTATCGATTATTGGTAGATGTGTGTGTATGCGTCAACTCGAATGACTTGTGACTTGCACGATATAAAAGTGGTGTTTTCGACAAAGAAGACAAGAAAGGAAAGGCAAAAGTTTGAAGGTAAGGAATTGGAAGCATTACACATTACAAGAAAAATTTGAATAATCATTGGGAGTTACGCAACAAGCCATTTCCTCCGTTTAAAAGCCTTGTAATTCATTTAAAGGAAGTAAATTGGGTTTCATATGAACTGAAGCCGATGGCAAGATTGCATATCTGAAATAATGCTTAAAGGCTGCAAAAAAGTCATTTTTGCATCGTGTTGTTACTGGTGATTAAAAGGATATATTACGATAATCCCAAGCGAAAAAAAAGTCATATTTAAAGCTCAGCCAACTAGGCAACTCAATGCCGGAGCTGAATACACATGACGCCAAAGTAATGTTCTCTGTTTAATAGAATCACAAGGGTGTTTCATATTAGGAGCTGTTAAAATCAATGTTAAATCATAGGCGACATGCACAGAAGAATATAATCAGATTATTCGACCAGACACGAGGCCATAATCTTCCGTCATGACAACGTTCGGCGAAATGCTGTAAGACTGGTAAAAAACTATATGGAAAATAGTGGATTGGAAGTTTTGGCTCACCCAACCAGACCTTGCCTCTTTCTGATTACCATTTGTTTCGATCGATGCCCATACTGGAATACATTTCATTTCAGAAGGGGGTATCACAAGTTGACTTTCTTCATTATATACCCCAAAACCGAAGCTTCTTCTGACGCGGAACCCAGATACCACCAGAAAAATAAAAGAAGGAGTGGCCAGAAGGGAATATGCATTATTAACTTGTGTAACTATTAAAAAAAAAAGTTAATGTGCTCAAAAAAGTTTTTTTTGAAGCCATTACGAAATTTTGATGTTTAAAATTTTTCTGCTTTACAGAATATAGGTATAGAGGAAGAAAAAAAGATTTTAAGTAAAAAACTGAAAAAAAGGGTATAGGGGCAAAATAATTTTTCATATTTTCTCGCAAAAGTAATATTTTTTAAATCCGATTTTAGCTAACTTCAGCTTTTTTTTGCTTACATTATAAGGCTATTCCGATATGGTTGCCTCCTCCTCCCATTAAGACTTTTGCTGTGTCTGAAAGTACAACTAGAATTTAGAAATTCTAGATTTATTGCTATTTAGCTTGCGAAGTTCTCCACAATACATTATCGATAGTAAGTTAGAAAACTCGGTCATATCAAATAATCTATCAGCTGCGAGTTTGATATACGCAGCTTTTAATTTTCGATTTGATATTTTTCTTAGTTGTTGGAAAGTATTAAAATGTAAGTGTCTATTTATTGTGGTTACAAATCAGGCCACGTATGTCAAAATCATACCACTATTAGGACGCTCTTTATTTTATAAAGGGCAAAGTATTATACACCCTATATAAATTTGAGGTTTCTACCTATCATTGCTCACAAATTTCTTTTAATACCACTTCTTCTTTCGAACACCCTGCTATTTATATTTTTTACTGTTATTGTGGTTAAGTAGTATAACTTCTATTATATTATAAGAGTATATCTAGATCATCTATTAAACGACAGAGCGCTGTGACTTAATTTCAGACATTGTATCGATAAAAAAAGTTTATGTTGTTATCCTTGGGTACAGAACCCTAAAATGAAAAAAAGTGTTATGTATTGAAAGCCTTTTATATATTGAAAGCAAATATCTGCTTGGCTATTTCAGCACCCTTCTTATTTTAAATGCAACAACAATTAATTTTTGTTCTACTATAATTTAATTGTGACAATTCGAAGTCCACTCTGCGAGTCTAAGCACGCTTTAACGGACTTACAAGGCAATGCAACTCTGTACTTTATTTACTTTTGAGATTAGGAAACATATGTTAACGCTGCGTTACTTTTTAATATTTTCAAAGCATAAAATGGCTTGCAGCAGCAATTTTTGAACAATTTGTTCAATTTATTCGAAAGTTCCAATGGAAACTCTGTACTAAATTCGCTGTTTTTTATTAAGCGTATTAAGTGTTTAAGTAATGCCAAAAAAAATGCAATGAAGAAAAAGGTACCAAGGAAATTATAAACTCTGGGAAGTAATTCCTAAAATGCCGGACGATGTATTTAGAGTAAAAATTGATACATTTAATAAAATTTCTTCTCTATTTTTACTTATGCCGTTAAACATCTGTGGGAAAGTAAGACACTGGACGGCCTTACCTGCATTTGAGCAAATTAATTTACTTAGCCCTTTTGAAGCCAAGCAATCAAAATAGTTTCAATATACCTTGTGAAACCAAAAAACTTTTTATTTAATATGACAACAAAGTCATTTCGTTGATTGTGTTCACTAAGCCCACTGATTAGGGAATTAAAGTTATGCCGGCCGAACTATGCCCTCGAGATATGCTTTTTAATCATCAAGATTTAAGATTGATGAAGATGAGAAAGTTCTCTAAAAGCATTACTTCTCTTCCAAAACTTTAGTAATCGTTTAGATGAAACTTAATCACAATTTATTTAAACCCGCATTTACTCTTGTTTCTATTTGCTGAAACTTTTTGTCGCTTTTTATTTGCTTAATTTTTTATGCGAAAAATTTTACTTGGAATTTTGTTTGTGATGCAAAAAAAAAAAAAACAAAAAGAAAAATTATTTATTATGATTTTTGACACGCTTAATTCCCAACCAACACTCGTATGGGTGTCTCATCATGTTAAACACTTGTAATTTATCAATGTCGCATGTTTGTTATTTATAAAAAGAGAAACTCTAAGAAAGAAAGAAATTTATATCCTTAGACTTTCATCTCTAAGGAGACAAAATATGATGCTTATTATCATTATTTTAACAAAAAAAAAAAAAAAAAACAAAGACAACAACAACATTTACATATATAATTTTGTGTTCCTTTAACTCCTCAGCTACGCTTTTGCGGGTGTTGTTTTTGATGTTCACACACAATATTTTGCATTAAAGTAACTGTTAGCAGAATTTTGTAAGGTTTCCTTTAGCCTAAAAGGTGGCTTTAAATTTTAATGTTTTTAAAAATATTTCTTTTTTATAACAGGGTGAAACCCACTCAAATGTTTACATAAAATATTAGTGTATTGCGTAGATCTGTGATTTTATTTTACCTACATTTACGTACAAACTGACAGAGCATATATTTTTTGTTTTAATACTGAATATCGTGCTTGTTGCAGGAGTTTCTAACTGCTTTTTATTATTATTATTGTTATTGTTATATTTATTTTATAATTTTTGCAATTAAAGTATAATAAAATTACTTATATTTACATTCTAAAGGATTTAAAATTTAAAAGGTATTGCAACAAATAAAAGGTGTTTTTTTAAGCTAGATAGAACTTTAAATTGTAAAAAGTAACACAAAAAATGAAATTTTGATGAAACATTTTTTTTATTTGTTTCAGTATACTCTGACAAATCATCGTGAATAGACTCTCGCTTGAACAACGCTACGAAATTATCCAAATTTACTTTGAAAATCAGTCGTCGATTCGCGCAACTTATAGACGACTTCGTCATTTTTATGGCGTACATAATCGTGCATCTGAACAAGCCATTCGTCGAACTGTCGATAGATTTCGTACCACATACTCTCTAGAGGATGCAATAACACCAACACGTCGAAGGAATGTGCGTACTGAAGAGAATATCGCCGCTGTAAACGAAAGTGTGGAAGAAGATCCAAATTTATCAATTCGTCGTCGGTCGCAGGAATTGGGGCTCTGTCCGTCCACTACGTGGAAAATTTTGTGCAAAGATCTCCGCCTACACCCGTATAAGATCCAGCTGGTGCAGGAATTGAAGCCACGCGACCATTATATGCGTCGTTCTTTCGCCGATTGGGCTCTAGAGCAGTTGGCAACTGACCCGTTGTTTTATCGCAAAATTGTGTTCAGCGATGAGGCGCGTTTTTGGATTAACGGGTTTGTTAATAAGCAAAATTGCCGCATATGGAGTGAGACCAATCCACAACAGACCCTACAGACTCCATTACATCCAGAAAAATGCACCGTTTGGTGCGGTTTTCACGCTGGTGGCATCATCGGACCTTATTTCTTCAAAAATGAGGCCGGAGCTCGCGTTACGGTCAATGGAGATCGTTACCGCACCATGATCAATGGTTTTTTGTTTGAAAATATGGATGACATTGATCCGGACGAGATGTGGTTTCAACAGGATGGCGCTACGTGCCATACAGCGAACGCAACCATCGACTTATTGAAATAAAAATTTGGCGATAAGTTGATTTCGAGAAATGGACCTGTCAATTGGCCTCCAAGGTCATGCGAAGTCACTGGTTTATGCTGATAAACCACCAACAATTGACGCCTTGGAGGACAGCATTGTTCGTGTTATTCTTGACATACGCCCAGCAGTGCTCGAAAAAGTGGCCCAAAATTGGACGTTCAGAATGCGCTTCGTCAAGAACAGCCGCGGTGCCCATATGCCCGAAATCATTTTCAAATGTTAATGTCACGTATTGATCCTTCGAATAAAAAAGAAATTTTGATTAGAATTTAATTTTTTGTGTTATTTTTTACAATTTCAAGTTCTATCGGGCTTACAAAAACACCCTTTATTATCTCCTTTTGTAGTTATCTGCATTATAAAATGTACTAAAACTATTAAAGTAAATTCTGCTATCTGTTTTTACAAGTAGGAAATGTAGCACAACACTAGTAAAGCCGCCATACAAAAGGGCTCTGGACTCTGTAGGAAATATGTCAATCCATCATTAACAAGTGAAAGATAAAAATTAAATTAAATTTAATTCAACATGACTGTATTAGCTTCCCCCAAGTAGCTGTGTCCCAAAAACAAAAAAACAAAAAAAACAAAATTAGGTCACAAGGTAGAAAAGTTGTTTATGAAACGGGTGGCAATTATTAACATTTTTTCTTCTTAATTCATTCACCACTCAACAAAATAAAAGAGTTATTAAAGAGTTTTAGTTTCCTATTTCTCACTTGACGATAAAAATTGTTTAATTTTCATTAAGTTTTAAGGCCAATAGGACGCCCAGTCAGATTAACTACAGAATTTTGTGGCAACTCAGTTTTTGTTATTTATTCTGCCGCATAAATATGAGACAATATGCTAAAATAAACAAAAATGAAATTGTAGATGAAAATCAAACTACTTCGACAAGAAATCTATGTTTGTGTCATACTTACATATGTATTTGTGACAATATCATGTTCCCAAAGAAAGCATATGCATGCAGGCATTTTATTCAATAAGACGTGTATGAAAAAAAAGATTCCAGCTATTTCATGATACAATATTTTGGTTGTATAAAGTTTTTTTGATTGTTTTTTTTGTGTCGGTTTTATTTTTGGCAAACAAACGCGTGGTAGAGTTTATTGTGACAGAAAATGGAGTTGTTTGTTTGAGTGCGCTTATATGCAAAATACAGATTTTTCATCTTAAATGTTTCAAAACCAGAACTTTATAGTTGAACTTTGCAGTATAAAATTTAAACGTTTCAAAAATAAAAACCCCAAAACATTTTGTGTTGCAATTTTCGATTGCTTGACTAGAAGGCATCGACATTCAAAAAATAAATTAATACTGATATTTACCCGCACACGCGAGAAATACTCAGAATATTTTGTTACATGGTAAAAATATCGTGAAAGGAAAAACAGCCATAATAGTTAGAGAATGAATTTTCTCTATTTTGCCTATGAAGCGCACAAGGGGTAGGAGAAAATTACTAAAGCCAAGAATTAAATAAAAATTTTCAGCGAGGAATTGGAAAAATAATGTAATTTTTTTTGCTCCAAAAAAACAAAAAAAAAAAAAAATTATTTGCATCTGAAAATATTTTTAAATTCATAAAATTATTGTAATAGTCATGGGTCTGTAAACAACTTTTTTTAACTCGGTTACATTGTATGTTTGAAGAATGATGTGGATAAGTAGGGTATTGAAAAATGTCAAATAATTTTAAAAAATTAATTTTAGAATTTTAACTTTTAAATAGAAAATGAGTTGTTTTTTCTTTAAATCTTTATCTCATATTTCTACAGCTGTTATTCGCCATTTGATGCATAGAAAGTTGGATTACTGACCCTTTTTTTAATCAAAATTACTGTTTTTACTTAAACCTGTTGTTCATCTTCTTCTATATATATAAAAATTAAGCCCAAAATAGGTGTCCGTTGGTTGCCAGTGTTTGACGAGATGCGCCGACGGATTTCCACAAAATTTTCACAGTACCTTCATAATGGTTATTCGCTGGTTTTTATCTTTGCTTAATGCGTTTACCCATAATAGTGCGTCCACAGTGCGTGTTTGAAATAAGACAAATTTTTCAAAAAAATAATTTTTTTTTGCATTGCATACTTTGACTAAATGTTTTGTATCAAATGAAATGTGTGTTTTCGTTTGTACATTCCCGTGTGCTTGTGTGTGTGTATGCTTGCACAGAATGCGACGGCAATACAAATCGAAATATGCTCATGTTCTTAGCAAGTGAATGTGCAAACAAATAGATAATTTTGTTGTCCATATTCTGTTGCATTTTGCGTGTGTGTGGAATTTGCGTGTTCAATTGCAAACTGATCCATCAGCCGAACGTTTTTCAAAGCAATTGTTAGATATTGGGAATGGCGCAATTCCAATTGACCCTACCACAAAAATGATTACGCTTCCAGATAATTTTTGCCACTTTGCACAATCAAAACAAGAATTGGTCACAAACGTATTTCCCGGTATTGCACAAAATTTTAGAAACCGTGACTGGTTGGGGAAAGAGCTATCTTAGCTGCGAAAAATGCAGATGTTTTGGATATCAATTTTGAATGACATTCCCGGGGAAATTTTTACCCACAAATCGGCTGACTCTGTTACCAATCAAGACGATGTTGTAAATTACCCAGTCGAATTTTAAAATTCGCTTGAGTTACCTGGACTGCCGCCTTAGCGCCTGCAAGTGAAAGTTAGTGTACCAATTATTTTACTTAGAAATATCTGCCAGCCACGACTTTGCAATGAGACACGTTTAATACTCAAAAAAGTCATGAAAAATGTGATTAAAGCAGAAATTTTAAAAGGAAAATATAAGGGCGAGGTTGTGCTGATACCATGCATTCCTATGATTCCTCCAGCTTCAGTTCCCTATACGTGTTGCTTTTGCAGTGATCCCTGTTTTTCGTACGGTCAATTATATGTTCATGTTCAAGTGTTAATAAACCAACTTGCTTTGTTTGTCTATACCGCGCACCAAAATCGATCGAAGAATGTCGTATATGTAAGAGCATTGCAATAGAATAAGACCTATTATATAAGCACACAAAATTATTGAATTGTGAAAACGATAAAATTATTAAAAAAACATAAAAACGAAAAAATAAGAAATTGTGTTCTTTCTGACTAATTTTCTTTAATGATTGAATTTTTCGGCGCACACAAAAAAGAACGCTGCAGAACAAAAACAAACCACAATTGACTTGCAAAGCAGTCACGGGCACGCTGGTTAATTACAAAAAATAAATTTACTCAAGATCACAAGGCACCAATTTTCTACGCCTCATGCGTATAAGGAACAAGTAGTGTACGGTTAACTTAATGTATTAAATCTTACTTTCGAAAAGAACACTGAAGATGGCAAACGGCCGAAACCGGTTTCTTCACAAACCAAATTTGCCGAGGGTCGGCGGAAAACCGTACCCAAATAAGAATGTATTAAATCTTACTTTTGTTTCTGAATTTATGAAATTTTCAATAAAAAATTCCAAATCTTTTCTGTCGTGGCCAACATTCTTCATGAAATCCTTAACGGCAGCTGCAAGATAGTAGTAAATTGTGGGAAACATATTTGGGAAAACTTAAATAAATTGCTGAAGAAGTTTTATAACGAAAGGTCATGAAATCGCCTGTCTAAGCAAGCAACCATTTTCTGCATCGTAATGCCACATATTATTTTAGTGGCAGCTTCCTTTATGAAATCGTCAATGATTACATACTACAGTGTTTTCTTAATGTCTTTCCTTGTAGTCTTTGTTAACCTTTTAAACAAAATTATGTCACTCACCTTACTCTTCCCGCTTATTTGTAGAAAAGAGTATAATGTATGTTATCGAACTCCATGTGGCTAATACTATTTTTGATTACTATTAAGTAGATTACAGTATGTAATCTACTAAATTTAACTTCATTGTATCTGGAAACAAAAAGTTTGTTTTCATTACCGAAGACGATATCGGGTAGGAAAGCTTGTTACTTGCGGAATTTTTGGATAAATTTTAAAATCTTTCTTTTAATAATAAATGAAGATTTCTTAATGTCATTAAAAGGTCTACATGACCTAAATATAGTAATGATGTGCTGCTTGCATAATTTGTTTTAAGTTGAAGAATCTAAAAAAGGAAGAAAAGACTTAAAGCCATAAAATATATGCGCTCAAAATGTATCGAAGAAACTTCTATTCATACTATATTTTTCGCACTTCTCGCCAAAGTTGGTCAAAGTAAAGTTAAAGTTGCTATGGTGTGCAATGTTTATTGTGCGATGTCCAGTAAAAAAATATAAAATTTATATTTATTTCCATTATTGATTTTATATTTGCAAGTATTGATTTAAGCAATTCTAAATCTATCATTTATACTTAACTAGGTCCCGCTAGTGCTAGACAGCATATTAATAATTGTAGTACCAGCAATCATTCATTTCCATGGCTGAGTGTTATTTTTTATTTAACACATATTAAACAACTTGCTGTAAAATTAATAGATTTTTTTAATTGTTTTATAAAATACAACAAGTTGTTACTTTTTATGCGGTTCCTTGTTCAATATTCAATTAAACATTTTAAAATAATAAAAACAATCCAATCCCCCTAATACAAATTTTATCTTTTAATGCAAAACACTTGTTCTACATTTATATACATTTCAGCAAATTATCTTTTAGTTGTGGGAAAAATTAATTTTCCCCCTTTTCTTGCTAATGCGACTGTTGCTTAAGCTTCCGGGGATTTGTGTTGCTATCGAAGGGATACTATTTTGTTTTTTTTTTTTTGCTTTCTTGAAATAAAAACCCAATCACAGCCATCCCTACAGTCTCCCCAGTAAACAAGTACAGTTTTCTATAGCATATCCTAAGGGGTTTAATTTGAATATTTAATATTAAAAAAAAGAGACTTAAAACTTTTGTTTAAGCAATAATTGTAAAAAAAAATAAATAATTTCTATCGTCCAGAATATAAAAATAACTTTTTCTCAATTGTACTTTAAACCTAAATAAACCAGGAGCTATAAATACTCGACAAAGTTATGATTATATTAAAAATTTAAATATATTAATTCTTTATACATATTTATTCCTGAACAAACCAAAAAAAAAATATTTTTTATAAAAAAATTTATAAAACTTGAATTTACTATTATTTGTTAAATAATTCTCTGTAATTGAGCAGAAAAACCAAAATTAAAATAAAACCATATTTCCATTATTGCACAGCCACATGCACATGCACATGAAAAACAAAATAAAAAGCAACAAATAAAAAAAAGAAAAAACAGAGGAAAAGCCAATATGACGGTCATTGTATTTCATGGACTGCGGACCATTATACAAATTTATATTTTCACTCAAACACTCATTTGTAGCACAAACATGGTAAAATTTTAAAACCCTAAAACAACGCGCCAAAATATTATACCACAAAACACTCATCACATATGTTAATGCATTTTCCTTGCAGCAACATTTTCGGAAATACAGGCAGCAACAAACAGCACAATTTCAATGGCCTGTTGGCTCACTTGTTCAAACATACGACTAAAATACAAGGTGCTGTTAAGGCAGAGAGAGAGAGAGAGAGAAAGAGAGAGAGATACAATTGGGTTTTTAATGTGGGAGATTTGTGTTTTCCCAATTAAAGTTGTTGCGAAAAAAAAGAAGGAAGTTGTCGACGGAGTTAGTTGAAGTATTTCTGCGGTTTAAGCTCATGTTGATTCATAGTGACTTAAAATAGTATTTCCGTTTTTAAAATTAATAATGTTAATTTTTGCAATTGAGTGAAACAGGATCTATGCATATGAAGTGGAATAAAATTACAAAAAGGTAAGAGGATCGTATTTAATAATAAAAAACTATTGTTTATAATTAAATTTATTTTACCATTAAAAAAAAATATTGATTATAAAAATTTTTTAGATTTTTTGTTTTGTTCGTTATGAACAAACAGCCAACGCTTTTATTCAAGCACTTCAACTTCATGCATTTAAACTTCGAATTTTATTAATCAACAAAAAATACTTTTTTTATAATCCTTTAATATTTGCGAAAAAAAATGAAATTTAACATTAACAAGAAGTTAAGCTTGTGCAATGCAACACTCAATATATCTGTTTCCTCTGTGTAGTGGTGTCTACTCTAAACATCACTTCTTTAAAAATCAATTTAAATGAAAAAAATTATGAAAATGTATCTCATTTTTAACACAAAAAGTGAAAAATTGGATTAGTTGTTGTACTGCAACTTCAGATTCTCATTGGCATCTGATACGAGAAGAGTGTTATGTTAAAATTTAACGAAATATTATCAGGCATCAGAATATTAAGAGAACTCAATCTCATTTATCCTTCTTGTATTTTTTTTTTTTTTTTTGTTAAAACAAGGTGCAACGAAACAAAAGTTTAGTTTCACAATAGTTGGTGAAATATTAGCGTTTTCCTACATCTTTAATATCTTGAGATTACTTTTTATATTAACTCGAATTAACCATGAGAGTTTTCAAAATATATAATTAAGTTTTAGTCAGAACCATTGTGTCGGAAAATTTTGAAAGAAATTCAGTTTGCCTAAAACTATTAGTTTTTAAGCCATAAAGGATCACAATACATAATACCTAGAATGTCAGTTTACTATCATGTAAGCCTTCTCTTTACTTGCCATTACCTTCCTTCGAAAAACTAGTTTTACTATTTTTATTATTATTATTTCCGTGTTATGAATCTTAGTTAATAGCTTTAGACAAACGCCATTTTAGCAGAGTACTTTATAAAATTTATTATTCTGCTGTTATCCTAGAGCTTTCCACACAATAAACTTCTGTCGAAAATAAATGGCAAAATGTATTGCTTGGGCCTCATGGATATACTTTGCTTGCCGTAATTCACTTTTCTGTTTATTTTCGGATAGATATTCCGTCACGGATGAATATTATATGAACGACACAAATGACTGTCGCTTTCGTATCACTCTTACAGTTAATTAGGGAGGTTAAAGGAAAATGGCAAATCAATTACTAGTCGACTTGGTAGGAAATTAGCTCTTATACTCTACTCCTCAAGTGTTACTATGTGAGCCGCTATACAACATACCATGTGTATTACTTAAATTGAAATTAAAAAATAGTTAAGCGATAACACTGTTATATTTATACCTTTATGAGTTATTTTATTGCACAAGAATTATGCACAACATTTTAGAGTTTAACACGTATACTTTATTGCACAAACAAAATTACTTTAACGATATTAGCTTTATGAAATTTCTCGACAGCGTTCACACTTAGACTAAGCTATCGACCAAAAGGTCACTTGTAACATTTACTTAAAAACTCTGATATAACGCATACCATATACATGACATTGATATCATTAATCAATGTAGATATTTGGGTGTCTTCTTGTTCTTCACTAGTTGTTTTTATTTTCGGATTGTTAAACTTAGTTCGTGGAATTTTAATGTAGCACCTCATTGTTGGTGTTTTGTGTTGATAAGATTTCTCAGAAATTTCTTTTTAATTTTTTTTTTTTATAATTTAAACTCAGCAGCTTGGTAACAATGAAAAACAAAACTCATTAGCTAAAAAACTATAGATTGACTTAATAAATTATAGAATGCGATTAGTTAAAACTAAGAAGATAGATATAAGACAAAATGTCAGGCTAAATAGACTAAACAGTTTTTTAAATTATATATTAATTGGATGGAAATAAGCTTTCTTAAAGAAAAGAGCCGACTTTGTAGTGGTAGTCAGTAGTCAGTGGTAGTCGATTTAAAAAACTTATGTTCTAGCCTTGTAAGAGGCTTATGGTAACGATTCTAATATGTTAATAAAGCATGGATCAGATACAAATTTTTAACATAAAAAGTTAATGCAAATGATTTTATTAATTAAAAATTAAGTTCAGTCTGCAAATGCTATGAACTAGATTTTTTTTTAAATTTATAATAACGCAGAAAAAGCGAAGAGTAACAAATTGCTGCGTTTACCATCAAGATAATTCACTCTTTTGTAGTCTTAACATCTTAATCTCATTGTTTGTAACTCAACGATTTGAGTTAGGTGAAGATATTGGAAGGAAAGAAAGTAAAAGAATTGCCGAAGAATATCAAAGAGCTGTCTATTAAAAAAAATTAAAAATATATAATTTTTGCTTTTAGATTTTCAGCATTTTTTGCTTTCGTTAGTTGAACTGTTTTTTTATGTTTTTAATTTTAGTTTTTTAAAACTAATTTTTTTAAACGTTAAAAATGATGCTAAATGCCTACAGAAATGCAGATGTTATAAAATATTTTAGTGTTAACTAAAATCCTCTCATCGAATAGGAACCCCCTTCTACATTTCTTCTGCCTAAACAACTATTTACTGACACTTGGCGGCTGTACGGTTGTACACATCCATTTAGTTAGACTCGAAATGTTTTATTTTTATTGCTTATTCGCCATCGTTTCTACATTCACACGCATTTAAACGTATAAATATGAATTTATGTATACAAATGTTCAGGCGTTTGTGGTGCAGTTTGTACATGTGTTCTGGCGTGCCATGCCTGTGTGTATAAATTCTGGTGCTACTGCATAAGGAAGAAAAAGGAGGAAAGGCGTTGTATGTTATTTTTTCTATTGCAACAAATGCCCTCAAATACAACTGCTGGTTAGATGGAACTTATATTTGCTACATTAAAAGTTGCTGGCTTAAATACTTTAAATGGCAACTTTTTGTGAGTGTGTTGCAAAGGCATATGCATATGCGTATGCGAAAAATTCATACATACATACGCACATACGTCATGCATTCGCGTAAGCAAGCAAACAGGCAGGCATCCAAATTACTACCAAAGTTTAATTCAAATTCCTGTAACGTTTTATGGATAACAGAATCAACAAAACAAAAAAACAAAAAATAAACGAAACAGAAAAAAAAATTAAATAGAAGTAGAAACTAAAAGT
The DNA here is from genome assembly GCA_030448955.1 of Trichopoda pennipes. Classification (NCBI taxonomy): domain Eukaryota; kingdom Metazoa; phylum Arthropoda; class Insecta; order Diptera; family Tachinidae; genus Trichopoda; species Trichopoda pennipes. The sequence goes on from JASKUP010000098.1 coordinate 3,656,332, forward strand.
TTTTTATTTTTTTGTTTTGCAAAACAAAGTTTTGTAGTTTCATTAGAAATGTGAAATGAGTTTTAACTCTGTGTGAAATGTATTTATTTATGCTACCATTAATACACATATATATATGTAAGTGTCTACCGGAGCGCGCACATATTTTTACTGAACCTCTACATATGTGTGAAACCTTTTTCAAGTGATTTGCCTCAACGCTGTTAGATAATGTTGCAAATTAACATGCGAGCCTGGAAACAATTGCATTTGTGCACAAAGTAAAAGCAACACACAAAAACCCTCATATACACTCATTAGTGTTTCTATATCTACGTTTTTATTTGTAGTTGTGTATACGTGTATTTGTATCAGTAATATAAAGTAATATCGGTTTGTGTAAGTTTAAGCAAAATACATTTAATTTTTTTTTCAATTCTTACTGTATATATCCGTGTATGAATGTGTGTGTATGCAAGTATGTAAAAATGTATATGTGTCTGTCAATATTCATTTCAAAATTCCTCTTTTCATCCACTTTTCACAATCGTTGTCTGCAGTAATTAAATTGTAATAATTGCGTTTTTCTGTTTTTGATTTTTTAAACTTTTATTCGTAGCGGAAATAATTTATCTCCATTTATTGTGGTGGTAAAACTGTTACGTGATTTAATTTTGTATTTCTGCACAAAAATTCGCTTCATGCTTTCTCGAAAAGAGCTTTTCTTTATGTTATCGAAATTTTCTTGTTATAAATAAAAATGTTGATGTCTATTGTTACAGAGAAGGTTGTTTGGAACTTTGTGTATAAATATGTGAGGTAAAGAAAAAGTCTTCTCTGGGTCTACTTATCTATTTTCGAATATACCAGGGCTGCTATTTATATTTCTGGCCTGGTAACACTGACTGTTGCTAGACACCAGCTGATGTTTCCAGTGCAACCTTCACATTGTTAAACATAACCTCAACTAAAACATTTTGTCATTTTATTGTTGTTAGTGTTAGTGATAGCAGGTTGAAAAAGTGATCTTATGAGAAAATGGAATTAACGCGTGAACATATTCGTGCAATAATTTTTTTAAATTCGTTATCGACGTGGCCTGACACGACAATAGTGCACAGATAAAGTTAATTCCTTATATGATAACGAAGCACCTTCTTACAACACCATTAAAAACTGGTATAACGAATTCAATCGTGGCCGACAATCACTCCAGGGCGAATCCCGTGAAGGTCGCCCAACAACAGTTGTTATGTCAGAAAACATCGCAGCTGTGCATGAGCTGATAAAGCATGATCGTCATGTAACATATCGCGAGATTAAGGCATCTGTAGGGATTAGTATGACAAGCACCAATAAGATCTTGCATGAACATTTGCATGTGAAAAAGGTTTGTTCACGTTGGATACCGCATAAACTGACAAACGCATAAAAGGTTGCTCGTGTTGATTGGTGCAAGAAAATGTTGCAGAAATTCGCTCAAAAGCAGTTTATAATATCTGCATAGGTGATGAATCATGGATATACTTATATGATCCTGAAAAAAAAAACAGCAATCCTTTCGAGTAGTCTTTCGAGTGAAAACTCACCAAAGTTGTTCGTGGAATAAGCACATCAAAGCAAATGGTTGCCAGTTTTTGCGGCATTACCGGTCATGTGGCGACTGTGCAATTAGAGCAACGTAAGACGGTTAATTCGGCATGGTACACCACTATTTGTTTGCCAGAAGTCTTTGAGAAACTTCGGGAAAAGTCAAAGAAAAGACGCATCATTCTGCATCACGACAATGCGAGCTGTCACCAATCGGCTGAAATAATGGAGTTTTTGACAGGGCAAAACATTGAATTGATGGGTCATCCGCCATACAGCCCCGACTTGGCACCTAATGACTTCTTTTTGTTTCCGAACATCAAGAAAAAACTACGTGGACAACGATTTCCTACACCTGAAGAAGCAGTTTCTGCAAACCCATGTTTTAGAAGTACCTAAATCGGAGTAGAAAAAGTGCTTTGAAGATTGGTTCCAACGCATGCAAAAGTGTATAAATCTTCATGGAGAATATTTTGAAAAGCAATCAAATAGATTTTGTCTTTAAATGCTTGTGTTTTCATTCTTAGGCCACAAATATAGATAGCAGCCCTCGTTTATGCTCTAATATTTATAAATAATCAGCAGGAATATTATTTTTAATTATTTTTATGCTCTCATTTTAAAGCCGAAAATTATGTGATTATTGGTTGCACGCCTTTAAAATTGCTGCTGGTAAATGCATATATCAGGTGGGTGTTTTTTTTTTATTGGGTTATATAACTTTAAGTTGGCAACACTTTTTAACCGCCGTAATTTTATCAATAGTTAAATGATTTAAGTTTAGTTTGGCTTGGCTTTTCAATACGAATAGACTGACGCCTAAAAAAGGCAAATTGCCATTGATCCTGATTTTCCTAAGCGAATTTAGTTTAGCGATAAAGCTTAATTTTATGTGAATAAACAAAATTGCCATATTTCTAGTTACGATGGTATTTAGGTGTAGAAAAACTGACTATTTAGTTAGCTTTATAGGCTGGTAGTGTACTACTTTAAACACGATCCTGGGTATAACGTAACATTCAATGGTGACCGCTATAGAGCCATTCATCGATTGAAAAACTATGATGTGCAAGAGCTGTGGTGTCAACAAGATGGCACTACATATCAGCATGCTTTTGCTACAATTGTTTTATTGAAGGAAACGTTTGGTTATCGCTGTGGCCTCCAAGATCATGTGTTCCAACGCTGCTTACTACTTTCTGTAAGGATACGTGAACTTGACCGTGTTATTGTCGCATGTTGAAAACAGCGATCGAAAAATGGCCCGCTAGATTACACTAGATTCGAGCTATATTTATGAGTTCTATTTAAATTATAATTCCAGAAGATCATCAATTTAAAAAAAATACATCTTTGTTTCATTCTAAGCCTCTATAAAAGCACCCTTTATAAAACACATATAAGCAGAGGCCTTAAAATAAACAAAATACTTAAACACAATTTTGGATTAATTTTAACTTGTCTTTTCTAAGCTTTAGTCACAAAAAAATCTAATATTAAAAACAATATTTTTTTTATAAATTATTTTATTTGAAAACTTTATAAACCACCTTCGTCGTTAATAAAAAGAAAATACTTTTCTCAAAACACTCTGGCACAGGCACAACCATACAGCTTCGTTTGTTAAGTTTACATTAAACAAAAAAATTAACCTAAAGAAAAATTCTTTGAATTTAATATATTTTTAATTGCATATCTTAAGGGTTTTGTAAATAACACTCAAGGGACATGTAACTAACTGGCTTCATTAAATGAATGTTATTGAGACGGCGGCAAGAAAAATTAAAAATAGCTGCTTATATAAAAAATTATAATTTACAATATTTTAAACAAATTATTTCTAAATAAAGCAGAAAAATAAAATTCAAAACAATAACAGCAATCGTATCTTCAACAGAAGACAACACCGAAAAAGATTAGATTTTAAAGATACAGGTAGATGCCTAAATGTTTAACAATAAAAAACAGAAAGCAAAACATGAAAATTATTTTGAAAAACTTACAAAAAATATTTTTGCTAATGAGTGAATACCCTAAATAGTTTTTATTTATATGCTTTATGTTTAAATGTTTAATGATATCTTCAACCAAATAGCATAAAGATGCCAGGCATTTTAATATTCCTGTATTAATTACATTTCTGCAATGGGCTGTTTAAGCATAAAAGTAAAAGTATCAGGCTAATGAGAAAAATCGTAATTTGTAAAACCAAAAACACTAAAAATTTTAATATTCAAATGATGTAAGTGAACGTATTTTATTTGTAAGAAGTCATATTAACAGTGGGATAAAGCAAAAGAAAAAGTATTTTATTTATATAATTGTTAGCTTATAATTTGTACCTGAATCTGAACAAAGCTTCTATTTGATACTAAACAAATAGCTTTTTGCCAATGAACTTTTTAATAAAGTCTCTGTAAATCTTGTTTAGAAAAGTTTTTTAAAAATATTTTTATAAAGAATTTACTTTAAATAGTACCTTTAATTGAAATATTATTTTGTTTTTTTTTTTTAAATACTTAAAAAAGAGTACCATATTAAGTACTTTTTAAAAATATAATTAGCTTAGTCGCCCATGTTGAAAAAGGAAATTTCTTTTATAAACAATTTACTTTAAATAGTACCTTTAATTGAAATATTATTTTGTTTTTTTTTTTTTAATACTAAAAAAAAGTACCATTTTAAGTACTTTTTAAAAATATAATTAGCTTAGTCGCCCATGTTGAAAAAGGAAATGACTTCAAAATTGCTATGTAAATTTAAATATATTCCCTTTTTTTCGAAAATGGTACCTTTATAAAAAAGGATCTTATCGTAAATGGATATTTGTCTTTTTTGGCATTATCTTAAAAAAAGGTTCTAAATAAAAGCTATCTGCTTTCATGAAACAAATATTTCGCTTTTATATAGAAAGGAAAAAGATTTCGTCCCAATTTCACCGCAGAAATATAGTTAGTTGAAGAAAGTACATTTCCTAAAGGTACATTATGAGACAGTATACACCTTGAAGAAACAAACTTTTCGACAAAATTGTTTTAATCCGAAACCGTTTAAATTACCTTTATTTCGTACTACAAGTAAAATCGTTAACAGTTTGCCGATTTAGGCATTTTTGTTTCAGCATTAAAACTTTATGAGAGATCCGCTTGGACATTTTTTCTGTGGATGTTTAAAAGTAAAGACAGAAAGAAATTAAAATTTAAGCCAAAACTTGTGGTACTGCGTGTAATGAGACGTACGTTTAAAGTTATAGTCTATGGTTTTGTTCTCGTTTCTCTATCACAATATAATTTCGGTTGGTTATTGTTGTTGTTGCTGCTGTATGTGATTTGCTTTTCCATAGACGGCATATTGGTGGCGGCTGTTGTGTTGTTATTACTGTCACATGAGATTTTTTTAATGATTCATTTCTTAATTTTACTTTTTTGTTTTTGTTTTTTGCATGCAGAGAGAAGAGCTTCTTCTTTTTTTTTTGTTTTTTGTGTACTTACTGTCATTTAAAACGAGTGTTATTTCTGTCATCCGGTCTTTAAAGCTCTCAACAGTAATCTGAGTTTGTGTTGCAAAATAATTTTGCTTTTTATTCATTAAAAAGCAATTAAGTATGCTGCACGCGGCTTTAATTACAATTTTATGGGTAACAGACAAACGCAAATACAATCACTGTCGGAGATTAAAATCAGTCTGTGCGTTGACAGCAAACAAAAACAAAACAAACAAAAAAAAAAAAAAATACAAACAAATAATAGAATATTAAAACTCTCTAGGGAACTGAGTAACTAGTAGAAACAACCAAAAATTAAAAAAAAGGAGCATCATTGACTGGTTGCTGCACAGCAGTTTAAAAAAATAAAGCATACATTATAGGCGTTCGTCGTTATATGACATAAAGTCATTGAACACATTTTTATATTTATATGTTTCTTTGTTTGTTTGTTTGTTTGTTTAATTTAATTTTCGCTGGGTGATTTTATGTCATCGTTCTTATTAGTCGCAACTGAAGCAGCTCTACATTTCACTTTGTGTTACTTTTGTAGCATTTGAGTTGGTTTTATTTTATAATTAGACCTTTGAGAACCGTGTTTCGTATGTTGTTGAATAAAAATTTGTATAAAAAAAAATTGTGTAGGAAAAAATTTTTCACTTCCACTTGCTGAAAGTTTAAAAAAAGGCAACACTTAATCATTGAAATAAATGAAGTGAGTTTGGACTGCATATAGATAGAAATTTTTTTTTCGGACCAGCACTCAGGGGATGACCCCTACATATGCAAAGCATTGTGCCAGAACTAGGAAATTAGGTTACGGGAAGGAGGAAAGAGGGAGTAGTGTCTGTGAACATTCAGTTTGAATTTTCCCAGATTGAAAGCGACAGGAAAGATCTCCGGGGGGATTTTATTCCACATACGGACTGTTCTGCTAAAAAACGAATTTTCCCTGTAATGCGTTGTGCGATTCACTGGCCAATCAACCACAAATGGATGTGCTCTCAACGAAAATCGTGTTAAACGCGAAAACGTGTGAGCATCGGGAACAACTTTCCTAATTTCATTAGAGCACTTTCCATTGTAGTAACGATAGAACAGTCGATGCGTCGATGCTCTAGAGAATCAATAGAGTTGGATATCCTACCGTCCCCAATAAGCCTCTTGGCCCTCTTCTGTACGCGGTCGAGTAACTCCAAAATAGTCTTTGGAGCGCCGACCCATACATGAGAATTGTAGTTCATTTTCGGACGGATATAGGTGGTATAGATAGTACGGAGATCGGATGGGGTGAAGTATCTTTTACACCGTTTTAGGAAACCGAGGCACTTGAAAGCTTCTTTAGAAACCTAAAAAATTCACACTAAATTTTCATGCCAAGAACATCAAGAGCTTCCGACTCCGTAATATCTATATCACCCATAGTGACAGATGCACCACCAGTACCGAACGCAGATCTATGCGTTAGCATGCAACATTGCGTCTTACGAGCATTAAAATCTACTGTATTCACACCACCCCATTCTAAGATCATGTTCTGCCTTTTGGAACTAACCTCCCATAGATAGATGTATACTAACCTGATAAAAGAGCTTACTTCCAAATTAAGGATAAAAAATAAATTTTTGTAAAGCATAAAACATTTTGCAGACAAAGGATTGTCTATTACACTTTTATCTACTTAGGGTTCCATACCCAGAAACTAGTTAGTGCAAACATATTCCAATGACCGCTCTAACAACATATATCTCGACATAAAGCTTGCTGCAAATGTGAGGTTGCCTCAGTAGTGTCCTGATTTTTAAGTAGTGCCCTTGTTTTTGAAATACAATAGCCAGAAAACTTCTGCTCAACTATTTTTATGTCTGCTAAACGAACATGTACAATAACTTAAATGAACGATAATGTAAAGGGTGCTCCTATAGTGACATTAAAATATATAGCTTGAGTTTTATATCCCTAAAAGGGGAAACATTTAGAAATTCGATAGAGTGTGTGTGTGATCGCTATACAAATTAATGCGTTCGATTAAGTTAAAACAATAGGTGGTTCCATTAAGGCTGTAGCTTGACACATATAGTTTTTTGTTTTAAATCATTACAGAATTGTGATTGAAATGTGCAAAGAAGCTGTATTGCTGTGCTTGCTTTAAGGACAAGTAGCCAGTATATTGTTACGAATATGTCTTGCTTAAGTTTTAAAAAATTTTTTTTTTTTTTTTTAACTCTCAAAATTATTTATTGTATCTTCTATAAAAAGAACTAACAATAAGTTTTAAAATCTTAAATTCTAAAAAAAAAGTTACATTAGTCCCGACCATGTCAGAACTAACCTTTTGGGTAAAAAAAAAAAATTGACATTAAAAAAAAACAAAACAAATGTTTCTAAGATGTGTCATCTGTAGCATTGAGGATTAAAGCTGCGGTATCCCTCTTTTTTAATCGGCTATGTCCACTATAATCCAAGATATTGCGAGCAAGGGGACTAGGATGGTCTTCGAGCTTCATCAAGTATTTGCCTGCGTATTTGATGATTTCTGTAGTCACCAGCGGTATGTCTAAGTCACAATGTATGTTTGAATTTCTGATGTACCATGGGGCGGAAGTTATCAACCGTAAAATTTTATTTTGCATACGTTGGATTCTATCCACGTTTGAAGCTGAGGCAGTGCCCCAAAGTTGGATTCCATAAGACCATATTGGTTTCAGAATACTCTTGTAAATTAGAAGTTTGCAATCTAGGCCAAGTCTCGAGTTCCTGCCAATGAGCCAGTGTAATTGTGTTAGCTTAAGTTTCATTTGTGTTAGCTTTGAGTCAATATGATGTTTCCATGTAAGGCGACGATCAAGATATATACCAAGATATCTCACATAATTATGGTGAGGAACAATGTGATTATTGATTCGAACGGGTGAACAATTATCTCTTCGCAGGGTGAAAGTCACATGAATGCACTTTTGAACGTTCACTTTAATTCTCCATAATTTTAACCACAACTCCAACTGAGTTATATGTTGCTGAAGATTTATTGAGGCTTGATAGGAGTTTTCGTGCGAACTTAGACACGCTGTATCATCAGCAAACGTAGAAGTGTGGACAGTTTCACTTACAGGCATATCGCAGGTATATATCAAATATAAAACTGGCCCAAGAATGCTACCTTGTGGTACACCTGAGGAAATTGGTTTGGATACACTTACGAAGTCTCCTTCAACAACAGCAAATTTTCGTCCAATTATGTAGCTTTTCAGTACGTTGTTCATATTACAAGGCAAGTGAGCGGTCAGTTTTAGAAATAGACCTTCATGCCAAACTTTGTCAAAAGCCTGTGAAACATCAATAAAAATAGCTGAACAATACTTCTTCTCTTCAAAAGTCCTTCTTATCACCTGAACCAATTTATGGGTTTGCTCAATTGTGCTATGTCTACTTCTAAAACCAAATTGATGGTTTGGGATACACCCGCTATCCCTTAGCATTGGAGACAATTTATCCATAAGCAACTTTTCGAAAACCTTTGAAATAGTTGGTAATAGACTTATGGGTCTATATGACTCGGTTTTGGTTAGGTCTTTACCCGGTTTTGGAATCATTTTAACTTTAGAAATCTTCCAGTGGTCAGGATAGTATTCAAGCCGTAAAATGGCATTAAAAATGAATAGCATGATTCTGACTGCAATATTGGGGAGCTCCTTCAACATTTTGTTACTTATGCCGTCCATACCAGGAGCTTTTTTCGGATTTACTTCAGAAATTAGCTTTTGTACCTCACGCAACTTAAACTTTAAGGGTCGAGGGGGTAATCCAACTACGCTTGGCAAACTAACATCATCAGTACATATGTGTGGGGTGAATACATCTTTCAAGTAATCGGCAAATAAGTCACCTTTTTCAGCGTCCCTTCTTGCCCAATCTCCACTGATATTACGTAGGGGTGGCTTGTACTCAACGGGCCTTTTAAGGTTTTCTGTAGCACGCCATAAAGAATAGTTGGAGTTTGGTGTAGCATCGAGGCCCTCCAGATATTTCTCGAAAGATGCAGTTTTTTCATATGCTAGTAAGTCTCTAAGCCGCTTTGTGCATTCTCTAAGTCTCTGCCTCTGCAGGGGCGATATGTGTTGTTGCCAATCTCTTCTAGCTCTTCGTTTTTCCGCTACGAGACGTTCAATGTCTGCAGAATAGATGTGACCTAAAGTAGTCTGCGGATGTTTAGTTGTTGCAAGCTGTGCTGCTTGTTTAATATTTTCACTAAAAGTTGCAAGGCTACACTCCACATCCTCCTTTGTTTCTAGCAAAATATTCTCCGAACAATGGGTGCTGAGATATTTTTTAAAACTCAACCAGTTGATGCGACTGATCATATTTGTATCAGGAAAAAACAAATGTCTTCTAAGCGGGCTGCAAATAGTTACAATGGTTGGAGAATGATCCGATGATAAATCCATGGAAGATTCTACAGTGACTAAATTTCTTGAAATATTTTTTGTGACAGCAAAATCTATTACATCCGGAATTTTTTGTCTGTCGGTAGGCCAGTATGTAGGCTGACCACTCGAAGCAACATCTAAATCATTACTGCTAATAGCGTTGTACAATGCTCGGCCCCTAGGTGTAATTAAGCGCGAACCCCAGTAATTGTGTTTCGCATTATAATCGCCAGCTGCCAGAAAACATGGTCCAAGACCTTTAAAAAATTTTTTATACAGCTCTTCGGTTATTAAAAACCTGGGAGGAGAGTAGACTGATGATATTACTATATCATTAAAAAGATTTTCAACACAAATAGTTGTGGCTTGCAAATAGTCTTCTTGCTTGCTGTCTAAAAAATGGTGTTTCAGTCTAGACTTTATTAAAATTGCTGAGCCGCCGCATGCTCTACCTCTCGGATCCTTTGTATCATAAAATGTGAATCCATTAATTTTAAAAATACCCCTTGTGGTCAAATGCGTTTCAGAGACCAGCATGATGTCAATGTTATTTTCCGTGAGGAAGTATTCGAGTTCGTTTTTATGTTGGCGAATGCCATTTGCATTCCAGAAACATATTTTCAACGAATTCATTTTCTATTTACGATTGCCTGAAGCAAAGTAGTCTGCATTTGCAGCATTTGTTGCATCATGCTAGTCATACTAGTTGTGAAATTGTTTATTGTCTGCACAAGGTTGTCAATAGTAGCTGCAAGACGAGTAAAATTGAAGCTTGAGTTAGCGTCTGCATTGGTATTTGCTGATGGAACATTTTTTGGTGGAACAGTGTTGATTTTTACGGCGTCGGCATACGATACATGAGTATTGATTGGTCGGACCATTTGGGGATACGAAGTAGATAAAATATGCTGTTTTTGGGCCAATGTAACTTTAGGTGCCGGTGTTGCACCCTGTCTTATGAAAGAATAATAAGTTTTAAAATAAAATAATTAACCAATAGAGCGAACTATTGCTTACAAACTTCATAGAAATTTTATATATACACAACAACAATTTGATATGCTGTTTACTAACTGCCTGGCATGCAAGACAAACAAAGTAAAAATACATGTATGCTGTTTTTCATCTAAACGCCCCGGACAAAAACTAATTTTACAACAACAAACATGCATGTTGTTTACCATCTGCATAGTTTTTTAAGAAACCCTTTTCTACAAAAGACAACAACAAATATTTTGAAATAAACCCAAGCAGAAACCCTATCACCATAAAAACAAAAACAAAAATAGACATTCAAGTGCCTATATATCGAATAAACAACATACAACAAATTATGATACAAAGGGAGTACAAGGTTCTTAAATCTTCACGACTATAAATGGACAAATATAAATAGGGCAGCGTCTGAGTGGATAATCAGTCAGTAAAAAATTAAACCTCATCAAGTAAAGACGTGAATTTTTAAGCAAATTGTTCTGAAGTGTCAATTTTGTGTCGTTGAAATTAATAAACTTGTTATTAATTTAAAAACTCTAAAAAAACTGGTGCTATTTATGTTGCAATATAGAACTCACAACAAAACGTTTATAAAAGGTATAAACATAACAATATTATCAAATGAATGGTTTCACAATAGTAATGAGATTTTTATTATTCCAACATTCAAAAAGAATCATGGAAAAAAGATGTTTAAAATATTTTTATAATTAATCTTTTTGTTTTTTTTTTTAAGAGAATTATCACTTCGGGCAAGAATGCCAGAAAGGCATATACGGAAGACATGAGACAGGTGGTGAAAGTAAAAGGATAGTTACGGAATCTTTGTGATAAGTAGCGAGTATAAAATCAACTGAATGGTTTCCCAATAGTAATGAAATTTTAATTATTCTAGCATCAATAAAGGTGTTTTTATATAATTGATCTCTGTGACTACAAAGTCAATATTTTTAAATAGTAACTTTTTGTGCACGGGAAAAAAAACAAAATTAAAATTGAAAATTTTAGAAATTTCTCGTTTGGATGTAGTGACGTTTCTAAATTTTGCTTTTAAATGTTACTACGTTTTAATAAGCTTCGAAAATCACTAACGCATTGAGATTTCTAATGATAATTAGCAAAAAATTTTTGCTTTAAAGCAGACTTAAAAATGTTGAAATAAAAGCTTCACAGGAATTCAGGAATAAAGAATCAACTGGTTGAACGACTAAAGACGCCTTTCTAAAACATCATCAAATGAAAGGTAAAAAGGTACTTTTTGCAGAACAGGTCTCTGTATCATAAGTGGAAGATGTGGAACAATTTGCACTAGGTAACGCTTCACTACCAAAATTTTTCGGTTGTTTGGGTAAGATTTATTGTTTAATAAATTTGCGTTTGGCTTTGAGTGTTGCTAATTTCGTGCACTCATTGAAGCAAATTTGTGTTTTAACAATTAATGGTGAAGTTTATTTGTTATCTGTTTATCAGTAGTTTTACATTCTGCTTTTAAAGCGGCTAATAATAAAGAAATTCTCATTTCCATGGTTTCCAGTAAAAGTAGGGAAAGACTTAAATTTTAATATATTTTTTATATATTTTTTTTATATATTTTTTCTTTACAATCGACGCATACGTACGCGCACGTTCGAACAAACCCAATCTATCAAACAAAATAAAAATGGGGAAAAATAGCAAATATTAAATTATTTGGAAACGAGCTTCAGAAGAAAGAGATATAGAAATTGAGATTTAAGTGTCTGCAGAAAATTCTTTAAAAATGTTTAAATAAATACACACGCATACACCAACGCATTTCACGTAAATTTTGCAAAATGCCAAAGACAAAATGTCATTAATTAATGACAGCTAATTTTAAATTGAAATTTTGTGCCAACCACTGATTGTCAACGTTGGTACATCTTATAGTGTGTATTTTTTGTTTGTTTTGGTTTTAAACAGCTTTAGTACTCCGGCGGATATTATATTGTATATGTGTACAATGTACATATTCAAGTGTGTTAGTGTACAAATAATTACTTTTCTTCTTTTTAATTATAATCAATGTTTACAGCAGCGTATAAGTTTAAGTTGTCTTTCCCTGCAGTTTTTGTTGCCATCGAACCATACAGCCATTGAACTGATTTTCTTCTTCTGTTCTTTTTTTTGTTTTGTTTTGTAATTTACTCATTATTGGTTTTGCTTTTGTTGTAGTAGTTGTGTTATTTTACGGTCATATTTGGTTTCGCTGTAGCTCTTTTTTTTCTGTGCGAAAAATTTTTCTACGGTTGGCGACAGAATGGAAAAAAAATTTTAATTGATTCAACGGAAAGATTGAAACCAACAAATTTTTAATGTGACATTAAACAGCAATTGTGCGTTAAATTTGCGTTAGTGGCATCGAATGTTCATTTTCGCAGCAGCTGTGGCTATTTTTTTTTTTTTGCTAATGATGCGAATTGTATGTTTGTCGGTTTGCTGGTTGACTAAATAACTTAGTTATGGCAACCGGTTATTGTTTTTGATTGCTTGACAATTACAATGTCCGGTCAATGTGTCTCTAAAAAATCATACACAATTGATAAAAATGGCCTTCAAAAGAGTCAGTACTCATTTCTTTTTCCCCTAATCATCTTACAATTTTTACTTAATTTTGCGTAATAAAAATTCTCTCCTAAATTCTTTTGAATTTATTGATTTTGTCACAAGTCTTAAAACAACACATTAAGTGTTACAGAGATTGAAAAGTGATCACCTAAAGTATAAAAATTAGAATCCGATTTATCGCTTGCTACAGTAATAGAGCAAACTGTTGTCAACTGTTGCCAAGTTGTCGGTAAATGTCAAGCAGGTCATTATCTGCTTTACAAACAAACAAAAATTGAAGTTTTAAACACAAATTTTAATCGAAATGATCATTTCAAATTAAAGAAAATGTAAAAAAATAGTGCGACGTGTTTTGCACATAGAATATACATGAAATATTTATATTTTTTTCTGCCTTCTGCTAACCAACTTGTATTAGTGTTTGTACACAAAAACGATTCCTACAAAAAATAAAAAAATTTCTAAAAAAATTTCCTAATTATTAGCGTAATTTAAAGCAAAGAAAATATCGTATACAAACAATTGAGAAGTGATGAGCAAAACTGGTGGGCACTGCCACTAAGTTAACGTAATTTCTGTAGTGAACGCTAAGAATGACTTAAAAGAAGGCTAAGCACATGGCATCGACTAGTTCATCTTTTACGGGAGAAAAATAGTTGCGTTGCGTGAATGGCTGCGTAAGAACAGCGAATGTTTAGTACGCAAGAGATCATAGAAAATGGAAAAAATCACAGATAAAACATAAAAAACATAGAGTATAACAAAGTGCTACAAAAGAATATTTTTAGTCAAAAGAATACTTACGATATTACGCAAAATTTAAAACTTGTGTGCTGGTATTTACGAAGAGAAAAAATTATTTCAACAATTTGTGAATAATTTACGCAATTAAAATAGTTAATTACACCAAACATCGGGTTGTCTTAGGATTAGCAAATAATTTGAAATTTTGTGTTTCTAAACAAATTTTTCATATTTTTTTCATTAAATATTGTAACGAAGATGGTAAGTTTAAGTTATAAAAGTATAATAATTATTAAACAAAGTAATCCGAAATGACCTATTGTGTCTGTTGACATATAAAGCACTTTGTAAGAAATCCTATAAACAGAAAACAACAACAAAAATTAACGTTTTTAAAAAACAAAAAGAAGACAACAAACAAACAAACAAACGCCAGAAGTGAGTGCGACGATTTAGAGTTTTCTAGTATATTCTAAACCATCTCAAAACAATATATAAATAAGGCTTTTTCTATTGAGGGCAAAGTCAGTCTAGTTTTGACGTAATAAAGACATAACAGTAAAAATAATACCTAACATCCGCGGAAGTGTTAAGTTATCATCGTGTACTTTTGTGTTCAATAATCGTGTAATTTAATTAAAACTCTACAAATTTGTGTCATTATTTTTTTTTTAAAGAGAAGTAGCACTTCAGACAACATTGCTTACTTAGTTAAGTACCGTGCTACATTCTTTAGGAAAGGGGTAGAGATGAGACAGGTGGTGAAAGTAGAAGGATGATTACGAAAATTAATTGTCGCATAAGACAGCACAGTGACCAGTGACCACGTCTTCATCACTGAGCAGCCCCACAGGCAGTCAATTTTTATTTGTAGTGAAAAAACCAAGGTCTTTGTTGGGAATCGGACCCACAACCCCCAGTGCAGTAAAAGAACTCAATAAACTAAAGCTTATTAAAGGAATAAACGTAACAGTGTGTATTTCCTGTTTTACGTATTGATGTAAACAGCTTTAAGCCATAAAGAAAAAAATCAATGGTTCTTAAAAACACTACAAAATTGGGTCTGTAATGTAACACACCAAAAAAGAAAATCCATTCGAAATAATAGGTTTATCCGGATAATAAGAATTTAACAGTATAATTAAAATTTATACAGATTTTTGGCAACTGAAAAATGTTTATGAATTTAATAAAATAATTTTTATTATCACCAAAAAAAGACATCTTTAAAAATGCAATTTGGGCAGAAATAGTGCTTTGTTTTTCAATTTACCCTGAATAAATTAATTCCTTCAAGAGGTTATAACACGTTCACAGAATTGAAATCGCTTCGTAAAGTTAATTTAGTCTACACAAGATCATCAAAGAAAACTTAAAATAGAAGTTAAAAAATATTTTGGCCAATAATTTTATGAAAGAATATAAAGCCTAGAATTGATTCCAGGGTCACTTGATAATTATACACTAAGAACAGTAGTTGCGTGAAATCCATATTATTTTCGATTAAATGTTAATAATTAATTTTGTCCCATTATTTTTCGATTAATTAATAGAAACGGTTTTATATCACTACCAATGTTTAATGCAATTATCAGTTTGCTTTTAATATCAGAACGTTTTAACTCGATCTCTTTCGTTAAATAATTGTATTAATTAAAAGAAAAGTGCCATTTGTGATTTTTATTCTTGCTTTCCCAGTATCCATTTAGTAAAATATTTCAACATTTAAACATTTTCCAGCTTATTTTTGTTGTTATTTTTGTGTATTTTAAAGATAAGAAGCTTACCAGCGGCTCGAAACAAATACAAATACAAAAAAAGGCCAACATCAGGAGAGTAATAAAAATATTTATTTGTAGTGTCAGGGTTTTAAATTAAAATCACTTAAAAACTTTTGCAACGTAAATAAAATAATTAAAAAAACGTGGTTTTATTTATAGTTAACGAGTATTCAAATAATGGTCAATTAACACAACAATAACAAAAAAACAAAACAAAACTTTTTGGTATTTTTTCTCCCCAAAAGTAAGAAAAATTTCGTCAGCACACGAAAATTTATGCTCGAAGTAAAGTTTGAAATAACTAAAATAACAAACAATTTAAACAGACCGCATGGTAATCTTTAGAAAATTACTGGAGTTCAAAAACTTTTTTTATTATTTTTAAAAAATAAAATCTTTCTAACGAATTTTTAATAAAAAGGTGTTTTAATGGCCTTAACCCAATTTCAGGCACTAGTTTCCTAACTGCCTCCCCTCAACAGATGCTAAGCCAATCGATTAAGTACTATGTTAGGGAGTTCTTATAGCTGCTGTGTTTTAGTTTTGTTTTTCTTTTTCTTCATTATTAGCGACAAGAGTTTTAATGGCGAGTGAATAATTACTTGCAAAAGTTTTATTTGCGAATTTCATTAAAATTTTTTCTATTGTTGCAAAATACAATTATAGACTTGTTTTGTTATATAATTATTTTTAAACACAACTAACCATTGTTATTAAAATCTGGATTTATAATGTTTATAGAATCATTGTTTTTATTTTCTCTCTATATAAAACATATTTTTCGAAAAAGGATTGTTAAAAAATCATGAACTATTTTTATAAATAAATAAAAAATTAATTTTAAGTTAGATTTAAGTTCGTCCTTGTAAAGAGAACAACAGAGACTTCTTACAAGCTAAATAAAAATAATTACTTAAGTAGCAAAAAAAGGAGAATTATAATAATATAAAAAAAATTTTGCAGAAGCGAATACTCAGCTGCAGGTAGGTATGGTGCCTTCTTTCGAAAGGCATACAACAGATGAGATATGTAGAACAGAGTAAAGAATTTAAATTTAACTCAGCTATGAGCTATGAGGGTAAGGAGCCGTTATTTTGCACAATTTTGCAATTATTTACACAGTTTTGTAGCGCTTGTTCTACTTGGCATTTTCTAATATCTGCTTTTTCAACAAGAAGTTTGTTTTTCAATTGTGACAACACCAACAATATGATAGTTTTGAAATTTTGTTTTTTTAATGCATTCGTAGGTACCCCTGTACGCTAGTAGGTAGTGTACTAGCTTTTCAGTCTTGGGGTTGTGCATGCGATTCCCAACGAAGACCTTGGTTTTTTTCATTACAAAAATAAAAATTGACTGTCGGTGGGGCTAGTCACTGATGCTGTCTAATACGACAGTTATTTTCCCTAGCTATCCTTCTACTTTCACCACCTGTCGCTTTTTTCTCTATCTCTTTCCTAAAGATTTAAGCACGGTACTTGACTAGATAGGCATTGTTGCCTGAAGTGCTACTATTCTTTAAAAAACAAAAACAAGATGCACTGGCAATTGTTACAATGAAGTCAATTTCGCATGGCAATCGCATTAAAACAATTAAAATCTACTATGAAAATGATGGTTCTGTTAAAGATACATCTCATAAAATTCCTTCTGAGACCGCTAGTAATAATTTGCTCGTTAAATTTGTGTCGTCAGGCTCGACACAAAATGTGCGAACACCAACGCGTGTTCGACCGGGTCGTTCAACTAAAAACATCGCAGCAGTGAGGCACAGTGTTGAAGCAGATCCAAATTTGTCAATTCCTCGAACGTCGAACTTGGACTTTAAGTTTGACTTACAAGGTTCAACAATTCAAATCGTCCTAAATTTGCTGTTATTTCTGCCATTCGACGCATGGTACTCATTAAGAATTTTTAGCTGCTTTATTATCGAAATTATTGTGTTTTTTTCTAATGAATAATAACATCTTTGGAATATTTGACGATATATGTTTCTCTGCCGCATCAAGTAGATTGTAAG
This sequence comes from Trichopoda pennipes, assembly GCA_030448955.1. Classification (NCBI taxonomy): domain Eukaryota; kingdom Metazoa; phylum Arthropoda; class Insecta; order Diptera; family Tachinidae; genus Trichopoda; species Trichopoda pennipes. The sequence continues at coordinate 3,673,939 of JASKUP010000098.1, forward strand.
AAGTGACAGTTTGGTTTGCCACGTTTGCCGCTCTCCAACAGGGATTTGATTAGAAGCTTCTTGTAGAAAATTTGTGGTTTTATCAATAATACCTACAATGTTAGTTTCTGTGTTTCTGTACTTCTTCCATTTTGCAATCCACTATTTTTAATTTTATCGTCTACTGATTTACTTATAGAATTCCAGTTTACTTAATTGTAAAAAGGTGATTTTTTCCGACTTTAAGGTGGAACTAAGAAATGTACATGCCAAGGGAGTATGATCGGAATCAAGAACATCCTCATGTGCTACAATTTATGAGTGTGCCAAGCTCGAGTTTGAAAGTAACTAAATCAATTACCGCAAGCAGCGTCGAGGCCATCTTTTACCCAAATCTTGTAAAACAATCGGGATGATTAATAAAGTAGTTAGACCTCAGGTGGTGGTTAAAAAGTTTATTGCTAGCTGTGTTATTTTTATGATCACCAAAAATAAAGAAATCAGTTCCTGTTGCTATTATTATTTCCAAATCGCTAGAGAAATGGTTAGTAACTCCGGACAGTATGCAGATGTGAATTTTACTGGACGATTGTTGACAATAATTATAACCGGCACATTTTCAATAGTCGCTGATGTTGGGTACTTTTTAAGACGCTAATGTGTGGAATATTATTTCAAATTCCTATCAACACTCCTCCTACATGAGTCTGCTGGCCTTCTCTATGAATTGAGAAGCCTTTGTATGCTCAAAGTGTCACTTTTGGTGCTCTATGTGGTCTGAAGGAGTAACTGGGCCATTTTATTTCGAAGATGAGGCTGAAAATGGTAACGGTCAATGGATGACGCTATCGCGAGATGCTAAAAACTCAATTTTGGCCTATTATTGACGGTGTCACATGTCACACAGCCCATTTATTGTAAAGAAAGATTTTTGATTGCATATTTTCACGACAATCAGCAGTTAAGTGGCCAGCCAGATCGTTTGACTTAACACCAGTGGAATATTTTTTGTGAGGCTATGTAAAGGACAGAGTTTATATGGAGCCAATCGAATCGATTTCAGCCTTAAAACTCAAATTCCGTGATGTGTAAAATAAGACCGCCATTTTGCCAAAAAGTGATTAAAAACTTTAATGAAAGAATCGACAACTGTCAGTGTGTTCGCATTGGATATTTGCTAGATATTATTTTTCATTCATAAATGTCGAACTTTTCTCTTCGTAATACAATAATAATTTGAATCATCAATAAATATCTCTTATTCTTTTTTACGGTCTTTGTAAATTAAATTAACAATATATATTTAAAAAAAACGGTAAAAAAGAATAAGAGATATTTATTAAAGATAAAAAAAGGGTCGATTAAAAAAAACTACAAAAATTTGAATCATCTTAAACTAAATTTTTTATTTTATTTTCTTTTAGAAAATCAACTGCGCTGATGATTTAATAATTTATACTAACTACTGGCGAGGAAGGTGCATTCGATACATATCAGGAGTAGCTGAAACAAGATTAAAGGGTCATTTTTTTCATTTGTTCCTTTTGTCAAAAATTGTTGGAAGCAATGCAAATTATAAACAAAATTTTAGGTTCTCTATTTCATTTTACGTTTCATATTAAAATTACTTATTTACTCAAAGACGAGGTTTTATTTTTAAACAATATATCTTTGTTAGAAAAAAAATTTAATTAAAAAAAATAAATATCTTTTTTCGTTTTTAAGATCTTTTTTTATATATTTTTTCTCTTCAATATTTCGCTTTCCTTTGGAAAGCTTCTTCAGGAAAAAATTTTTTATATTTTTGATAACAAAAAAATTATTAACAAATTATTAGATAATAATTTTTTTGTTATCAAAAATATAAAAAATTTTTTCCTGAAGAAGCTTTCCAAAGGAAAGCGAAATATTGAAGAGAAAAAATATATAAAAAAAGATCTTAAAAAAGAAAAAAAGACATTTATTAAAGATAAAAAAGATCGTTTAAAAAACTATAAAAATTATTAAAAAAAATAATTTTCAATATGCTCTGTTAAAGGGATACTAACCGTTTGTGTATCTTTTAGCTTTAAAAGAACGTTTTAGATTTTGATGAATAAAGTTTACTTCACTGAATCTTAATTGGACTTTTAGTTATTGTAGAATTTTAGCAATTTAGTAGTTAGTTGACCCTTCCAGCCCTGGTATTTAATACAACGTTATACTATGTTTTTATTAACATGTTTGTTTTAATTATTCTATTATTATGCTCATGAAAAATGAATAGAAATATTAAATACCTATTAATTATTTATTTATTTATGCACTTAAGGCTACTATTATTACATTATAATAGAATTAAACAATAGACATTGAAAAATATAAATACAAATGAATGCCTACAAACATATGGAATCAACTTAAGCTCGTGTTACTTCATGTCTGTCTGAATGTTTGAATGGTTTTTTGAACAAAAGATGTTGGCTATTTTTTTTTCTCTTTTTTTGCTTTCCATGCTTAAGCACGTATTTAATTTGAATTAATTTCCTTTTTGTGTGTCACACTAATTGCTGTACAATCAAAAAGTCTGTAAATTTTCAACCAACAACACAAACAACTGCAAGTATTCATAATTGTTGCTTAGACTGGTCGAAAAAACCGAAATGAATAGAAAAGAAAATATGAATAATTTATTATAATTTTTATTTCATGGAATGACATTAAAGCTTTTTTTTTTTGTTCATGGATTTATGAACAAAAATGTACAGAAGACCACCCAAAAAAAATTATAGATATGAAATAGAAATTGTATAAAATATTAGAACATTTTTACAAGAATTATTAACATTTATTTCTTTATTATTTTTAGTATAAAAATCGTTATTTTATTCATTGCGTTTTGTCCTTTTTTTTTCTTTCTTGGGTTTAAAACAAATATATTTGATTAAAATTCACGTTATGCTGTTAATTTGAGAAATCTTTTGTTGGAAGTGGTGTAAGACGTTTTTGTTTGCAGTTTTTCTTTTTATTATATTCTGGTGAAATCTATAAGTAAAATTAAAAAGCGCTTTTGAAAAGAAAAATCAAACAATCGCTTATAAATTTTATTAATTTAAATAACGACAAACTTTAATCCTAGAAATAAATAAAAAAAATTATATGATTTATCTGATTTTTCTTTCAGATCCCAGGCACTAGTCGCACACACATTCATATAGAGTCAAATTCCTTAAAATAAAAAAAAAAATAAGTTCGAATATAAGATAAAAAGTACTTTATGCTTAAAGATATTTTCATGAAAATGGTTCTGGGTTTTTCTTTTCTTCAGAGATACTCAAAAAAATTTATATTCTTTATTATCCTTAATTAAAAAAAAATTTATTTATATATCACTATTTATTAACTTCATATTAATGTTGCTTATGCTGTTGCTACTTTCAGTGTTATTCCCTTGTCTCACATATCACCCCTACCACAATATTCAAAAAATATAAAAGACTAAGATTTACTTTTCTATGTTATTCTATTTATTTAATCAGAATGAATAACAATTCGAAATTGAAATATTTAATGTCAAAACAGTCGTTTCGCTGTTAAAGCATTGAACGCCACATGAATACAAATTAATTTTTTTTAGGGCAAAGACTGGAGTAAATTTACTTAGATTTTCCTAAATATAAGTGCTATTAATGCAGTTACTAAACAAACAATTTGGTTTTAGTCTTAATCTCTTTATTGGATTCGTAAATAATTTTCTTTATTTTAATCACGTTCCATAGCTAAATAGAAAAGGTAAAGCTTTGTATTCCCCTTATTACTTGGCAAGCTAATAAAAGTTTATCCATAATCATAATTCTATTAATTTTTCTATTTCTTATCAATTAAACAATATAAAACGTTCATTATTTAACAGCAATAAAGACTATAACATCAATAACAATTGAGCATTGAAAGGATTATCTTATTATTTATAAGAACAGTTGGAGTACCGCATAAAATCACATTTCAGCGCAGAGAGACATCTTTAAAGAACTCTCTAAAGTGCTAGCTAAAACACATTTAATTCAAAAATGAAAATATAGTTTCTGTGGTTTCTCTATAAAAGTTTTTTTGAGTTTTGTTATCTTGTTTGGCTTGAGACAACATGATTATTGAGTTTTTATACAAATTGCGGAGTAAAATCCACTGATGAGCTATATGAATAGTAGAGAAGTGGCCATATAAATATGGTTTCTCCACAGCAGTACATTTTAATTAAAAAAAATAAATATAATAGTTATAGTTTTTTAAAAACTTTTATTTTTTATTATTTTTTCGATATTTCGCCACACCGATGGTTGGCATCATCAGAATGCATAAGCATCATCATCATCCTGATGATGCCAACCAACGGTGTTGCGAAATATCGAAAAAATAATAAAAAATAAATGTTTTAAAAAATTTTTTTATTAAATAGTGACCTAGTGCTTTATAATTAACTACTAAAAAAATAAATGTGTTATGAGAATATCATAACATATTTCTGTTTAAAGTAATCTAGCATGATGTTATTAAATCTAGCTTGGAAACATTATATATACAATTATTTCTACAAATAATTTTCAGTACAGGAATTTATTGTTTTTATATGATCTAACGAGGATCAATTTAAGGCTGCCTGCCAAAAAATGCAGAACAGGCAAAGGAGTGAAAAATTCAAGATATAAAAGCTTTAATTTATATGGTATATTTCGAATTACTTAAAATGAAAAAAATAATTTCAAAAACTATGACCTTTTACCGCAAATTTCTATGTGATATTGTATTGGGTTAGAACTACGAATGTTAAACACAAATAACTTTTGTAATTGTTTTCTATACATTGAATATATTTTATGGAAATTATGTATAAAATATTAAATCAGACAAATGTCCACCATCTTCCTCGATATATAGATTGGCTCATTTTAACGCGTTTTCCATTACACCACCTAATTTCGGGTTGAAGGCTCAGTATTTCGTTTTGAATATTTTGCTTCAGCTGTCTAATAGTCTCTGGCTTATTAAGATACACTTTGTTTTTTAAATATTCCCATAAAAAGAAGTCGGGCGCAGTCAAATCTGGCGAACGAGGTGGCCAAGGGAAATCTGAATTTTTGGAAATCAAACGTTCGCCAAAAATGTCACGCAGCAGGTCCATAGCATAGTTTGCCTAGCAGTATGCGCAGGTGCTCCATCTTATTGAAACCACAAATTAGGATACTGCTCCGCCATTGGCCGCAAAAAGTTTTCAATCAATGTTCTGTAAGAAGCTCCTGAACTCGATTCCGGCGTTTCATCCTCATTTTCAAAGAAATATGGACCGATGAAACTAGTGGCCATAATACCGCACCAAAGAGTACATTTAGATGGGTGCAACTGATGTTGGTGTGTTGCCCTTGGATTTTCAGAGCCCCACAATCTACAGTTTTCTTTGTTGACATAACCATTTCAATGGAAATGCGATTCATCCGACATTAAAACATTATTTAAAAAATCAATTTGTGTAGCTAATTGTGTAAAACGAATAGCGTATTGCTGTCGTTGTTGGTGGTCTTGCGGTAGCTATGCTTGCACTATTTGAATTTTGTATGGGTACATCTTAAGATGCAACTTTAAAATTCAACGCAATGTCGCTCTGGAAATGCCCAATTGGCTGGAACGACGGCGTGTTGAGACAGATGGATAATCTGCAACACTCTGCCGCACGGTTTCCACGTTGTCTTCAGTGCGAATATTTCGATGGGCACCTGGTCGGCCACTGAACCCAGTTCCTCAAAACGACCGATCAAACTCCTAATCATGAAGGCTGTGCGAGCGGATCTGGAATTAAAATGTTGCCGATATTTACGCTGCGTTAAAACAATTGGTCGTTGACAAGAATAGAAAAACTGGATCATTTTAATGCGTTGTGTTATACTGTAGGGTTCCACAATAAATTTCCAACAATTCAATTATAACCTACAAAAAGAGAAAAATAAATATGTCAAAAAATGAAAAAGTTATTTGTGCTTAACATTGGTAGGTCTTATTTGGCCCATCCTGTACAATAAAAATTTGTTACTGTAGAAGCTTTCGTACCAAAAAAAATTTCCTCCTTAAGAGTAGTCGTTTAATCCATAGACGACTACGAAAGAAATAATGGCCTTACTGTGAAACTGCTTAACATATTTTATTAGCAATTAATATAATAATAATTGTTTCTATACCAGTATCCACTCGTTTTTTGTTCTATTTTTCTTAACAGTTAAAAATTTTTTTAATTATTCTAAAGTTAGTGCTGGAAAAAAATGTTTTTCGTAAAAGTAAAAAATTTCTGTAAAATTAAAAGTGACAAATTACCCGTTTTTGTTATTTTTCCTATTTATATATTATTTCATTTATAAATATCTGGTTATGTATTAGGCGAATATAGTAAATTATTAAATTAAAAAAAAAAATAAATATTGTGTGGTATCATTTTTAAGGTAATTTAGGTTAATTGTGCTAGATTCCTTTAAACATAAATATTTTGTGATATTCTTATAAAATATTTATTATTAAAAAAATGTAAATGTATTACTGTGGGGAAAGCATGTCCAACGTTTGTATAGAAAACTAAATTCTTTTATCTCAAGCCAAATTTATTAAATATTTGTTATATTTTTCATATATACTTGTTGTTTATTTTTTTTATATAAATTTTTTGTATTTTTTTTTTTTTTAATTTTCTACAAATATTTTATTTTCTGAATTTTTCAAATTGGATATGAATGGCTTCCAATGAAAACTCTGGTTATATTTATCATATATATTTATTATTTATTTTATTTTATTTTATTTTATTTTATTTTTATAATTATGTTTTGTATTTTTGTTTTGTTATTTTTTGTTTAATTTTCAACAAATCTTTTATTTTCTTAATTTTACAAATTAGGTTTTAATGGCCTCTAATGGAAACTCTTATGTAGAAAAATGAAAACTAACAAACAGTTTCTTACGATTTTACTATTTTTTTTTGTATAAAGGCTTTTAAAGTTTTGTTGTCTTTTTGTTTTGTTGTTTGAAAATAATTCTTATTGTTTCAAATTCGCTTTAGATATTAAACAAAATATCATATACATAATATAAAATATTTCACAATTAGCGTAGATTAATTATTTTTATTTTGGATTCTTAAAAATAATTAAAGAATGGATCTTCCAGATGTCTAGCTTCTTGTTCCCAGACATAATAAATAACCCATGTAATTTTAACTTTAATTCAATCAAGCTGTTTTTAAATTTATTAAAATTTATCCCGGCATCAAAAAAAAAAAACGAAAATTACATAAAATTCCTTAAAGGACTTAAATTACTTTTTCATTTGAGCGCAATTGTGTGTGTGTGTTTTTTTTTTATTTTTTTAAGCAATTATTCATTCATTCATTCATTCATACACTCATTCATATATATACATATTCTTCATTCATTTGCTTCATTCCAATGTTGTATTCTTAAAAATTTTTATACTTTTGTCTTTGATTCTTTTATTATTATGGTGCGTGTGTCCTGGTTTGCGTGCTAGTGCATGTTAAATGAAGATAATTTTAATTAAATGCTGCTACACAAAAAAAAAAAAAAAAGAAAAAAAGTTTGTATTTAAAAAGAAAAAATAAAACAAAATAAAAAAATATTTCTTATTGATGTTTAATAATATTTTAAAAATTATAGCAAATATTTCATACAATTGAGGCAATAATTTCTCTCTCCCTCATAAGTTTGTCAAGGTTTTCTCATTACCGCTTTGTTGCGAAATAAAATATATATATATATTTTTTTCGTTTCAATCTTCTTTTATCTTTCACACGCACTTTTTCCAGAGGACATTTTTTGTAATTTACACAACAGTTTTACTTTCTGCCTTTTGATTTTGTTTCAATGGGTGTATGGAGTATTTAGTTCGTTTGGAATAATTTAACTTTCATGTCGCAATAAATTTATTTTCCATGGCTCATATTTAAGTTGTACAATGAGATCATGAGATAAGTGGTCTAGTAGGAAAAATTTGTTTTTAAAAACTGTTATTTTATGCTTGATTTACAATGATTTTATACAATATTCTAGTCTACCAAGGCTGTAAATCTATAATGGAAATAAATTTGGAACGGAAAGTAAAAGTTATTGATGGTTTTTGAAACGTTTTCAGCTTCAACTGCTGTTTTATTTAAAAAATGTTGTGCCATAAATTAGGTATCAAAAGCGAAAGTGTTTCAAGAAATTACAACAACAAAATGTTTATGTCCATTTTAAGTAAAAAAAATTAAGTCTTTTTTGTATTTTTCTCTTGCCGTTTTTCTTTTAAAATATTTATTTTGTTTTGTATTTAATTCTTCTCTTGCTGTTGTTATAGTAACTTGTGTTCCGTAAACTTAAAATTATAAAGTTTTGCGCTTAAAACTAAAACAAAAGACTTTGTCGATGATAACGTCCGCTTTTAGTTTTTGTTTAAAATGTATTTCAGCAAGAGGTGGGTTTTCCATTGTGAAACTTTATTTTGTTTAAAACATTGTTTGACTACAAACAAAAGAAATGGAGCTGGGGATATACACAAATGTTATTGTCTGCTTTTGATATATGTACAAATAATGACAACAATGACAGAAAACTTAAAAAAGAAAAAGAAATTAGAACAATACACAAGTATGAAAATAATAACAACATATCATACTTCATCACATCACACCACACCACACACACACACAGACACACATTACATTAGTACTTTAAGTACATATTTTCTTCTTAATTTGATATAGCACCACACATTAATATTAAAAACTCCCATTTAAAATGTTTATTTGCAATTACATCTGTGTGTAAGTTTAGGTGCATGTGGCTGTGTATGAGAGCAGTAAAACTGCTACTTTCTTTATCAAGACAAATGATAAAAGTATAAGAATTATTGTTTTGTAGTATTGTAAACGAAAAAGGCGTTTTGAAAGGAGCAAAATATTTTCTTGTTGCAGTTGTTGTTTTCCTTAAACTTCCACGGCCACTCACATAGTCACATACATTGTTAGTAATCTCCTATTTAGTACATAAATAAAAACAAAAGTTTTTAACTTTAAATAGTTTATAAGTATAAGAACAATTGCACGCACTCACAAAAAAAATTTGTTAATTCACGCAGCCACTGGTTATCTCACTAATGAAATGAGGTGAAGCATAGACTGGCTATTGGATGTTCAGTTCCAGCAGATAAATTGTATTTGCCTGCCAGCAAAAAAAAAAAAAGATAAAAAAGTATCAAATTTAATTGACAGAAGAAGCTTGGCTGAAATTAGCTCATTCGAAAATTCCCATTCTTAATGCCTTTTGCGAAAGCGTTTGCTAGCTCTTAAAGAAAACTAAAGATTGTGGCATTATTTTTGTTGTTTTGATCATTTGTCAGCTTTCAGCTAAAAAGCCTTAATATTGTCAAGAAAATGAGGATTTTTAAGAAAATGTAAATCAAGTTTTAAATTCGAAACAACAATGAATCAACTGTCTTTAATAACATTCTTTCAATGTCTTCAAGATAGCACAATATTATCTTGAATGATACAATTCAATTTTCAAGTTTAAATTGTCTTGTAATGATGTGTGTAGTGCAGATCCCTCTTTCTTTGGGCTTGCAATATGAATGGTTATAAGTGTTAAATTCTTTTAAATTTTTTGGTTGACTATTAAATTTAAATTGCCATACTAATACAACATAACGCCCTTCAAACAAGTTGTGTTCTTTTTCTATCTATAGTTGTTCTGCTCTAGTTTAGATTACCTTTATCTCTTCAGTTATCTGATTCATTAAATAATATTGACAGGTCTTGTTAATTTTACAAATTGTTCAGTATAAAATGATTTTTGCCTCACCCCTTTACGCTAAAACATGTAATTTATTTTGTTGTTCTTTTATGTTAGAAATACAGGGTGTCCGCTGAGAACATATACTACTTTGCCGCCATTTTGGTAAACATTAGTTTTGACAGTTTATATTTTTCAGTAGTGAAGTAGACACATGACAATTTATTATGGAAAAATATTCGATAAACTAACGTTTTTTAATCGTTAAAACATTTTATCAAAATTATTCGTCGATTACTGTGACGATGAGAAAGTTACGAGAAATTTTTGGGAGAAACAACGCGTCAACAAAACCGCACTATTTATCGTGTAGTGAATGATTTTGAAGAAAAAGGGTTTGTAGGTGATAGGCCCAAGCATGGACCACAACGTTGATCGATTTAAAACCCTTCTACTGATCATCAACTTCAATTCTACGACGTGCCCAGGAGCTTGGTGTTCAGAGAACAACTTTGACCACAATTTTGCACAAGGATTGGCATTTGCTTCCATATAAGATTCAGTTGACACAAGAGCTTCTTCCACAGGAATTTTTAGGCCGCCGTACATATGCAAATCGGATGTTATAGCTCGTCCATGACAGCACCGATTTTAATGAAAAAATCATAATGAGTGACGAGTCACATATTAATTTGAAGGGATATGTTAATAAATAGAATAGTCGGTTCTGGGGAATGGGAAACCCTCAAATTATTCGGCACCTTTGCATCCATTAAAAGTGACCATCTGGTGTGCAATTTGGTCAGGAGGAATCATTGAACCATACTTCTTTGAAAATGAAAATGGCGTAACGGTAACTGTGGATAGGGAGCGATATCGTGATATGATTGAAAACTTTTTAACGCCACAACCATTTCAAGAAATGGTGGCTTGATTTGACTTCCGGACTTCTTTTTGTGGGGATATCTGAAAAGCAAAGAAACCAAAAGCGCTTGAGGACGTCAAGCAAAATATTTGTGATGAAACTGATGAAATACCGCACAAATTGTGTGATGAATGTAATATAAAAGGTGCTCAAAAGGGCTCGTATTTGTGAGGCTCACAGAGGCGGATATTCATCTGATATTCAACTCTATACATAATTGCTCACATGAAGTAAAATATTTATCAAGACCCATTCTCTTTTATTTAATTAAAAATTATAAACAAAGAAAGGCGGACATCCTGCATAAAGTTCTTATTTCTTTCAAAGTAAACTTTTCTGTGTTCTGAAGAAAAGGCAGTTTAAGATAAAAAAATCATCTTCTTAACCATTTTTAGGGCGACTACAAATATTCATACGAAAAGGGGACTACAAATTTTGTTAACAAAGAGAGAATACGAATTGAAAAAGCATAACAGCTTGAAATGGAAGAAAACAAGGATGAGTTTTTTTAAATTCACATGAAAGTTTATTTATTTGAAAAATAATTCAATATAGCTTCCGGCATATAACCGCTACCGCTAGCTCGGTCGTCATATGAAATGGCGTCCAACTTTCAATGACTTGTTTCAACATTTGTGGCTGTATTGCGACAGAAAATGGTCTAGCGGCGTTAGAGCGTACAATCTTCACATAAAAATAATAACGCCCGTGGAATACTTGCCTTTGTAAAACGATGGGCCAAGGAATTCAGCGACCCACATATCACTATACGGCTGTATACGTCCTAGGTAAGACCAATTTTGGAATATGGGTCTGTTATCGGGGATCCGCAGTATAATCTTCATATCAACAAAATTGAGTCAGTTCAAAATTTTGTTGTTTTGCCTACGTAACGTGTATATGCACAACTTTATGCATCTTCCCCCATATAACACTAGACTTGCCATGATCGGTTTGCCAACGCTGCGGAGTCGTAGAACTATGCTTAGTGTTACGTTTCTGATAAATTTAATAAATGGTGATATTTGCTCTGGCTTTCTTCTGCAGAATATATAATTTAACATTCCTTGACGGCCAACAAGAAATTATAATCTTTTGCATCTTAAATTTTATTGTCAAAATTTTATTAATGATGATCCTTTCCGCAGAATGTGCTCTGATTTTAATGACCTTTATAATTTCATCGATTTCTCTACCAGTGTTCCTAGAATTAAACGTGATATAATTGTGTTCTTGAACACATAACCTTTGAAGTTGATTGGCTCTGCTTCATTATGATTGCTATTTTTAGACTCAATCTTATAATGTAATGCATTTTTTGTCTTTATTGTTTTTGTAATTAAGCTTAAAGTCTGAAAGGAAGACAGCTTCCACAGACTATATATTAATAAAATAAAAAAAAAAAAAAATATTAAAACTGCGCGGTTACTAGACGTTTCCTTTAATAAGTTAAGTGTTGCACGAGCTGTGTGTAATATCGCATCGTCTTGTGGGAACCACAGCTACTATATATCATGGTGGTTCAGTCTATAAACGAAAAAGTTAATAATCATGACTCTAAAGTAGTCACGATTAATTGCAATGTTATGACCAGCTTGTTTTTTTAAAGAAGTGCGGACTAAGGAATCCAGCATTCGATAAAGGACTCCAAGCAGTTAGTTTTTCTGCATGTAGCGGTGTTTCACCACACCTTTGAGGATAACTATCACTGCAAATATAGCACTTTTGTTTATTGACATATTCATTCGAACAAACGTCAGCTTCTTCGCTTAATCAAATTCGCTTACGAAAATCGGGATCAACAATCAACTTGTTTTGGGCTCAATTTGCATGATTTGCATAGTTAAAACGCCAAGCCGGATTTACCATAAATCAGGTGGCAAGTAGTAAAATGGCTACTAGTTAAAAAAGTGTTGCCAACTAGAATTTTCTTAAAATGTTTCTTTGTATTTTACGTAGATTGACATGTAAATCATCTCTAAAATTAATAAACATTTTTGTGAGTGTAAAAGGAAACAAAAGTTCTATAATTTTTAAGCACTGTTTGTGTAATAAACTTGTTTAAACACGCACGCATTTCCTGTAACTGCTGGCAGCGAGTGTTTTTTCTTCGAAATAATTTTTTTTTCTTGTGTTTTTAGTAAAAGTGTTGATAATTTATCGCTTTTATCTGCCTTAAACATTTTAGTTTAAAATTAACAAAAACAAAACAATGCAACACAAACAATATGTTCGTGTATTAAAAAATCACATACAATCACATGTATTTAATCTCCCTGTAGTTCTGAAAATAGTATAGCACGATACATGCTTAGATGTCGAATGCATTATTATCTCTAGCATAAATTATGATTTAGTTAGCTAATAATTTAACAGTCACACGATGATTAAAACTTAATTTACACGGTGTCTTTGATTGATTTATAAATCTCATCTTAAATTTACTATTGTTTCATTAACTACACATCAGACCTTCAGGAATGGAAACTTTATTTAGAGCTCATATTAACTTTTTATAAGCACAAAGCTTTAGTATTCGTGTAAGGAGGTGAGTGTGTATTTTTGTTTTTTTTTGCTTTCTATTGTTGAGTTTTTTACACAAATTTTTGTAATTGTGTATTCGTATGAATGACTTTGATTGCGTGGGTGTTAGTTGGTTTAAACCTTATTTTTTTCTTTTTGTTTTCTAATTCTGTTTTTGTTAAAATCATAATTTATGATTACGAATACATTATTTCAAAGCTTTAGTTTTATTTCGAAAAAAATAATTTTTTCGTAAAATTAAATTACCTTTTTTAAGGACTGATATGAATAATTTAATCAGAGAAATTTTAAACAGCAGCTTGGCAGTTAAAATAATAACTCATTTATGTTATTTTTTGTGGAAATATTTAATAAATAGCAAATCTGTTTTGTACAGAGCACTTCTGGAAAATATGAACTAAAAATTGCGGTTATGAAGAAGTAACTTTTTTTTGTAAAAAGTGACATTAAACTATAAAAATTTTTTATTAAAACAAAAACAATGTTAATCCCTGAAAAGTTATATAAAATTAAGTATTATTTTATCAAGTATGCCATGTGGTTTGTCGTAAAGCTAAAAGCTAAAGCTGCTGCATTAATGAAATCTTAAGAGGGTTTTACAAACCTATAACAAGAACTTCAAAATTATTAATAAATGTCAAAAAACTTATGAAGAATGCAGCACTTAAGAAAATTAATTTTCATTTAGTTTCTAATTTGTTCAGGTTTTTTTAAAAAATAAAAGTATATATAAAATTGACAAATATTTTTGCCGTTTTATTAAGATCAGAAATTAGAAATAACAAAAAAAATTTTGACTAGTTAAATTTAAATTTTCCTTATTAAATTTTCCTTAATAATTTTTGTTCAAATTTTCCTACTATTCAATGGAATATATCCCGAGTTAATCAAATTTAAGTTGAGCAAGGTTACTAAGTATCAAACAATTCAATTTAGTTTTTTTATTTCCTGTGTAAAATTATATAAATTTTAATAAAAAAGAAAAAAAAGGAATGAGTAAAAAACATGGTTGTATGCATTTTGGTTGTAGTGAAGTTTGTATTTTTTTCTCTTACAATTTTGCTTAAAGTATCTTCTACAGAACTAAAATTATAAGTTGACTTCTTTAGAAGTATATCAAAAATTAATTAAAAAAAGCTCTTACTATTTTGACAGCTACTGCTTCTATTCTATATTCTATACACTATTACTATACTATTACAGTGAGTCCATTTTTCTTGCCAGGGCCCCGAATATGCAGTGTAGTGTAATAACTTCCACTAGATCGTGACGATGCACAGAGTGTGATTTGTTTTACATCAGCGCCTGACTGTAAGTCTTAATCGGATGGTGGACAAACCACTTTGTATAATTTGGAACGTCATACATGCGTCCTAGATAGCCGAAGCCATAATTCAATGCAACAGAACCACCTAGTTGCAACTTTAATGATTTCAGTACAGGTCTGCAAATCATTACACCTTGCTAGAGAGTCGGAGACTTTCTAACTCCTTGTCCAGAACACATGTCAAGCATGCTTACTGGACTGGATCATTCACCATGCGTGTCATTATCAGCGAAATGATCCTGGCCACCATAAAAAACAAACCTGCTATGGGGCCGCGAAACCACAACCACCACGATTCTCCCATTTAGGGGCCAACCTCAATGATCAGCCAGAGAACTACTATAAGTCTAAGGAGACAAATAATGAACTCTGGGGCTCACTGATCCCCGTGGAAATAAAGTGGAGTTTCCAGTTGACCACCTGCCTGTCTTCAGGGGACTGGGCTCCCTTTTTCCCCCAGTTGCACAGGTCCAGATAGTTGAGTATTCTATAAGAACCGATAAATGTGCCCCCGGGGGGTCGTGACGATGCACAAGAGGAATGCCACAAAAAGTGTTTTTTTTTTTGCCAATCCACCAGCAATATTATGACTCAAAAACGTATCCTACGAACATAGACTGCTGATTATTACGCCATTTTGGCTATGACTATGGCTACTTTACACATTCGCTGAAGCCTTTTGCACATAAAATATTGATATAGATCTGGACGTTGACTCTTAAATATTGTTAAAAGTAGACTTTACAAAAAAAAGGATCGCTTAAAAAAGTGTTATATTCCAATACTTCCAATACTTGGAAAAAACACTTTTGAAATAAATATTCTTTAGTAGAAGTAAAATGCATTTTTACAGAGACGTAAAACTTTAAGTTAACAACACTTTTCTAAATTTTCTAAACTAGCGTATCATTAGTCAGCTGTTAAAAGATTTATGTTTAGCTGGATTTCAACATGTTCCCGATTTTTATAAGTGAATTTTGTTTAGCGATAAAGCGAACTATGGTTTAAATGGATACATTCATAATGAAAATGTTGAAGTCTTTGGAGTGATGATAATTATCAAATGCATAAAGTCCGGTAAAACGTACTGTTTCGGACTTTTTAGAATCATTTATCTATACATCATTAAAATCGTTGCTGCTCAGAACGTGGCAGTCAATTGTGACCGCTAAAGAGCCACGATTACTGATTTTTTTGTTCACCAATTGAACAACAAAGATCTTCTGGTTTCAACAAAACCACGCCACATTCCATACTACTCATATCATAATTGATTTATTGAAGGCAATGTAGGTGAAGGCATATTTTCATATTTCGGACCCGTGAATTGGCCTCCAAAATCGTAAAATTTAAAGTTGCCAGACCACTTTCTGTGGGGATACGTAAAGTCACTAATCTATGCCGGTAAGACTGAAGTGATAGTCTACCTAGAGGACAACATTCGTTATTGCCGATATACGGCCACAGTTGTTGGAAAAAGTCATCGAAAATTTAACATCCTGATTAAACTACGTCTGATCCAGCTGTGGGGGTTATATTTCAGATTACCTTTTAAATAAAGTAAAAATCATGTTTTTTTTTTGTTTAATCTTCATCTCTTTTTATTTTAATTTAAAGCTTTACGTATCTATAAAAAATATCCTATACATTATGACTGTTTTTTTTAAATAAAATCTAATATTCTGTGAAATTTATTTAGCAACATAAATTTTTTTCATGAGGCAGGCTTAATATAAAAATTGTTTTTTTATTGACAAAAAGTAAAGTAAGGAAAGATAAGTATAAACTTTTTAAGCACCAAAAAAAAAAACAAAAAAAAGGCATGGCGTAAAAAGCATTAAAACACTGTGATGTTGAGACGTCTTTACTTTTAGTCCATGAATCGTCACGTGTGAACATATTTCGCATCTTTTATAGCCTATTCGATACGTATAACTATCATGGAAAATCGCAGGTCCCTGCGTTCCATTATCTGCTGCATTAATCTTCTATACAAATTAAAGAACCAAAAAGAGAATGAAAGCTTTGTCATTTCTGGACCGATGTAATAGTCTTCAAGGCAAACAGTTAATTTTATAAAAAATTGAAAATGGAATCAAAATGTTAAACATATGTTTTCATCGTTTGAACATATAAAGAGTTTAATCTCTTGTCGAACTTATACCTTTAAAAATTTTTAAACGAATATTTGGTTAAGAAATAAGATATAAATAAAAGAAAGTAAAATAAAAAAATTTAAACATAAGGAGGTCACGTGAAATAAGTGCCATTTATAAATTATTTCATATGCTGAGTTAAAATATTCCCACATGTTAATGTCAATTATTTTTAGATGTATTTTGATAACGTGTCAGGTTTAACAAAAAAAAAAATTTAAAGAAAGTGAGTTCCTAAAGCCTAAATTGAAAACAGATTCCGCCGTAGCGTCAATAAGTTTACATAAATATATTATGCTGTCAGTCAGTAATTGTTAAATTAAATTCTTATTAAGAGCAACAGGCTTGGATCCGTTAAGATATCCTCTTGTTAGCAAATATTCCGAAGATATATTCTCAATACCGATTGATAAAATTTAATTTTCGTAATGTTAAAAATATCTGCTCAAGTTGGTCGCATAATAAATGCCACGCGAATTCGAAAAATCTCAACTAGAGGTGAGTGCTTCACACGCAATAGCTAGAGATGAAATTTTTTTTCCTTCATATATAAGCGCGAAGGCCTTTATAGAATATCTTTTTAACAATCTGTTTTAAAATGGGAAATCGGCTGATAGAAAAAAATAAACTTCTAAATACATTTTGAACCGAAGCAAATATACCTTCATTGAAAAATCTCAAAGTTAATTTAAAAAGAAAGTAGTTCTGTAAGTAGTGAACTAATGGTGTGGTACCCAAAAACAAAGGAATTTTATGTTTTCTAAATCTCTTTTTTATATTTTCTTCTCTTTAAAGTACTTTAAATAGCTGTTTTTATTGGTTAGGTTTTTTTTTATTTTTTATCCAGTTTTGATTATTGCACCTTTAAATCTAAATAAAAGATGAATTATCCAATAGTTTTATTTTATTAAAAACGAAATGCTTTTATTTGAGAACACAATTCTTTTTATGAGCTAACTTTTTTTAAGGCTTTTTAACTATTTTTCACAAAGTGTTATTTTCGTAAATCATTTCTAGTGATCAAATATTTTTCAAAACTTAGTTGCGGCATTGGTTTTTGGATTACGTTAGATGAATTTATTATCATAGCGCTGCCATCCGGATTTCAAGTCTTTAAAAACGCTCATGTACTAACCGCATTGTTTCTTTATTGTGTAATAGTTTAACAATAACGAAGGTTTATCTACTGTGCGCTGACTTGTACCGCATTAAAAGACCATAAATTAAAGATGATTATAATGCTATAATATATCATATTGTTGTTGGTTATTATATTATATAATATTGAATTATATTATATAATTTTATAAATTTAACTCATTTATATTATTCACCCTTTTCTGCTTAATGCAGGTCTTGTTATGCTAATATTTTAAGCCGACATTGGAATAAAACTATATCTACTTCACTTTAGCTGCCCTTTTAGATTTCGTCATTAAAATCCTCAAGCCATAATCGACAAATTAAATTCTTGTTGACGTTGTCTAAAGAAACTTTTTGACAAAGTCGTTTGCTGGCTGATACTGAATAAAACAAAAAATTTAATACAGCATATTAAACGGGAAAATATTTTATTTAAACATGGATTAAGTTCACTTAATGTTGTTTCTCTGTAGACTTTAACATGTATTTGACATATTCCTTGAATTTCATTTTGGCATCTTTAAGCTGCTTGCTGTCTTCATCTTTTATTGATCTTAGAATTGGGATATATGATTCCACTGAAGGTATTCATACAAAATTAACAAGTGCTATCTGCTAAAAATTTAAAGAGAACTTACTTGGTATTATTGTTGCCCTCGTCACGGCTTGAATGCCTACTTTTAGCCAAGAATCCAGTTGGCCATATGTAATGAAGACATCTTTAACGTCTGGGTTAAGCCCTCCATATAAATTGTTTGTTTTATTAATTTGACTTTCCATATATTCCGGCGTAAACTTATCGCCAAAAACGTTTTTACAAGTGAAATGAAAATATTTAAGAGGCAACTTGGTACCAAATGGTTGTTGAGTAGAAGTAGTTGTTGCAAACCAACCAAACTCGTTGCACAACTGGTAGTACCATGGGCGTTCTAGAAACAAAGTTATGTCCATTTAAAATTTAAAACTATTCATTGTTCTTAAAGCTTGTGATGTTCAATTTTAATGCCTTAAAAAGCTACTAAAAATAAAAATAAATTTTATTTTATCACAGTTCGTGAGAAAATTGTGTCTTAACGTTTTGCAAGTTTAAAAATACTTTTGTTGCTGTTGCACCCATGATTTTAGCTTTTTTAGCGTTTACACGAGTAATGTTTTATAAGAGTATTTTAGATAATTGTTTGAAGAGCTGTGTAATACTATAATCCAACCTGAAGTATTCTCAAATGTTATTACTTTAGCGACAGCCGCATCATTTTCGTAGGTAAAATTATTGCAGGTTGAATCGTCATAAAAATTTACAAAAAAGTTGCTTAAGCTTTTAAAGTCATCCGGTCCTGCCATTAGATCTTTGCACATATCGTTTATATGCCGATTTCCGATGCTTAAAAAAACTAAAATAAAATAAAAATAGGAAGTTGTTGAAAATTCAATTTTCTTACTTATGATAATCAACATGCTTTTTAAATGCACCGCGTACGAAGGAAAATAGAACTGAAACATCCAACTCATTATTCGCATCAAATGTTTCACACAAATTTAAAGCAGTTTTAAATTCAGCGGTTCTATTTTCTGCAAGCATTTTTTCCAATTCTTTTACGCCATTCGCTATGCGGTTGTAACAAGAATCACCGCCTACTAAGCGAATCGATTCGCCGATCGCTTCTTTGTATTCTGTAGGTTTAATTAATTGCAAATTATTACTAAAATTTTGGTTGTAGAGATAAAATTAATACAAACCTTCAAAATCCAGCTTAGCAAGTATTGGAGGACTTGAGGCCCAACCACCAACTGCCAGTTTAGGATAAAATTTCTTAAACCATATAACCAAAGAACCGGCATAAAAATCACCAGCCAAAATAACACTTGAATTTTTCGTGGTAGAATCAGTCTTAATAGTGCGAATAAAATGGGCCAAATCAGCCAGAGCCTGTTGAGAATTTAAATATTTAAGATTTTCGACAGACATGTCCTTAGTGGGCCGGCTTTCACCGTAAAAACGATGCTCAGTTTTAAATAGTAATGCCTTATGTTCTCTGGCGGTGTCATAAAACAGACCTTCAGTAATGGAAATAGGATATTCCGAAATGGATCCTACACTACCAACAATTATAAACAAAGGGCCACCGGGTACATAGAATTCAGAATTAACCATATATCGCTGAAAAAAAGAATTATTTGAAAATAAAAGCAAGAAGAAGTTTTTTTTTCACTTACCATTTGCCAGGTTCTGGTATCGTTGTTGTTGAAATGATCTAATTTCTGTGTGATCCATTTGGTTTCAATATGTGGCTGTTTTTTAGCTTCTTCAACTGCAAAACTTGTGGCAGCCACGGCAATTGTAGATATTAAAATCAGTTTAATCATTTTGACTATCTTCTTCGCAAATCGCAATTAAACTGTAAAGTTAACACGACAAGCAAAGCTTTTAAACCATTTTAATTACACTAGGCAACAACGGAAAATTAAATTAGCTGAGGGCGAAACAAAAGTTTCTGTTCACTTTTCAATTACTTTCTGCGCATTAAAAATAATATTACTTCTGATAGAATAATCTAGTCCTTCTAAGTAATGTGTATGACAAATGTGATTCATTAAAATGAAAAAGTGTAATTTAATTTGTAACATCTTTAAATGTGTTTGCGTGCAAAATTTACAAATATTAAATATAAAAATATATTTTGCCAGATCTGAAAATATTTTTAAAATTTGAAAATATATTTCTATTCATAAAATTAAATCCATGCCATTTATGGTCATCAAAAAGCAAATTTTTTGTTGTTGCCTAGTGTTATTTCTGTGTTTACTTAAGATAAATATGTTGTGCTCTAATGTGAGTGCTACCCACTAAATAAAGAAGCGTAGAATATGATCAAAAACAACATAGTTAAAGGACTGGGCCCTAAAGATATCTTTTATAGATGTGTTTTTAAATAATTTTGAAAATTTATACCCTCCTCCCCGCAAGTACACGAGTACACTAGACAACAACGAAAAATTTAATTAAAATTTTGATAAAATATACTTCAAAATTATGTCTTCTATTGGGACATTCTTAAAGGTTTAAATTTATTTTTTATAGTTGCTGTTATACCGGAGACACTCTGTGTGTAAATTTCAATAAATAAATAAAAAATAAATGAATAAATATCCACCCATCTGAATTTGGCCGAGAGGATAATAAGTAGCATTTTACAATATAACAGACTACTTTTAGCCAGTTGAAAAAAAAATGTTTCTGACAAAATACTCTGTGTATTTCAATAAATCATAATAAATAAGTAAAAGTCAGTCCATAAAAGTGAACAACTAAAGTTTAATTTGTAAGCCATAGACATAGCCATACTTGCTGCATTTGAGTTCAAAAGTTTTAAAAGTAAAAATACTGAGTAAAATTAAATTTATTATTAATATTTCAAGAGAATCTTATATTCATAAAATTGAAAGCATGTCACAGTTAGATATCAAAAAGTAAGTTTGTTGCTGCCTAGTGTTATTTCTATATTAACCTAAGATAAATATTCTGTGCTATAATTTTAGTCTTAAAAACATAGAATGTACTCAAAAACACGTTAGTAAAATTTAATCGGGCCGTAAAGATAAAGTGTATAACTTTATCACCGGGAGTAGACGTGTAGTCGCAGTTTGAAAATGGTTACGAAGTACCACAAAAATAATAATACCTAAGATAAATATGCTGTACTCAAATTTTAGTCTTAAAAACTAGTTTGTACTTAAAAACGCGTTAGTAAAATTTAATCGGGCCGTAAAGATATTTTTTTTATAACTATGTTTGCGGTTAACTTTTCAAATTTATAACTTTATCATCGGGAGTACACGTGTAGCCGCAGTTTGAAAATGTTTACGAAGTATCACAAAAATAATAAGTTGTATTTTTTATGATACTAATGCTCTCGAATAGCTACTCTTCTTGGCTAGGTACTATTTGATTATCTGTTTTAAAATACTAGGAACGATGTGGTAAAGAACTCTGACTGAAGAACATATCACGATCTCAAAACTGAAGTTATATTTAGATAATTAATTGTGTTCATAACAGGCACCCAGGTAACGCGGTGTTTAAAATTCATATTGGACTACAGTACATACACATGTTAGTGCTATCGAAAATACTTTTCATTATAATTAAATTCTAATGAAACAGAAACTGCTTTGACAAGTAAATTTCTGCATATTTGAACATGCTGGAAAAATCTTAACTTCTGAAAAGGCCACAAAGATAGAGAACTTAATTAAAAATAAATAAAAAGTAAAACATTTTATCTACCTGCTATTTTATGAAAATACTTTTTTCTCGTTTCGGACCACCATTCAGGGGATGGCCCTTATATATGCAGTGCATTGTGCCGGAACTACCAAATCAGGTTATGGGGAGGAGGAAAGGAAGCAGTAGTGTTTGTGGATATTCAATTTGAACTTTCTTACCTTGAAAGTGACAGAAAAGAATTCTGGAGGGAGTTTATTCCACATGCGGACTGTTTGCTATAATGCGTAGTGCGAATCATTGACCAATCAACCACAGATGGATGTGTTATCAACGAAAATCGCTTTAAACGCAAAAATGTGCGAGTTTCAGAAACAAGTTCGATAAAAGAGTGAACTACAAGCAGCATTGCATCGATACTGTAGAGAATCAATAGAGTTAGATACCCTATCGTCCCCAATGAGCCTCTTGGCCCTTTCCAGCACATGGTCGAGCAACACCAAAATAGACTGTGGGGTGCCCATCCATACATGAGAGTTGAATTCCATCTTTAGACGGATATAGGTGGTATAAATGGTACGGAGATCGGAGATGGAGTGAAGTATCTCTTCGGTATCACTTAGATACTTCACCGTTTTAGACAACCAAGGCACGTGACAGCTTCTTTAGAAATCTGAAAAATGTGTTCAGTCCATCGAACATCACACTAAATTTGCAAGCTCAGAACATCAAGAGCTTCTGATTCCGTAATACTAATATCACCTATAGTAGCAGTTGCGTAAGTACGCAATATTGCGTCTTACGGGCATTAAAATTTACTCTTCGTGCGACCCCATTCCGAGTTTTTTGCGAGATCATGATTGAGTGTATCATTCATTGTCTGCCTTTTGGCAGACTCACCTCCTACTGATTCGGTCTATTACCAAATGAATACGAATGACACACAAGTTTTACAAAGAAGGTCATTTAGAAAAATAGGGTAGGAGAAAGAACGGAGCCATGTGGTACCCCTGAATTAATCTTGAACTCGTCTGATGAAATCCCATCTATATCAACTCGTCTAGTGCGATTCCTAAGAAAACTCAATATAAATGTGGAGAAATTATCAGTGACAGCACTGCATCATTCCACACTCCCCCAAACGCCTTGGAAATACCTAGAGCCACCGTCTTACTCTCTCCGAAATGATGTAAGGAGTTGCACCAGTGTGCCAACAGGAAAGCCAACAAGTCGCCCGTAGCGCGCCTTCTACGGAAACCATACTGTTGGTCAATAAGTAAGCTGTTCCACTTCAGGTACCCCACAACTATTTACGTTGTTAGTCACGTAAATGGTACATTTTCAAGAAGTAAAGAAAGTAAAGAAATGGCTCTCAAAAATAAGTTCAATTGATGATTCGTCTCAGTTTGCTTTTCCATTACCGCCATAAACAACAATTATTTCTAATTAATAAATATGACTGTGACTGTTTGATATTTTGCAAAGATAAATTATTTCTATTGTTTGCATTGTTAAATAATTGCATTAGTTTTTTATTTGTCTCAACTTTTTTTTTAAATTCTTCTTTCCTCTTTTTTGCGGAAACGGATATTAGCTTTTGTATCCATATGTATGCATTTGCATTGTTGTGTGTGAGTGCTTAGTAGCTTTGTGCCACTTTCAGACCACTTTGGCATTTGTTTGCTATTTTAATCGTTTTCTCATTCCCTTTAAAATTTTTCTCATGCCATTTTTCTATTTTCTTTTGTGGTCGTTTTTTTTTTGTTTTTGTTTTATTTTTTGTGTTTTAAGCAATTGCAATGAATTTTAAAAATTGCATTCAATTAAAATTGCGGATTTTTTTGCGGTGTTTTATTTTCTATACAGTTGTTGTTGTTTAGTGTAAATGTGTGTTGCTGGGAAAAAATTTTAAATTAAATTTAGGGCCACCATTAATTTAAGCAGCGTTTGCTTTCTTTTGACTTAAAAATAATATTTTTAAAAAAATTTTCTATTTTTATAATTTTCATTCATAAAAATAATAGATTTTTGTTTCATTTTTGCTACAAACGAAAAAAACAAAATTATTGTTAATTATTGCTTTCTAAACTTATTGCACCATCTATTTTTACCTAAATTTGTTGCGGTTGCTGCACAAAAATGTCAGTAAAAAACTTGCAACCAATTTAACAGTTTGAAATATTTTGTTTAAAACTTCCTCAAATCGATATTTGGTTTCAGTGTTGCATTCCGCTTTAAGTTGGATTTGTAGTTTTTGTTTTCGTTTTTGTTTGTATTTGTGTTTATGTTGTTGTTCTTTTTATATTTCTAATTGAAATTCTTTGCAGGATATTTTTTTTTGCCAAAGTCATACACACTTAACTTACGTATGCATTTTAGCCAATAGTTCTGTCTTAAGTTAAACTCTGGCCAAGTCTAAACAATGGTCTTTAAATGGCAGCCAACCACTTTGAATTTAAAAAGCGAAAGAGAAAAGAACAAGAGCATTCAATGAAAATGGAAAAATTATTGGTTGTAGTGTTTGTGGCATTTTTCTTTCCTTTTTGATGATAAATCAACTATAAAAAGGAATAGCAGAAATTGAACTAAAATGCATCAGAAAGAGCTGAGGAGATAAGGTGTGCAATGAATGAAATTAAAAGAAAAATTCTTATCATTTTTTGAGTATAATTAATTGAAATTTTAGTTTTTCCAAATTTTGTGCTTTCGAAAAACATTGATCAAACTTGAATTTAAAAAAAAAAAATTAAAAAATTATTTTACACTTTTAGGCAGATAAATTCAATAATTATTATTTTACTTCAAAAATTCTTTTTATGAAAAAAAATTTTATGTGAATATTTACCAGGTCATGTTCACAAGAAATAATATTTATATTATAAATGTTGCTTGTCCAACTAAGTTGAAAACAAAAAATGAAAAAGTAAAAAAAAAATACAAACGAGTTTTAATAAATAACATGCCACTGGATTTAAACATATGACTTGTGCCCTTTTTAATCCATCCAATATTTTATTACACTAACAAAGCTTTAGCATTTTTTATTTGTTTATAAAAACTGTTACAAGCATAAAAATAATAAATATTCTTCCGGTTACAAAACGGAAATGGTAGACAATTTTATAAAATTGCACATATTGTAATTAAAAATTCCTCTGTATGAATGAATCACAAATTCATACACTGAAGCGCCTAAAAATACCCAGCAGTTAAGGGACAATTTACAATACAATTTACTACCAATATCCGTAATTTAATTTCTATTTTCTGATTTCTCTCTATGATAAAACTAAGCGTAATTAAGATAACTAAACCCCTCAAGTGCTAGCTTGAATCGCTAGCAGAGTTCCATGCCATGTTTGGGTCACCTTTTAATTTCTAATTTTAACTTTTTCTTATTTGTCATTCAAAATTTAAGGTGTTTACCTATTAAGAGTGATGCGGTGCTGTAATCGGGGACAGACGGATAGCCACCGTAGAATGCTGTAGGCTGGATCAGGATATCAGATCTTTTAGAGGACCTCAATTGGTTGAATATTTACTCTGATTCCGATTTCGATCTAAACCTTAGTACTTCATGTGGCAGAACCAACTTCTTCGAACGCCTAAAATTGAAGTGGAATATAACAGATATAGTTTTTAATACAACTATCGCCAGTTTATTATAATTACTGACCATCAAAAGTGAAAGAAGAGGAAAAAAAAAAGAGAAAACGAAGGCGCTCTAAGTGAAACGTGAAACATAGTTGGTATTTTACACTGCTGTAAGCCGTAAGTAGATTTTGTAGCACTGCTGTAAGGCGATTGTGGTTCATGGTAGAAATAGCACGGAGAAAAGATAAGAGATTTAAAAAAAAAACACCACGTAAAGTTTTTATTCCTAAAATTGTGAGAGATCTCGATTCGATAATGGAATTACCTATGAAGCATCAAATTGTTACGAAATATAGTTCAACTCAGTAAATTCACGCTGCTCGGAGCATCATTCTGAATTGTTATATAGGGCGCTAATTGCGTGAAAATAAGCTACATATGCTCTTATATTCTGCAAGGAATAAAAAAAAAAACCCAGTTCTGGTTTGTATGATATAAACAGATGTATAGATAGCACTTATGACTTATTTTTGATCTCACATAAAAACTTTAATTTAACTAAAAATTTATTCAAATATTTATTTGATAAAAAAATATTTTATGTGCTCTTTAATTAAGTGTTTAAATATAAAAATATTTAGTTGAATTAATTAGGTAAGTAATTGAATCAATTATATATTTAATTGAACTTAATAATTATTTAATTGAATCAATTGAGTATTAAATTGAATCAATTAAGTATTTAATTGAATCCATTAAGTGTTTAAATAAATAAATGAAGTATTTAATTGAACTAGTTAATTATATATTGGTATACAAGTTAAAAATGTCGATTTTTGTTGCTTGAAAAATGCATTTGTTATAACAATAAAATCATCTCCTATATTATTTAGAATATTGTGCGTCATTAGTTTACACATTTTTCAATCTTTCTGGTAGCGTTTGGTTTTCCCGCTATAAGAACTGCTGCGGTTTTTGGATAAATAAAGAATCAAACCAATTTCTGTTAACCTGTTTTGAAGTGAAGCGTTTTCCAGTAAGTGCGTTCTGCATCGATCGCAAAACAAATGCTGGTCAGAAGGAACCAGGTTGGATATAAGGCGGGTTAGCTAAAACTTCCTATCCACTGTTGTCCAAGTAGTTTTTTAGTGGTCTTGCAATATATGGTTGCCATGATGGAAGATTGTGGCCTCGTGTCTGGTAGAATATTCTAGTCACTTTTTTTTTGATTTGTGTCTTCAAACGAACTCAACAGTTCATAATACAAAACAACCTCCTGATCACACCAAATACAGAGCGTTTCCTTGGAGTCATGGATATATGGTTTCGGCGTTGATTTGGCTAGTTGACCGTGCTCTACATATGACTTTTTGCGCTTAATGTTATCGGAATATATCCATTTTTATTCAGCAGTAACATTACGATGCATAAATGACTTCTTTTGTAACGTTTCCTACATGCAAAATCGCCCTTCAACCACTCCCGGCTTTTATTCATATGCAATAATTACAACAACTTTATTAATTATTTTATTAAATATTTTTATTAAATATTTGAAACAAAATAATACCTTGAGCAGATGCAAATACAATTTTCTGTACCTGATGAAGTTATTATTTATTTTTCTGCCATTCCAATTTAAAAATTGGTTCTATTATGCAGTCCTGAGAAGGAATATATTGATTTTATTTATTTTCTTTTGTTTATTGTCTTAAATATATAAATATTTAGGAATTTTTGTAACATAACAACAAGTATAAATCGCTTAAGCAAAACTTTTAACAAGAACTGTTGGGCAGCCTCTGCCATAACCTTGACAAAGCAATATTCACTACAATGTCCACTTTTTTGCTGTTTATTTCCCTGATTAATTTTTCTCTACTTCCGTATTATGACTGAATGCATATCTAAAATACCTGCTCTAAGAGGATTAACATTTCTTCTAAAAACAACTAAAAATATATTCATAATGTTGCCAAGGACTTTCGTTTTATAGTTTTTATGAGTCTGCATATTTCAAATCGTTTATATAACAGGGATGTTCAAAAGAAAATAGCAACTATTTGTGCTAATTGTTTACAAATGGATATTACTATTTTATAGTGTAATATCTGTCTGTCTGTCTGTCTGTCTGTCTGTGTTTAAAAATGGCTTAACAATTTAATATATTAATATCACTTATTCATAAGAAAAACGACTAACAAAATTTCTTGGCAATTTATCATTTTGATTATTGAAAATTTATTTGGGTACGTTTTGAATATTTGTTGTTTGTTTTTGTTGTTTGCTATTTTATGTTTTCGATATCGTTTACAGCAATAATAGTAATGTAAACTTAATACCATTACGAGGAGATAAATCGAAAACAGTGCTTAAAAGAAGAAATTCACTCAAAAGTTCTGATAGCTTAAGCAAAATATTTCAAAGTTAATGTAAAAGGGCAGAAAAGTACTCCAATTCTTCTACTCGCTGATATTAAATTCGAGTGTATAATATTTTTACAATGTAATATAAATAGCCACTGGCTTAAAATTTGTGTATAAAATTGTTAAAGTTTCTTGGCTTGGACCTTTTGTCCAAACAGTTTGAGTAAACTGAAAAAGGTTTGTGTGTAAAATGTTTTATAGTTTCTAGTCATGAGATCATATATGACTCTGGGCATATATGAGATCCGGACAGGTGAGGGAATGATCGAAGACGAAATTTGTTTCTATTACTACTGCGTCTATATAATTCTAGATGAAAATCTTAGAGCACTTATTCTTAAAAGTCAAATAGACCTCAGTCTTTGTCCTTATTTCGCCTTTGTGTTTCGAAGTACAAGGACAGACTTATATCCTGTTGTAGACTTAAACTTAGCTGCAAGATTGCCTAGAATTTTTATAAAAGATGAGCTTCAAGAAGTACTGTAATATATATAATTGCTATTTGTGAGTTCTATGAGCTTTATGGTCCATGAAGCTTGCTACCTCTTTTCATTCTATCCCCTATCTTCTATACCACTTTCAGTATTTTTATAATTATATTTCTTGTATCATTCGTAGACTAGGATCGTATATAAGGATACGTGATAAGATTTACGTCAGCAACTAGCTGTGTAAACCATAACCTGACGGTGGATCATAATACTGTGGATAAAATGTAGCATCATCCGCGCCCTAGGAAGCCTTCACATACGTATATCATCCAGTCACTCCTAGTTGCAACTAGAGCTCGGAGCAGGCTGACACCCCCATTCCTTGCTGAAGAGTTAGAGACTATCCATCTCCCGGTCCAGAACGCATGGAGCTTAATAAAATTTATGAGCACAACCACAATCATGCTCACTGAACCTGGACCATTCATTGTGTTCATTGTGAATGATCCGACCCACATAACTGAAACGAGAGCCTCGAAGCAACAACCACCACGATACTCCCGAAGGGCCAACCTCAATAATAAGTCAGATAACAGCTAAAATGCTAAAAAGACAACAAACTGAACGCTGGGGCTTTACTGTTTCCCTTTAAAATAAAGTCGAATTCTCCAGTTGGCTCCATCTAGCCTTGTAGGGGACTGAGCTCCCTTTTACCACTGTTGATGACGGTGAGAGATTCCGTCAAAACATATCAATGTGCCCCCGGGGGGATCATATATAAGGATATCTGCATATGTTATTATGAACCGGTAAAAGGAGTGTGTCTGTTAAAGCGTCTGTATCGCTAGATTTTTATAACACACTGCTGGCCTAGACATCTAAGACAACAGTTCTGCAGTTCCGGGCACAATATGCCCATTTTTAACTCCTATTTGGCTATACACCACATCCGAGTAAAATCCAATTTACCGTTGATTCATTTACTGGTGCTTGCCCTAATGATATCACATCTTAAACTATACTCAGAAATTTTTTATCACCGGCTTTCTCATTTTAAAGTTTTCAGACTAAACCAAACAGAGCGCGAGACCTTGCAGTTCTTTCTCTAGCCTATGTTAGTGACTTATAATTTTAAATTAGTTAACCTTTTAAATAAAATAAGAGAACCGGAATATTGGTGGAAAATATAATTTACATGACTATTTCGTTGATTGGTCAACTCAGCTTTTCGTAATATTTTAAATAAGCTAAGGCTTCTGTTATTTAAAAAAATTAAATTAACCAAATGAGAGTTGGACAAAGAAATTAATAACTACAAATAGCAGGACTTAGAACAAAATAAGAAAAATATGAAAATCAGCACAATTCAAATAAAATTAGCAATAACAGATGAAACGCAGAGCTCTTAAATTTATAAATAAAATACCGATGACAAAATATACTTCATTGGAGATAGTTGGCTCACATTATTAGAAGTTTTTCTCTTCGAGCTTAAATTTCTTTTCTCCAATGTTCTTTTAATTTATTGAATTAATATTTTCAAATCCTTTGACCATTACATCATGTGTATATAGATTTATATATGTTTTTGTTGATATTTACGATATTTACGCCAACAAGAAGAAGGCTTTTGGCAGCAAATCATCTTTGTACACACTGAAAAAGATGAATAGATGCAGAATTATAAAGAGTTTGTTGTTTGATTTAAAAAAGAAATACAATTTATCTTATTGCATTTTTGCTTCTTTGTAAAGAAATAATCAAATAAGAGTATGTTGATGCATTTCATTTATTGCAAAAATATAATAAATAATAATAAATAAATCAAAAATAAAGCAACAAAAGTCCATTCTTCTTCTTTTTCTTTTAAAGATAATAGGAAATATTTTCTTACAACTTTGCGCAAAAAAAACACAAAAAGAAACCTACAAACGATAAAAATCATTTAATTTTTAACTAAAAATAGAGAAAAGTGATTACAAAAACAAAAATATGTCCTCGTATAACACATGATCCCCTTAATTGATATAACAGTTTTATATAAACAAATTAACATTTTGGGAATATTATTTCTTCTTATTTTTATTTAATAAAATACATTCGCACCTAAAATTATTAAGAAAGAAAATTAACAGCCAGCAGTAGAAACAATGTAAAGACAAGCATGACCTGTAAAAATAAATAGTTCTCCAAGGACATGTACAAAGCAGGCATGGATACAATGAACACATGCTCACATACACATTTCCGCAGAATGTGTGTCTCTATAAAAAATTAGTGTTGCAGCAAAAACTTTTGGTTTTCTCGGGATTTAAAACAAAACAGGAAAAATGACAGCAACAAAAACAACAAAATTGCTCTCAAATTCATTCTTTCATGCCTACTTTATGCCCAACTTTGCAATCATCACAACAACTACGTAAGCAAAGTTTGTTTCATTAGATGGTGATATTTTCATTACGGGAAGTTTAATTGCTTCATCTTTAGCGTACTTACGGAATTTGCGCATGCAATCCAGCAACAGTTTTGGCTTCACTCATTCTCTACTCTTTTTTTTAAAGGCTCTACTGCTCTTTATTTTTAAAATAATTGCTGTTGAGTGAGTGGTATTATTTATTAAAATTTTTTTTTCTCATATATAATAATTATAGTTTTTTGACCTTTTTAATATTTTTTAGTAGTTAATTTCAAAGCACTAGGTCAATTTAATTAAAAAAATTTTTAAAAAATTTTTATTTTTTATTATTTTTTCGATATTTCGCCACACCGTTGGTTGGCATCATCAGGAAAACATTATTATTTTTGTTTGTTTGGCTGCAAATATGGGCGAGATTGTCCCATACAATTCACAAATTAAGAATCCAGTAAATCTGCTCCTGCTAACGGTATTTAAACAGAATTTGGTATTTCGGTTAAGTGAACATTTTTTAAGTGCTGCTGCAAACATAGGCGGGATTTGATAAGGACGCGTGGTACCTGCCATACAAATCTTCTTTGTGTATATAATTCTACTATACGTGTGTGATTTTTTTTACATCCGCACCTGGCTATGTAGCCTTTTTCAGATGGTGGTCAAGCCACTATGTATAATTTGGAACGTTATACACGTCCTAGAAAGCCGAAACTATAATTCTATGCAACAAAAACCTTCTAGTTGCAATTTTAATGATTCCAGAGCAGGGCTGCAAATCATCACACCTTGCTAAAGAGTTGGAGACTGTCCAACTCCTGTCCAGAACACATGTCTAGCATGCTCACTGGATCTGGGAACATTTCACCAGGTAGGTGCTATTAAAGGTGAAATGAACCCGGCCACCATTAAAGCTGACCTGTCTGTTATGGGGCCGCGAAACCACAACCGCATATAGGGGCCAACCTCTCTATATGGGGTTACTCCCATATAGGGGCCAACCTCAATGATCAGCCAGAGAACTATTAAATATCTAAAGAGACAACTAATGAACTCTGGGGCACATCGATCCCCGTGGAAATAAAGTGGAGTTTCCAGTTGAACCCTTGCTGCCTTCAGGGGACTGGGCTTCCTTTTTCCCCAGTTGCACTGTGTCTAGATAGTGGAATTCTATAAAGATCATATTTATGTGCGCCCGGGGGGTCTACTGTAGGTGTGTATGTCATTGAATAAATTTTTTTTTGCATGCGTTTGCGTGCCACCTTGGATTATTTACATTCACAAACCAGCCCGGCAGATGGCGCTGCAGTCGGTATTCAGGTTATTCAACTACACTGCAACTACACGACTGGATCGACTTGAATGAATTTTTGTGTATTCATTCATTAAATGCATTTAATTTTTGTGTATGCTGTGTTTTGATATTATATTGTATCGAATTTACGTAAATACTGACCGCTGTTTAATTAAAAAATACACACACGTCATAAATTCGTTGCCAGCCGCCAACTGCCTCCGATGTGGCTTGGCGGATGACGGTGAAAGGCCCAAAGTAACATGGACTCGTTTACTGCCGCCGTTAACACAGGCGCGGTGAGCATCGAGCTTATTTGTTTGCGTTTCTTTTTTGCGATCCCACAAATGCGTTCGCAATGGATTAATTATAATTAGAAAAGATTCAAAGAAATTTAAAGTTTTAAATTTTTTATTGTCACACTGCAAACCATAATGAAGCATATTTGCATACAAAACTTACATTTAGGGTCAAGTGAAGAAAACACCACTATTTCACGACATCATAACCATAAATTCAATATGCCATAAGATAAGTTTTTATTGAGCAGGACAAAAAATTTATTTCGTTTAAGATACTATAAACGAAATGCAAAGGTATCTAAAAGGAACCAAAGCCTCCAAAGAGAGTCAGCTTACAGACAAAAAACTTTTATATCAAAAAACTTGACACCCGTATTTTTTGGTGCAAGAGTATAGAAAATGCTGTAAAGATTGATTTACATCGATTTCTCGTAAAAAGTGGAAATTAAAAAATTGTTAAATTAATCTCTTTAGAGGAACCAATCCGATATATATATATATATATATCGGACCAATCCGATATATATATATATCGGATTGGTGTGGGGCTTTTAATATAAACAGAAATTTTGCTGGGCAAATTGATGTCGTTCCTGAAGCTGTTTTCAAGTTGGCGGTATGAAGACTATTTTACGCCACTCATTCTAAATTCACTTATCCACATATGTCCGTGAACATTAAATCTCACATATATTTTACGAACTTAACATGAACAATGTACTGTAATAGAATTTTTGGCAGAAAATCTCTTTCATTATATTTTTTGGTTTCTTCTTTAGTTTTATCATGAGAAAGGAAAAAAATATATTTGTATGTGTTGACACTGTGTGTGAATGTATATACACATAAATAGGTGTTACACATGTGGGTATAATTTACAATTGAAACAAAAGGAGAAAAGAAAAATAAAATATAAACTGTATTAAGAATATTTTCTGTTCTTCCTTAACGAACTTAGGTCTCTGTACAATACTAAAATAAAATTGTTTTTCCGTGGAATTGATGAGAATTGGCGTTGAAGTTTTAAGATAATACAAATATGGGAGCAGCAGTTTGTTCTTTTTGGTTTTTGTATAAAAATGTCGTTGCTACTGTTTTAATCAAATTTTTCTTAAATATCTGCAAAATTTTTTTTCCATTTTGTTGTTAAATTCTACTGTACCGAGAAGATTTTTTTTACCCAACTTGTATGCGCTAAATTTTGTGGACGTAGAAATAAATTATCAATATATTTGCAACGGAGTGGTTTTCCCGAAAATTGTTTGACTTTTCCGGTGGGTACTAACTATTTTCATTTGGAATAAAATGTCTTATACTTGCCCACCAGACAGTGCGTCTGCACAAAATTGACAAGATTCCAATTCCATTGCTACCATCCAGCCATAGACCATGGCTGATATATATATGCGTGGCTGTAAAAAATTGCAAATTTCAAAATCCGCCATAATTGGATAATGAAACCATATTGATATTTTGAAAAGGAATATAACAGTTATAGATATTTTTTTAAATTATTATGGCTCGAACTTACAGCAAAATATGTTATAATTTGTTCAATATTTTTATTTTAAAATTTCAAGCTTTTTTAGATTCTATACCCAAAGGGCAAGAACATAGTTTTATTCTTTTCACTATAATGTTACTATGTCTGTCCATATGTTACAGTTTTCTATTTCTTAAACTGCAATAGGTATATTCTGGAAATTTTAATAGCCGTTGCAATAACGAATAGCAAAAATTAAGCGGTGTTTTAAAAGTGTTATATAGTGCAAAACTATGTCTACTATATAACAGGTATAAAAATATAATTTTTAATTTAATTAATAATAAAGCGATCTTTCCGAATGTGGTCGTGTCCAATAAGCGGACACTTTAGATTTGAATATTTGTTCGTGTGTGTGCCTCTAATAATGTAATCTAAACGCATATGCGCTAAGTTTTCCACAGGCAGTTTAAACTTACACCCAGTAGGAACAACTGTTCCCGCTATAAACATAAGTCTGAACATACAATTTAAAAAAATTAAGGACGAGGTCATGATTGTGACGTATATGAATCTATCTTTCATACCCCTAAGGAAGACGGTTGTAATTTGCACAGGATATATTACGTTATCTGTAATAAAAGTAAAAAATGAAAATACAGTTAAGTGAGTGGCAGTAAAGTCATTTTTAAAAATAATTTTTTTTTGAACTTTTAAGGAAGATAATCTAAATTTATATATTTTTTAGTAGTTAATTATAAAGCACTAGGTCACTATTTAACAACTTTTATTGTAAACAAACAAATTTTCAATTGCTTTCCGAATGATGTCAACCAACGGTGTGGCGAAATATCGAAAAAATAATAAAAAATAAAAGTTGTTAAAAATTTTTTATTAAATAGTGACCTAGTGCTTTATAATTAACTACTAAAAATTATTAAAAAGGTCAAAAAACTATAACTATTATAAATTTATATAAAGTGTAGAAGAAAGTACGTCAAATTTGAACAAAACAAGTTAATATCGATAGGTTCCAAGATATTTTTTTTATTATTAACTTTGCAAAAGTCTATTTAAATAGTTTCATTTCAATCGTACTTTTTATGTCACTCGATTTCAATAGAAGTTTGTGTGCTCTGACATTATATTTAAGTCATAATATATCTTACTAAACAATTAGCATGCTGATGTAGTGTAACAAACTTCTTAAACAACCAAAAATCTCTATGTTGGATTTACAAGTGTTAATACCGAAAGCAACAAATTTAACGAGCCAGAGATTTCGTTTTATTTATTTTTTTTTTTTCAAAAATATGTCCTTAATTCAAAAAATCAACACAATGCAGAGATTTTAGCAGGAGTAAATAATATTTTTTCTGTCCTTTAGTTTTACTTTTTTAGTTCATTTTGATTTTTCTGGTAGTTTAAGAACACAAGGCAACACTTATGAATAATGCAGAAGGTATCAGTATGTGTATGGATGAATTTATATTTGTGTTGTTATTGCATTTGTAAAGGTATTAGTTATTTCACTATTGTTTGAAATTTGAAATTTATTTTCCAACTCAAATCAAAAAATATTTTTTTTTGTGATGACAAGTAAAGAATTCAAAAAAAAAAAAATTGTGTTTAAAAATGTGTAAATATTAAATTTGTTCTTTTCATGTTGGTGTTGCTAGAATTTAAATTAGAACCATAAAATTGTTGACACATTTAGTTTGGTTGTACTATATTTTGTTATTTTAATTCAAAAGAAACAACATAATAAAATTTCATAACAACTGTTACAGATTTTAAAGTAAAGTAAATTGAAATTCCATCATAAAACAACATGTCAAGAATTTTCAATTGACTTACAATTTTCTTTTATGGCTTTTGTTTTGAAACAGAGTGTTTTTTTTTTAAACAGTTTTTTTAAGGAAAAAATTGTAATTTTTAATAAAAAATAAAATGAAATATAATTTTTCAAGCTATATCTCCGTAAATAAGAGGAATTTCGCAAAAATAAGCATACTTTGGGATCACCTACAAAAAATCGATTTTTATATGAAAAATAAAATCAAATCAAAAGGAACATATTTCAAAAAGTTTTACTTAATTTGCAATTTAACTTAAGATTAATATACAATTTTTTAAAATCAATAAAATGTTAAAACTTGGGTACCCTTGGGTGTCAATCATACCCAAGTAAATTAAACCCCTTCCGAAAATAAACGCACATATCAAAATATTAAAGCTAAACATTTATCATTTCTATTTATAGTCTTGGTTATGGATTTCGTTGTGTTGCTTTTAAATATTACAAGCGGAACTGAATCTTCAGAGTAAACAGATGTGGCAACTCTTGTAAAATTGCTACATTTTGCCACACCACTGGGTTAAAGTTAATTCCTTAGGCTCAAAACTATTATAAACCACTCTTGTAAACTTTGCAAAAGCAAAAGAGCTGGGCCGGTTTTTGACGTAAGCAATAAGAGCCCTAGCCATACAAAGTTCAACAATGCCTTGGGCTGACAAATAATCTAAATTTATTCTACAACTGGGAAAAAAATATCACAGAGGAAAAATTTCAAATTAAATTAAAATTTAGATATTTTATGTGAAACTCTTAATAATCTCATAAAATATTGTTACGTTTACATCTTTTATAAACGTTTTGTTGTGAGTTCTTTATTGCAAAATAGTTAACACTAGTTTTTAAATAATAACAATTTTATTAACTTTAACTATACAAAGTTGGCACTACTGTGCAATTCACTTAAAATGCACGTCTTTACTCGATGAGGTTTAATTTTACACTGATCCACTATCCACTCAGACGCTTCCCTATTTATACTTGTCCATTTAAAATCTAGAAGATTTAAGAATCTTCTATTCCCTTTGTATGCATAATGTTGTTGTATGTTGTTTATTCAATGTATAGGCGCCTGTATGGCTGTGTGTATAGTTGTTTTTGTTTTTATGCTGATAAGGTTTCTGCTTGGGATTTATTTCAATACACTGGTTGTTGCATTTTGTAAAAAAGGGTTTCTTAGAAAGCTACGCAGATGGTAAACAACATATATGTTGTGAAATTAGTTTTTGTCTTGCGCGTTTAGATGGTAAACAGCGTACATGTATTTTTTTTTTTTTCTTGGATGCCATGCCAGGCAGTTAGTAAACAGCATATCCAATTGTAGTTGTGTGTGTATAAACCTCTACGCAGTTTGTAACCAGTAGTTCACTTTATTGGTTAATTATTTTATTTTAAATCTTAAGCAAGACACATTCGTGACAATATTTATTATTCAAAAGCTAAATTTAAAATGTATTGCTGCGGAGGAGAGCATATCCATATGGCCATTTCACTAACTACTGCTCATAAAGCTCGTTAGTGGATTTTACACCAAATTTTGTATAAAAAATTCACTCGTGCTTTGCAATTAAGCATTATTGTCATAGATCCAAATATGCTAATAAGAGTGAATTAGATTGTCATCCATAAAATCAATTTTACTGCTTTAGGTTTCCTATTAATTCACCATTTTTTTAATTCCTTTTAAAAATTATTTAAATAATTATCTAGTCCACAGGCAAGTATTCTTTTAAATGTTGTGGCTTGATTAGAAATGGCAAATACTTAGAATCTTTATGGACTATGCTTTCATTCATGTGGCTGCAGCGGTTGGTTTCGTAGCCCAATTTTCAAATTTTTTATTGTTTTAAATTAATCCTATTATCCTTTCTTGCTTGATTGGCCTTTAGTGTAAAGTTGAATTCCATTTTTTATTTAATTCAACTATGTCGGCATTATAGTGTTACAGCTAACAACACGAAGGCGGCATTATCAAATTATTTCTGAGCAGAAAAACAGGAATTATAAGCTCGATGCCGATTAGTATTGCGATTGTGTTTATCTTGGAAGTGTTTTTCATTTATTGTAAAACAGCAAAAAATTTGAACCCTGTGTTCAATCCCTGTTAGCGTTGTAAACATTGCTAATAAAAGTGCATTTCAGCAGTGGTGATGATTCTCTCCTTTTTGCTTGTATCTCTCTCTCATTTTTCGTTTGTCTCTTTTTACCTAATTTGTCGCTCCCTTTTTCATTCGTCTTTCTTCCTAATTAAATCCTTTTACAATCATGCTTGTTGTCCGTTTGTGTTTATGTGTGAACCTATTAGGTTTTTCCTTCCCCTCTCCCCTTTCCCTTTCTCTCTCTCCACCCCCCTTCACCATATGTGACATATTAATCTGTAATTGTACGTTTATGATGTTCCCTATAGCTTTGGTCCTGTGCACCCGCGTAACGTGTTTGTGTTTGTGCTATGTTCGTTCCCCTGTAAAAATGTTTCAATGGTTCCAATATTGTGTCCGAAGCAGTGTTTATTTGTTCATTTATTATTCGTCCGTCAAATGTTCTTTGTTTGTATATTCCCATGTTCTCCAATACATTTAGTCTTCTTCCTTGGTGTTGTGTATGAAGCAGTTTAACCGTTGTCTTCATATGTCCTGGTGTACATTTGTTGTTGTATATATGGTTCGCAAAGTTTGATTCCGGAGTTGATCTTGGTTCTCGTAGTTTTCCGTTATAGTCCCTAATGTGCTCCCCAAATCTGGTCTTAACTCTTCGTCGTGTTTGCCCGATATAGCCATAATGGCATTTACAAGTTAATTTGTACACTTCTTGTCTGTCCAGTATATTCGTCCCGATTGTCCCATCCCGTAGTGTTCTGCCCAGGTTGTTCCCTATCCTGAATGCGGTATTGATGTTGTGTTCTCCAAAGAATCTTGCCAGTTCGTACATTGATTCTCCCATATATGTTAATGTAGCCCATTTTCCCCTTTCAGTCTCCTGTTCTCTGTTCTTCCCAATTTGTTTCTTGATGTCATCCACGAGGCGCTTTTTGTATCCGTTATTTTCCGCTATGGTGTATATTGTTTCCATTTCCTTTATATACATTTGCCGTGTTAGTGGTGTTCTCTCGAGTCTTGTTATTAACTGCCCGATTGCTGCGTTTCTGTGTTGCTGGGGATGATTTGATGAGTTGTGTATTATATCCGATTCCGTTCGAGATTATGTTCCCCCTGATCGTTAGGTCCAGATAATTAATTCTTCCCTCCTCTTCCCTCTCCATTGTAAATTCTATGTTCCTGTGTCCTCCATTCAAGTAACCTGGAATTTGCCCATCGTCATTTCCCCTAGTATACACAAGATGTCGTCGACATATCCCGCATAGAATACTACCCCGAAGTTGGCCCCCAATTCTCTCATGTATCCCCCCACGAAGTTCCGCATAAATACCCCCATGAGGATGGCAGATGTTGGATTTCCCATCTCTAGTCCTGTCGTCCGTCCACATATATTATTGTTGGTAACATTTCATAAATTTAATTTTGAAAATAGTACAAGAACAATTCATTAAAATATTTTCCAACTTTTGATATTCCTTATCATTTGCAATATCTACATAATAGCACACGGCATATGCATGTGTTAAAATAACAATTGAAATAATTAAAACAATTTTTGTTTTCTCAGTCTTAGAGCTCGGCTCTACCCAAAGAAAATATTTAATTTGTCAAAATATATATTTTGCTAAAAGTGAATAAATTAATTTCTCATCCAAATCTCTCTGAAAAGAGCATAACTGATTAACAAACAATGAAAAAAAGGAAAGAAAAGGATGCTGATTTGTTTTTTGGACATCTTGTATGTGTGTGTGAATTTGCATTTTATTAAGGATTGATTTAATTTGGAATTACCTTTCACTGATCTTATCATAATGACTGTAACAACTAAAGTAAGAAGAAATAACAATTACAAAAGCAAATAATAATTCTTATGACCACATAAGATGCTCTCGTCAGGCCTTAGGCATAATGAGAACGTCAAACAAAACCAACCACACGGATGCTAATGCAGATGCAGATGCAAAAACCAAAACATTAATGTTGAACAAAAGATATTTGGAGAGATTTACACAAATACTTAAACTTAAATTTATACAAATGGGTACTGGCACTTGTGTGCCAGTGGGTGTAGAAAGAATTAAACAAAATGTTTCAACAGCATATGTACTCGTACATATATTCGTGTGTCCTTATGCTTGCAAGAAAAATCCTTAACAATGTAAATGTGGGTGGTAATGATTTTAGCATACAAGTGAATGTGTTTAAAATCTGCAGTGTTCATTGCTGTGCTTTGAGAATGAAAATACATTTGTATCAATTCAGCTGTGTACATGTATGTATGTTTGTTTGTCAGTTTGTTTTTTTTGTTCTCTTAGTGCTAAAAGTTTTACAGAAAGAAAGGATAATATTTACCAACACATAACATGTACGCATGTATGTATGCATGTTTAAATGCAACAAGGGAATGTAGGAGTAACAATTAAAGGATGAGCTTTAGATTATCATTTATCATATTGTCCGAATAAATAGACAGAAAATCTATTCATTCTAACTAGTACAAGTCAAATTACAACAACACCACTTGTACAATAATTACAGTACTTACCATCATTTGAAAATACAACTGCAACTTTGTATTAAGATTGAAATTATACTCATATTTCAAAAAAGTCAAGAGAAATTTGTCTGTGCTCTTTGTAAAAGGAGAGGAAAGGTTAACACTTTTTTTTTATCGTGTTAAGCTACAAAAATTGATAAAGTGAAAATTCCTGCATTGCAGCTTTATTTTTTACGCCAGATTTTATTTCAAATCTGTTGTTCTTTGTTTAAAGCTTTAATCTTGTTAAATAGTGTTTAATTGATTCAAAAATCTTATGGGCCTCGGGAAAAAAAAAAATAATAAATAACAAAACTATTTTTAAACTCTTTTCATTAAAAATTATATAGAGAGAATTTAAGAAATCCTATCTTGCGAAGACCTTGAAAAACTTATCGTATGACTGGAGCAACTATTAACTTTCCACAACATCATAGCCCAATTTTTTCACCTTTTGCTTTTTTCAACTGTTTGGATTTCTATTGCATTAAGAGCAAATTATTCGAAGTATTTTTTCTTTTCGAATAACGTACTGTTGAAGGATTTTAAGCTACACATAAAAAACAGTATCATACATTAGAAGTTACAGGAGCATTAAACATTTTTAAATAAAAAGTATACAGTATTTCTTGAAAGTATAATTGAATCTACTGGCAGAGATTGTTAAAAATTATTCCAGTTATATATTTCACCATAAACCAATGGTTGGTTACCTTCTCGTTGCATAATTTTTCACATTTACTTAAATTTCTTAAACGTGTGTCCAAGCGCTTCAAATTTCAAGGCCTTAACTCTTCTGGCCTTTATAGGAAACGTAAATTGATGAGTAATTTGGTTTTCTAATCGTTAGAAAAATAAATGGTTTTCAACAGGATTTCCGAAAGCTATTGCTGGTAGAAGGGCAGATTACACTTTTATAAAAAATAAAAACTAAATAAGTACATCGAATATTTTCGTAGAGGTATTGAATTTCAAGTTGGCAAAACTTTTTAACTCACAGCTGTTTTGTTAGCTGTCAAGTGATTAAAATTTAGTTTGGTTTACCATTTCAATATGAATAGACTGACGCCTAAATAAAGCTTCACAACTGTTCAAATTATGCTCAAAGCAATATTGGGAGGGAAAGCGATTTTCATAAACGAATTTTGTTTAGCAATAAGAATCACTTTTGTTTGAATTGTTGCATTGTTTTTTTGTAGAATTGTTGTTTTGGTTGTTTGAGTGGTTACGTCACTTAAAAAAACTGCTGCATTTTGAGCGATATTACATCCAAAAATACCGACAGTTTGGTGTGCTGATCAAAACGTTACGATTAATGGTAACCACTGTAAATCCATGATTATAGACTTTTTTTTATCAATTTAACAGCCAAGATAAACACTGGCTAAAGTTTTAACAAGGAGACGTGTGGTAGCCGCATAGTTTCACGTTTATGACATTTAAATTGGCCTTCAAGATCAAGTAGATTAACGCCGTTTGGCTATTTTTTCCATATATCTGTGATGTTGCTAGTCTACGCCAAAAAGCCCGAAAGGATTGGCCACTTGGAGGGCAACATTCGCCCTGCTATTGCCAATATGCACTCACAAATATTTAAAAGCCATCGAAAATTTGACCTCCAGTATCAACTATATTCAAGTCAGCCGTGGTAATAAATCCCAGAAGATTGTCTTTTGAAATAAGTAAATTTTATATCAATTTAAGAATCTCTTCTGTATTTTATCCCATTTTAAAGTTTTGTACCTCTATAAAAATAGCCTATATATAAAAAATTATTATAATTTATGTATTAAATAATTACTCAAGAAAATTAAATATTATCCGTTAAAAGGGCAGAACAGGAAGTTGGTACTTATACTACACCATTAAAATTTATGGTGTACGTGGAAGCTAGAAAATAAACCATTTGCTGACATACGTTTAAGAATTAATTAATTATGTAAATGAATAAAAAGACGGATGTCTATAAGAGAGGGGCAAATAATTGTAGTGTAGCCGCGGTTGATAAAGATATTAAAGGCGATATATTAAAATAGATAAAGATAAAATGGTTAAAGTAAAATAAGAAAATTGTAAGGAAAAACTTTACGAATTCTATTTAAATGAGCGATAATATTGTGTCTGTTACGTTAGCGTGTTCCAGTCTTGTCGATCAAGTCATTTTAAAATCGCAAGTTTGCTAAACAAAATATTAAGCAGTATGAGCCTATCTGTGGTCAAATGTAATGATGTTGACGGTTACTTTAGTTTGCAAAGCGAATATATTTTAAAAAGTGGTCATGGAAAATAATTTAACTAGATCTGAAAGGTAAAAAAAATTGACGTGGTTGCCAGTTATACCTTTTTTGCACTGCTGGTCATGTCATGAGTACTACAAGTAATTTTTTTTTTCCAAGGATAAGACGGAGAGGTATCAAATCGAACGAGTTTAACCAATAAATTAACTTGATGCCGCATTTAAATTCATAGTTGCGGCCACCAAATAGCATTTAGATTCCTTCTATTATTAACAAAATTCAGATAGATTATTCAAATTTCCAAATAACATAAATTTATCACGCTGCGGTAATAATATCTAGAGACCATAATGCCATCTTCGGCTTCACTTCACTTAACCTCTGCAGAAATAAGGTCGGATGATGCCAATGGCATGTAAACCTGTCTGGCTTTCTTTAATGAAAATATACTTTCTGTAAAGAAATATGAAAAAAAGCATTCAGTCAAAAGTGATTCTAATATAGCCGGTGCAAACTTAACATTTAGCATAATTAAATAATTTTTTAAAATAAATTTTTAGACATTTTTGCATTTTAGTTTCTCCTTTCTCTAACTTAAAAATAATAATTTTCACGTTGTGCAGGAATTAAGAAATATAAAATTAAAATATCGCTTGCAAAACAGGGCCCAGACAACTTTGCAATTGCATACAGACTTTGCTGAATATTATACTTTTATATTTCTTATATTTTCTCCTTAGGATATGTGTGCTTATGTGTATGAGTATGTTGTATTTTTTATTATTATTACTGCCACATTTCTTGGTAAATGGTACAGGTAAGCAATTTCCTTTTGGTTTAGCAACAAATATTCTTTTATTTATATTTGTACGCCAGTGATGTACGATTTGTAAATGCACAAAATGTTTGCTCTTTAAAGCTTTTCTTTTTTTTTTAAGAAAAGAAAAAATACAAAAACAAAAATATAGATATAGATATACAATACAGAACGAAACAAATCCAGCAGGATAATTTAGCTTGAAACTCAAATACCCAAAGAGCATTTGATTAATTTGTTTGTTTTACGATGCAAATTTCATTCACATTAGAAAATTTTATATAGAGACATAAGGCCACATACAGACATTCTTCTTTCCAACGTTAAACAAAAAACACACAAAAAGGAATAGAATAGAATGGAATACAATGGAAAGGAAAATGTAAGTTTTTAGTACCTTGAAAGTTCAATTATTGCTGTTCAGAATATTTACCAAGTACTTTTGTATGCTCTGCATCAGCAATACTGTTGCAAATATTTATTGTTGCTGTTGTTGTTGTTGCAGTTGTTAGTTTTATTTTATTGTTACTGAGTGCTGTTTGTTTTATGCCCTGACTGGCTGTTGTTGTAAATGAGTGAAAGAATAAATATTTTGTTAGTCTGCTAAGATCCTCGGTTTTGTGTGTGTGTGTGTGTGTGTGTGTGTGTGTGCGTGTGTTAATGTGTATTTGTATTTTATGCTTTTGATAATTGTCTCTATATTTCAATTGTTGAAAATTCTACAAATTACTGTTGTGCTTTTCAAAATGCGCTTCAGCAGGCTTAGATGTGCGTAAGCAAGGACATACATTATCTGCACATGAACGTGTTTAAATTTTGCTGCATTAACAACAATTCCCTTAAGCGTTTTTTGTTTTTTTTTTTTTTGAAAATTTTATACGAGGTGCAGTGGACATTGCACTGA
Organism: Trichopoda pennipes; assembly: GCA_030448955.1. NCBI lineage: Eukaryota > Metazoa > Arthropoda > Insecta > Diptera > Tachinidae > Trichopoda > Trichopoda pennipes. The sequence continues at coordinate 3,718,420 of JASKUP010000098.1, forward strand.
ACGAGCACCTAAATCCTTATAAACAAAATTTTTTTGTTAATTTATTTATTATATTTGGAATCATTGATTGTTTTTTTAAATTTTGTTAATTGGTCGATGCCTCAAATAATTATCACAAAATCTTCATTATTAAATATAAAATTTAAATGAAATAAATAACTGCAGCAAGCTAACAAAAAAATGAAAAGAAATCCGGCTTTGCGTTCTGAATTTATTAAGAAAAAAAATAAAAATTTTTGTATTCAGTTTTACAGAAAACAAGAACAAGTAACACAAAAGTTAAATGTAAAGCAGCATTTTATGGTTCTCCACCTCCATCATAAACATATTTTCTACTTTTTAAGAGCCAATTTTTAATGGATCCATCACTCGTGGATTCTAATCTTCTTAAATACGCCAATTCTGCTTCTTAAGGAATCCACTGAAGTGTGCCTCGTCTGAAAATAACTTTTGTTGTACTGTCACTGTTCGCCTTGAAGTATTACTCGAAAATACTTTAAAATAAAAAGAAAATAATGGGTTAATTTATATTCTAAATAAAAAAAGGAGTTTTTATATTATATGATGTTTTTTATTTTTTATATTTAATTAAGCATAATGTGTACGTACCGTACGCTTCGGGCTTACAAAAGTAATTGAAAGAGAATAAACAATATACCAACTAATACAGGCATTTCATAAAGAACTTAACGAATAAACATAGAAAGCCACTGTACAGACAGTAATTAAGCTGTTCACACTATGCGCGTAAACAGACACCATTCCTTTTTATCTGTTCAACCAACTATTGATGATGGTTTTAAGGGTTAGTTGGCCACAGTTTTGTTTTCACCTCAGTATGGTTCGTGAGATGTGGAATTGTTGGTCAAGGTTCGTGAACGTTGATGCTTCTTTCAACACATTTTCGCGAACAGCAGAAATGTTTTTCGCAGAATGAATCCAGCGAATAGGCACATGTATTTTTAAATTTCCTACTGACTCGGTTAGCTACAACTTGCGCCCTTTCGTTGCTTGAGTTGACCAGTAAAATAGTGACCAAATAAAAAGTGAGGTTAAAGGCTTTAGTGATCCTAACGCGTTGAATTTATCAAACACTTAATAAAGGAAATGACAAATTTAGTTGGACATACGACTGGATGTTAAATATTGGCTCTCAATTAACTTTATATATTATGGTTGGACACCCACATATTGGACTTGATTATCTTTTAACTGCCTGTATTTTTAGGTTATTCAAAAAAAACAAAAAATAGCAAATATAAAATCCACTAAATTTTTTTAATATGTTTTAATTTACGCCAATTATTTCAAATCTTCTAGATAAATTTATTCAGTTGCTTCGATTCCAAAACAATAATTTTAAATACACATTACTCTGCAGTTCTTTTAAATCAGCGTAAAATATTTAGAGACAGAAGAAGACACAAATACTTGACCACATCTAAAATGAAATTTTCTTAAAATTTCATTTTGTTATTTGGGCAAGAGCTTTGTATTGTGTTAAATCAAACATACACTTGACATTTTTTAATTGATCGACACTTGCAACAATTAACTTACGTATGTCTACAATTTGTAGAAAAGAGTAGCCTGTGTTGCTTGTGTGTTGCTATAGCACAAAACTAATGTTGATAAAGACCAATAAAAGAAGAGAACAAAAATGTTGGTTAAAGTGTAATTTAATCAATCGATTGAAATAATTGGAAACATTTTCTTCCAGGTATATTTCTTTACTTAATATATTAGCATTCAAATTTATAACATGTTTCAAATAAATTAAGAATTAAATTATTGTAATAATAGTTAACAATTGCCTGTAATTGTTGAAATAATACATGCATGATGTTTGCTTGCCAAGCATTCAGTTCTCACATCCTCACATATTTTGAATAATTTTCTAAAAGTTCATATAAGATAAAATTAAGTTTCCTTTTATAAGGAAATTATCATACAATTGATTGGACAATAAAACTTTATAACCAATACAATAACACTTAGCATTAATTCAGCTTTTATGATTTTTCTTGTAGCGCTCAGTTAACGCGATTTATTTAGTTTCCCGACCACTTTAAACAGTCTATCGAAAGATGTCGTAAAGTGTTTAAAACATTACCTTGCGCAGAGTAAAATAATAACCAGCTACATAGAGGAATATATCGTACGTTAAGTTCCGTAGTTTTTACTTTTTGCTTAACGTAATTGGGCCGATAATAAAAAACGTTTAAGTTTATTTTTTATTAAATATGTACTAATCTTTTAAATGGTGTTATTTAAAATAAATTTTAACGATTTATTTTTTCAATATTTCGCTTTCCTGTGGAAAGCTTCTTCAGGAAATTATTTTTTATATTTTACAAAAACAAAAAATTATAACAATTTGAAAAGAAAAATTTTTTGAAAACTTTTGACAAAACATAAAATAATTTTTTTCATACATACATACATACACACATACAAAAATTAAAATTTAAAATATTTAAACATACAAAAACAACGAAACGTAAATTAAATAACAAATTCTCTCTTATGAAATAATTATAACAAATTATGTGTCTTTTGTATTACTTCTGCGCTAAATTGCCTGTGTCTGTTTTGAAATTTATTCTCCTTACATTTGGTACATTAATAATTTCTAACATTTCCAACATATAACGTTTTTTCTATATCTAATACCGATGTTTCATCAAACTTTGGATAATGTTTATATTTCTTACAATGTGATTATAAGGATATCTTCTGTGTAAAAATATCCCTATATTTTTGGTCACATCTAATCTTGTTTTAAGTTTATTCTTTGTTGTCCCAATATAAACTTTGTCACAGTTCACCTGGTCATTTGCTCCACATGGTATCCTGTATACTACATTAGATGTTTCCATTTTTCCTATTTTATCCTTCATACTGCTAAATAATTTATTTAATGTGTTATTATGTTTTGTGTGCAATTATTGTGTCATATATTTTAGACTTTCTTAATCTTTCTGATATTCCAGGAACATAAGTTAATGATTTATAAATTCTTGGTTCTGCCATAGTATTTCCTAAATTATGCCTATGATTATCATATTGTCTAATTAATCGGTTAGTTAATTCTACTGGAAAATCATTGTCATGTAGTATATCTCATATTGTGTCCTTATTCTTCAGCTGAAATTCTCTATCACTTATAGTCAATATTCTGTCTATCATATTTTTCGCCGTTTTTATTATAATTTTTCTCGGATCTTTGGAATAAAAATTACTGTCTTCCAGAAGATGTTGGTTTCTTATACCAATCAAACACTAACTTATTTCCCTTTCTTATTAGCAATATTTCTAAATGTGGAAGTTTAGATTCTAACTCTCTTTCAATTCTGACAAAATATCATCCACTGCATCTACTGAAGTTATACAAAATAATGCATCTACATATTTTTTGATAATCTTCGGTTTAATATGCATTTTACTAATCTATTTAGTAATTCTTCCATCACAATGTCAGCTATAATTGCAGATGCTGGAGAGCCCATAGGGAGGCCCTTCCTCTGTTGATAAATCCTATTATCAAATTGAAAATACCTGTTGTCTTCAATGCAAAACTTAAGAATACGTAAAAATAATTCCTTCTCAATATTCGTATTTTTTTCTATTTTCTGCCATTTTCCCTCTATGTTCTCAAAGATAAATCTACAGGAATACTTGGAAAAAGTGAAAATACATCAAATGAAAACCATCTATCGTTATCTTGTATATATAATCCCTTGGCTTTATCTTTAAATTCCAATGAATTTCTAATATTATATATTGATTGTCCTGTTATTACCTTAAGAATATTCGCTATAAACTTGTTTTTTTTTTTTTGTTTAAATATAAAACTTACCCTAACTGGCAAATTATCATGACTTTTCTTTCTTTATTATGGACTGATAAAATTGATTGCAAAATTTCTTGCTCCACTTCTGTCAGCTTTATTTAGTATTCGGACGCGTGTGATCTTGGGCTATTAAAAGAAGAAGAAGAAGATGCCCTGTTTGCGACTAGCAATAAGTTCAAATGTTATTGTATTATTTCTGATATAACTGATTATACTTATTGTAGATAACTGCACGCTATTGCAGAATGATATTGCGTGATATCACACATTTTTCCATAGTTAGAGTGTTATCAATTTCCGTTATCAATATAAAAATGAGAGAGATAGTTATCATTCTACTCCCACCTTGTGATCAGTATACCCTGGAAAATTGAAGAGATGACGCCTAAAATAACGCTAACAAATTTAAAAACCAGTCATCAACTCACGCAACTTACAATTAACTTAATTATATTCAGTAATTTTTTTAAGAGAAGTATCACTTCAGGCAACAATGGCTATTTAGTCAAGGAGCGTGCTACATTCTTTAGGAAAGCGATATAGAAAAGAAGAAACAGGTGGTGAAAGTAGAAGTATAGTCGGGAGTTAACTGCCGTATATAAGACAGCACAGCGACCAGTGACTATGCCTTCATCGCTGAGCAGCCCCACCGACAGTCAATTTTTATTTTTTTAGTGAAAAAAACCAAGGTCTTCGTTGGGAATCGAACCTACAATCCCCATATTTACAAGCTAGTACACTACCTACTAGCCTACAGGGGTACCTTCTACTGAGTTAACTGGTTTGTTAATAAATTGAAATTGGTGCATGTGTAGTAAATCCAATCAAACAAAAAAAAATATATTCTTTGGTGATTCTTGCAAGCTGGTAGCAATATTTCTTCAAATATAATGCCGAAACTTACGTTAAAACTAATGAATATCGTTGCTGTACCATTATAAATGATTTTTGGAGGACATTGATCTGGCCGAGATGTGATTGAAAAAGGATGAACTATGTGCGTTATCATAAGTTGATATCGAGAAATGAATCAAACAATTGGAGTCCAAGTTATTGCTATTTGACACCACTCGAAATTGTGATCAGTATAAATCCAGCAATAATTGCGTGCGCTATTCATGATATACGGCTAGCAATTCTCGAAAAATGACACAAAATGGTACTTCCAGAATATGAGTGGATGGGATTTACATCACAACTTCACTTTTAAAATACGAAATATAAAAAGACAACATGACATTTTCTACGCAATACAAGAGTCTTTGTTCTTCGTTATACTGTAAGAATTTTCCCCTTAAAAATTATGATTTATTCTCATCTGAAAAATTATCCCAGCTATGACCTGTATTTTTCACTAACAAATAATCAATAAAAGAGATTAATTAATAATAGTTAAAATAATAAACAATTAATCTTGTGAAAAATTTTAAGTCCTTTTAATTTACTTGTTGTTTTTTTTTCTTCCAAAATTAATATCACACAATTTTCACCTGACACCAAATTGATGTACGAGTATGTGTAAGACCTCTATTAAACCAAATTTAACTAAGTCACTACCTTTTTATTTAAATATTAGCAGGTTTTTCCTTTTTCTTTTGCTGTGCTTTGCTTAATTAATTGTGGAAAAAGTCATTTTGTTAGACCTGCTTGTGGCTTCGAAAATTACAAACTTTTATAATAAAAACTGATTTTGTTTTGAATTTATGTTAAAAAAAGTCAGGTTATTTTGTTGCGATGCGTCTGCTACAAATTTTACATTTTGTGTTTATGACTGTTGTCAAACCGGCCAAGTAACAAAAAGGATGTTACACCAAAGGCACTAAAAAAACTCTTGTTTATTATTCTTTATTATTAAACAACCTAACCTGCATGTCCTTTTTCATTATAGCCGGTTTTAAATCTGAGCTAATTAATAAAAATTAAAATGGTTTACGAAGGTCTAGTGGCAAAATTTAATATTTCATAATCTTTTATGGTGAAGTTAAGGTTTTTATTACAACTAAAATTCTGTTCTTTTTATAGTTGTTACGTTTAAGGAATTGCCGAGGTAAAAGTGATTATTAATTTATGTTCACAATGTGGCAAAACATCATATTTCAAACGTAAAGAATATTTAATTAAAGTTTGTTGTTTTTATTGTGTTCGAGCGTTATTACTGCATAAAAATATTTCCATGTTACAGCATTAGGTTTCACTATGCTACAGAAATTTCTTCTTTAAATGACTTTTTATATTTAATAAGGCGATTTCTAGGTTTGTAATACTACACTCTCTAAATGACTGTTCAAGGAACTTTGAATATCTTTTTGATGTCAGCAATTTGAAAGAGTCATGTGAGAAGTTAATTCTTCTCTCACGTGTATTTTGTTGTTTATTTATATAAATTGATTTTTGGTTAACAACATGTGTCAAAGATGTAAAATTTATTATTTAATAAATTTATTGAATCTCTTTTTATACTACAAATTATTTTATGCTGTAAAAGTAACACAATAAAGCAATTAAAAATGATTTCGTGAATACGGCTACCATGGCTGACGAAGCATATCCTGTAAATTCAAACATTGCCAGCCATATACTAGAATAAAGCAGTTACTGCAAGTGACGTTATAAGGCATAATTTAAGTGTGCGAAAAAACCTTGGAAACCAACTGACAAGCCGATTTCACTAAATCATTTAATCGCCAAATTTATTTTCAATAAATCGATGGTAGCATGTGATGTATGCTACATAGCGCTATCTTGCTAAAATCATATTTTATCCGAAATAATATTATCCAGATCCACAAGGGAGCTCCGAATTTATTTATTTCGAATTTAAGTCACCCACAAAAACTCTTCCCGAAATGGTGAATTTCTCTCGACGATGGAGCCTGTGGGTTATTTTGCGGGTTGTTTAACTTTATGTACTGTAGTTTAATTTGTTAGTAAACCCGTTGCATTAAAAATTAGCATCATCGCTGAATTTTCAAAGTTAACCTAGATAATTTGATAGTTTTCGTCAAGCTTTAACTTATTCACAATGATTTGCCAGTGTAGACAGTCCGCTAGTGGGATAGTCCGCTTGATAGTTAATTACTTCTTATCACATCTTTATAAAATTAAAGCGCTTGGAAAAACTTTGCCATTATGGCAAATCTGGCTTACGGTGTGTAGTACAGAAAATCATGGATAAAATCAAAATTATGTTTTCAAGCTTTAAGTTGGTATCGCAATATCCCAAATAGATCAAATTTTTATAGGAGTCTTTTCAATCTTCTATCATTACTGACCCTCTTAATCTTCAAACTTTAGATAAAATTTCACACGCATACATGTAACAGCTGCTTTCAATCCGGTAGCATCCACTGCTGATAAAACATAAGCAGCCAAAACTTTAATTTGAATCTTATACTCGTATGTAACCAGTCTTAACATATAATTAATCTCGAACTTTCATCTTTCTCATGTTCTAGTTGACTTGTTTCATAACTAGTTTCTGGGACACCAGTGAGATGGTTACGAGTTTATATCAGTTTTCTTTTCTTTAATTTGCTACGCGAATGATTTTACCCTTTTAAAGGGTTTTCAACAAGAAGTTTGTTGTTGAAACCACATGCCAGTGATATCCATGTCGTCAACTGAATTATTTGCATCTCGCGATAGCGTGATCCATTGACAGTTACCGTAGTTCCATCTCTCTCATCTTCATAGAAAAACGGCCCAATTTTACCTCCAGATCATATAGCGCACATAAAGTGTCATGTTGTACATGGAAGGGTTTCTCAAAAATCGCGCTAGAATTTTTGGAAGCCCAAGTGCGGCAATTTTACTTGCTAACATACCCCGACAAGTTAAAATAGGCTTCATCTGAAAAAATTATTTTTTCAGAAAAGCCAGCCGGTTGTTCCTAAATGAATTGAGCGAATCTACGGCGCGACGTGAATCGTCAGTTGGCTTCAATTCCTGCACCAGTTGAACCTTACAAGGCTTCAAAGTCAAATCCGAATCAACACGAATTTTACGACACATCTTTTAAAAAACAGTTGGTGACAGAAGTTTCTATTCAATGGCATTTAATCAAAGCTGGTGTGTAGAGAAATAGAAAAACAATAAATATTGAATTAAAGCTGTAATTAAATAAATTAAAAACTTAATGAAACTCCATACTGACATTTTTATTATTAAAGAACAGAATATTTAATAAAATATAAAAATAATTGAAAAAGTAAAAATTGTTAATTTTAAATATTTTTACATCTTTTTTTTCGTAAACATGTTTTTTCGCTTTATGCTACTTCAATATAAATTTGTTCCGAACAACCAGAATATTGACAAATGACCTTTTCCTCAAGTTTTAACAAGTAAATACTTGAGAAAACTTTTCAAGATGCTGTCAATTTAATTGATAAGTTTTTTTCTACAATCTCACCTTCCCCCTTTAGAGTTTCTTGCAACTAAAGTTTAAACACCAAGTGGGAGTTAACCGTCTCTGGCTGATGTATGCAAAAATTTACAAAAGCCAAGCAGGAGATAAAGATACAAGAAGGACAACAAAAGTGTTAAAAATTAATTTTCTATCTAAAAGTTAAATGGAAATTCTGTTGGCTTTTAAAGGAAAACTTTTTAAGAGTTTTGATTTTTTTTTTTATTTTTTATTTTTTAATTTAAAATATCAATTTGTTTTCATCTTGTAGTTATTTGCATTATTTGTTTAGCTAGTTGTTACTACAAAGGTATGAAAAGGATGGGTTGGAATGAAACCGAAAAGATAACAGCTTCGCAATACCAGAGTTATATTTCCCATAATAAATAACTTTTTACACCTTTTATACAAATTTTAGGACTAAAAAGAATCGAAAATATTCTTTATAGCCACTGTAGACAGATGGTTAAAATTTTAGCCATAATTTTTCTAAAAAAATTTCATCAATCGAAAGCATCTCGCAGATAATTTTCATTAGTTACAATTTGTCAATAAAATATTTCAGACATGATATTATATTTCTATAAAAAGTGTTATTTTATAGGTTTTCTATAGAATTTTTATTTTGTAAAAGATATCGCCATGTTATTGCTATAGATTTTAGCAAATATGATTTTTCTATAGAAAAATTTTAGCAGATAGGATTTTTCTATAGATAGGAGTTTTCTATAGAAAAAATTTCAGCAGATAGGAGTTTTATATAGACAATTTTCAGCAGATAGGATTTTTCTATAGACAATTTTCAGCAGATAGAAAAATTTCAGCAGATAGGAGTTTTCTATAGAAAAATTTTAGCAAATAGGATTTTTCTATAGAAAAATTTAGCAGATAGGATTTTTCTATAGAAAAATTTAGCAGATAGGATTTTTCTATAGACAACTTTTAGCAGATAGAAAAATTTCAGCAGATAGGAGTTTTCTGTAGAAAAAATTTAGCAGATAGGAGTTTTCTATAGAAAAATTTCAGGGAATAAGAGTTTTCTATAGAAAAATTTCAGTAGATAGGATTTTTGTAGAGGAAAATTTCAGCAGATAAGCTTTTTCTATAGATAAATTTCAGGCGATATGATTTCGCTATAGACAAATTTCAGCAGACATGATTTTTCTGTAGACAAATTTCATCAGATATAAATTCTTAATAGAAAAATTTTAGCAGATATGATTTTTCTATAGATAAATTTCGGAGGATATGATTTTTCTATAGACAAATTTCAACCGATATGATATTTCTATAGAAAATTTTCACCCGATCTGAGTTTTCTATAGAAAATTTTCACACCCGATATGAGTTTTCTATAGAAAACATTAAGCTGATATAATTTTTCTATAGAAAACTTTCAGCCGATGCGATTATTCTATAGTAAATTCTCAGGCGATATGATTTTTCTATAGAAAATTTTCAGGCGATATGATTTGTCTATAGAAAAATTTCAACAGATTTGATTCTTCTACAGAAAAGTTTTAGCAGATATGATTTTTCTATAGAAAATTTTCAGCCGAGATTATGTTTCTATAGAAAAGTTTCACCACTCATGATTTTTCTATAGAAAGATATCTCCAGTCATGATTTTTCTGTCATAATTCAGTCGTTAAAATATAAAAATAAATTCTACGAGTACCTTCGTGTATAAGTATGATGTTGGCATTATTTAAACTATTTTTATAAAAACTTTTAATAATTTATATAGTACTAATTCTCTAATAAATTGGCAGCCGTTATTCATTATTTGTTTTGTAATTTTATTACAAGAAAATTATATTGCTACTCAAAGCTTATAAAACAATGAAAACATTTAAATTCATTATTTTTTTTATTAAATTTCATGTCAGACTTTATTTTCACTTATATTCATATTTGTTGGTGTTCTATTGATGCCTCAAATGATTATTGGCAGCCATCGATAGTGAACCGTAAAGAAAATTTGAAATTTGAAAATATTTCTAGGGGAAACATGAAAAATGCATTATCTTAAGTTTATCTTAGGATTAAATTTTGTTTATTGAAGAGGGATTTCTTGTCGCAGCAACAAAAATGTTTTTTGTAATTATAAGCAATTAAATTGTTTTAAATTACTTATGGCCTTTTTATCTACAAATTAAATCAAATATATTTTTGGGGGGATTAAATATATATATTTTTCGAACAAAATGTCACATAAATTTAATTTGAAAGAAATGAGTATTGTGGCGGGACAGGATTAAAAAGAAAATAAGTTCATTGTTATTATTTTTATTACTTAAGCAAGAGCGTCTCACTGTCAATGAAAAAAAAAATAATTTTTGTCGCCTGCTAAGAAGGAAGGTTTGAATATCCCCTAACAAAATTTTCAACAATAACTTTTCTTTCAATAATCATTTGCTTGAGTATGTGTTTAATTTGGTAGGATGCAAAGAGACGGAGATTGTCTTTAGAAAATCGAACATTAACTTAAAAAAATTAAAGCAAATTACGTTTACAGATAATATAAAGACGATTAAAATATTACAAAAACCAAATTATTGTAGCTTAAAGTGCTTTTGAAACAATTTCAACTTTAAATATGACTTCAACATGCCTTCAAACATGTCTTCTTCAAAGTCTTGGAAAGACATCTTAAAAATTTAGTGATAAGTTACACTCAGCTTAACTATCGTTAAATAAATTTAACTTATATCGAATATGGAGGTAATATTTGAGCACAACATAAATTTAAGTGGCCAATTCAAGAGAATAAAAATAGTTTTGGATGAAAACTTCAATATAAAACATCAAATTGAACCTTAAACGAAAGCAATAGGAGTAAAGGGCACCTTAGGTTTTTAAGAGTTTCCTTGTTCTGAGATTTTAATTATTTCCACTTGTTGTACATGTTAATAGGTTATTCATCGCTTTATTGGGTTACTTTTTCTTTCTTTTCTCTCTCTCTTTTTCTTTTGATTTTTAATTTTTTTTTTTTGGAAATTTACAATTTACTTGGCCCTTCAACAGATTGCCGAATTTATTCGAAAACAACAAAAATATTTGAAATATGATTTTTGTTTAAAATACAATTTTTAATTAAGGAAATATGCGAACTTTTTTTATTTATCTTAGTTTACAAAATTCTACACTTTAGGTTAAATTATTTGAAGATTGTAAAATGTTTAAGTGTAAAATCATATACATGTCCTCAAGGCTGTTGGGGTCAGCAAACATTTGGTTATGGTATCATGAAAAAAAATTTATTTACTTGGCTTTTTGAGTCACAGCGTGAGGGTGTTTTGTTCAAACAGTAAAATAGTTAATTAGAAAACTAAAATTATGTGAAAGTTGCCACTTCCATAATAAACAACAGAAAGTAAGTAAAAACTAAAATCTGTGGAAGATCTTAGCAACGCAAAAGTTAAATATGTAAGAGAAAATTTTAAATAAAATTTAATTTTATTTTTCAAAGTTCAAACTCTATTGCACGGATCATAAAAAAAACGATAGTACCGCTATAATTTATTGCTTTCAAATGCAAATATATTATTTAAAATATATATTTAAAATCTGTAGAATTTTTGTTTGCTGGGTAATTATAAATATGCAATAAAATGCATATGTTATCACTCATGTAAGAAAAATATTTATAGTTAACAAAAAAGTTATTTGCATAAAATATGCATCAATTTTCTTCTGAAATTCATATGCATCTTAAATAAATTGTTAAAGTATTTTAAACATTGTCACAACTACAACAACACAAGTGTTATGATATTTCATTGCATCTCTATATAATGGTGACGTGCTAATGAAGAGAGAAAAGTGATGGATGTGAGCAATAGAATAATGTTATTTAAACGTGCATTGTATAGTTTTCACATGTTCATTGGAAGTTTATCAAATCCACGCCCCAGGTGTTTTGTATTAAAATTTACTTTATATGTCGTTAGTGTTAAGTTTGGCAGATTTTTGTTGTTTCTTTTTTTTTTTTTTTTGTTTTTTAAGACGAACAAATTTGTAATGTGATGTATAAAAATATTCGAACTTTCATTAAAACATAATTGTAAATTAAAATCACAAAAATGGCGTGTGTTTGTAAATTTTAAATTTCTCCCATTTGAAATAACACAAGTCATTTATTCTTAACGAAAATTTACATAATGAAATATAATCAATCTATTGTATTTTTTTTGTTGCTATTTTTGTTCATTTTAAACGATTGCTGAAGCGATCTTAATTTTTTGCCTTTTTGGGTTGTGCGCTGCTAATTCAAAAGTTTGCATAATTATAGATTTTTCATGAAAAAAATATTAACTTCTGTAGAAATATTCTAGTGATCACAGATGTTTTCTGTTTTTCACTTACAAATTCACAATTATTTAAGGATTTTTCGGTTATTTAAGGTTTCATGAGTAAAATATTTTTTTTTTCAAAACATGTGTATGAATTTAAGCGATTTTAGCAAATATATGGTAAATAAAGCATTTTAGCTCGAAAATTGCAATCAATTTCCAACTAAATGATTACTTAATCGGTTATGGATGAAAAACTTTTTGGTCACATATTTTTTCGTTTTTGTAAATTAACACTTACTTAACAAAAAACATTAGATTTCAAACTCTTTTTCTAAGAGTTAATATGATGATAGTTTTTGTTGTTGTAGCTATTTGAAAATACCTTAAAGAAATATAGCCAACTTTAGTTCAAAAAAAAGGAAACTTTTTTCGGGAAAATATGGGGTTCGGCGAATGAAACGAAGCAGTTTATCTCATATACAAAAAAAAGTATACTTCTGATCAATTACATGGGAATCGGGTGCTTGACCTTTGTATGGCTAGTTTCGTTTTCGTATCAGCAATAATGAAAACAAAAATTGTTGTGAAAATAGAATTTCAGCTCTAAATATCTTCACCAACAAGGCTAGTGGTGAAGTAAACAGAGTTGTATAACTTTTTACTTTTACAACTCACGAGCGTGTATAAGTAGAATTAAAGATGATAGATGCATTGCTAGATATATCTACATTTTTGTCGAACATAAAGTTATGAGTTCAAATCCCAACGTAGGCTTGATTAGAAAGACAAAAATAGATGTTGTTGAATCGTCAGCCGGTGAAGGATTTGTTTAAAAAGGCGAATAAATAGGAAACAGCTTTTCAGTTCTGCCGGGCAGTCGAATTGATTGAGGTCCTGTAGATATACTCCTAAAAGTGATTAAGTCGTCGGTGTAATAAAACAAGGAAATCGTATCATACTTATTACTTACAGGAGAAAGAAAAAGCATAACAACGTCAGAGAGTAATAAATTGGTCTTTAAAAGAACATATTAAATACAGTAATAAATGAATTTAAGCACAGTGCATTACTCTGATGTTATTATCTAAATGGAGAAATACCAGATAATACATATAACAATTCAAGGAATCCCTTCAAGAATTTTTTTATTTTTTTTTTATTTCTCTTTATTTGCAATCTATTTTCTACGGTAACATTAAGCAAATCTATTAAATTTTACAAGGGACTTAGCATACTGAACTCCAGTGAGCCCAATAAAAGCAAAAACTAAAAACAATAATTTATATAAATTTTCTTAATTAACGTTCGCACAATTCATTTACATAGGTTTTGTAATTTCTATTTTCTAAAAGGAAGATCACGTACGTGATATCGCTTCAGTCTTTTTATTTCATCACTGTCATTCAAAAGATTAAGGGCGAGTAGGTTTGAATGATCACTCAATCTCTGTAAATATCTGTCACAGAATCTGGCAATCTCCTCCTTAACCGTAGCTATATTAAGATCGCCATGGATAAATTTGTTGCTGATAAACCATGGAGCGCTAGTAATTGTTCTTAGCATTTTGGACTGGTATCTTTAAAGAATTTCAATAAATGAGTTGCTAGAGGTTCCCCAAAGTCGTATGCCGTAAGCCCAGACTGGTAGTATTATAGTTTTGTACAATATTATTTTGTTCTCTAATGTCAAGTTAGATTGGGGTCCAAAAAGCCAATACATTTTCTTTGACTTATTGTTAAGTTGTTGACGTTTTCTTTTAATGTGCCCTTTCCAAGTTAATCTTCTATCCAGGCAAAGGGTCTCAGTACATTACATTATTATTTTTCCGAAGTAAAAAAGTTACTTGAATAGATTTATCTGTGTTGACCTTAATATTCCATTTATTTAACCATTCCTCTACTAAGTTCAAGCAGTTTTGCAGAATGTTAGACGCTTCTAAATGACAATCTTGCGAAACCATAATAGCAGTGTCGTCGGCATATGTTGCTATGGTTGTGTCATTTGTAATTGGCATATCGTACGTAAAAAACCCTAACACGCTTCCCTGTGGAACGCCAAATTGAATCCAGCCAAAGGCAGATGTTTCACTCTTGACTCTATCGAAGAATTTTCTTTTATGTAAATAAGATCTTGGTATTACGTAAAAAGGAGCTGGTAGCAGCTTTTTGATTTTGAATAGTAAGCCACAGTGCCATACTCTGTCAAAAGCTTGTTGTATATCAGTGAACAGCGCACTACAGTATTGTTTTCGTTCCATAGCTTTAGATATAACGTCCACAATTCAGTGACACTGTTCAGGTAGTCCGTGCTTATGTCTGAAACCAAATTGATGTCCTGGGATTAGGTTTTGCGCCTCTAAAATCGATAACATCCTTTCTAGTAGTAGTTTTTCGAATACCTAAGAAAGTATTAGTAGTAAATTTATTGGTCTATATAAAGTTATTAAGTGTTCCGGTTTGTTTTCCGCATACCTCCACTGAGACGGAAAATAACTTAACCCTAATATGGAGTTAAACAAAGTGGTTACAAAAATCACACCTTTTTTTTTGAAAGATATTTAATCATCGTTGCAGAAATTTTGTTGTAACCAGGACACTTTTTGTTGTTAAGCCCAACAGTGATTTTTTGGAATTCATTAGGAGTAACATATTTTATGTAAGGACTCATCCTTCAAGAAAATGACTTTAACTTTATTAAAATCAATTTCAACTATTCAATTTATTTTCATCTTTCTTACACTTTTCATTTTCTTCCTCTCGAAAACTTTGTACAAAAATTTATTCACTCCTTCTTTATTAGTTTATATTTGCACAAGTCTTAGAAAATTATTGTAGTTCTTGTTATTTAAAATTAAAAATAGCCAAATTAAGTAAGCAAATGAGTCTGCTATTCTGAGTTTTATAAAGATTTGCTTTTAGAGCTTTTAGAGGCGATTGAAAATCTGACTTCATTTCTAAATTAATTTCCTCTTAATTATTTTTTGTTGCATCTACTATGACTGACTTAACTTTAGTGCCTTCAAAGAATCATTATCTGCTATTTCAAAGAGATTTTAATTTGCTTTTTAAAAGATAAATTTATTAATGAATTACATCTATTTTATTTTTTTTTTTTTCAAGTATTTGTGCATTAAAATGTTGTTGCTTCATTGCTTATAATTGCTTTTGGGTCCTGCTTTATTTTTTGCACGAACAGATTGTTTTCTTAAGCAGTTGTTTTTGTTTTCTTATTCTTCTGACTTAAAAACTTGTGCACATATTGTGCATGTGAATATGCAAATTTCTTACAAAGAAGCTGAAGATTACAAGTAAATGATGGTAAGGATTTTGAAACAAGAATAGAGTTTTACATATCAATACATTCTATCTCAGGACAAGAGTTCGCAGCTCTATAAATATTAAATAATCTTTATAATTTGGTTTCGTAATTGTTTAAAAAAACACAAAAATTATATAGAATGGTTTAATTGGAGAATGAATGAATATTTTGATTCAACTTTAGCATGAAAGTTCAGTCTGATGTTCGATGCACTAAACATAGTTTTCAGGTTTCTAAAGAAGCTTTCAAGTGCCTCGGTTTTCTAAAACGGTGTAAGAGATTCTTCACTCCATCCGATCTTCGTACTATTTATACCACCTATATCCATCCAAAGTTGCAGTACAACTCCCATGTAAGGGCCGGTGCCCTAAATTCTAATTTAGAATTGCTAATTGGGAACGGTAGGGTATCCATCTCTATTGATTCACTACAGCATCGAGGCAATGTAAGTTGTATTTCACTGTTTTATCGTTACAAGAATGGTAAGTGTTCTAACGAAATTAGGGAACTTGTTTCCGAAACTCGCACGTTTTTGCGTTTGACTCGATTTTCGTTTAGAGCGCATCCATTTTTTTTTTTTTTTTTTTTAAAGAGAAGTAGCACTTCAGGCAACAATGCCTATTTAGTGAAGTACCGTTCTACCTTCTTTAGGAAAGGGATAGAGAAGAGATGAAACAGGTGGTGAAAGTAGAAGGATAGTCGGAAATTAACTGCCGTATAAAGACAGCAACAGCGACCAGTGACTATGCCTTCATCGCTGAGCAGCCCCACCGACAGTCAACTTTTTTTTTGTAGTGAAAAAAACCAAGGTCTTCGTTGGGAATCGAACCCACAACCCCCATACTGACAAGCTAGTACACTACCTACTAGCCTACAGGGGCACCTTAGTTTGTAGTCGAGTGGCCAGTGAATCGCACTACGCATTACAGGAAAAATTCGTTTTTTAGCAGAACATTACGTATGTGGAATAAATTCTCTTCAGAGATCTGGTACAATGCATTGCATGCATAGGTATCATCTCCAGATAACTGGTCCAAACGAAAACAAAAAAAAATTAAATCTAAAATTTTTTAGTAGTTAATAATAAAGCACTAGGTCACTATTTAATAAAAAATTTTTAAAAACTTTTTTTTTTTATTATTTTTTCGATATTTCGCTAAACCGTTGGTTGGCGTTTTTTGTTTTTTTTTTTTGGGTTTTCCTGATGATGCCAAAAAAATAAAAGTTTTTAAAAATTTTTTATTAAATAGTGACCTAGTGCTTTATAATTAACTACTAAAAAATATTAAAAAGGTCAAAAAACTATAACTTTTATGTAAAATCTAAAAATTATTTCCGGCATATAACAACTGCAGTTGTTATTAAAGAAGCGTATTCTATGTGTCCATTTTTGGGCTATTTTTTGAACCTTGGTGGCATTAATTACAATGTTGTCCTCCAAAGTGTCAAGAGTGTTTCTATTGAAGCAGCATTAATCAGTGATTTCTCAAGAGAAGTCTCGAACAAATAATAACGACTTTATGCGGCAACGTTGTTTAATGACCGTAACGAGAGGTCTTGCTTAACTTTTGAAAAAATAAAATTCAGTCGTGTTTCCATTAGTGGAAACTACCTCAAATGGTTTATTTTTATCTATTTTGATTGGTTTTTTCTCATATCGTGTGAATATTAAAAATAAAATTCGTAAGGAAATTCAATATAAATTTCAGCAAAGTAGCAGCATTTTATAGAAGCTACTAGCGTGCCCGTGACTGCTTTGCAAGTTATTTGTGGTTTGTTCTTATTCTGCAGCGTTCTTTTTTGTGTGCGCCAAAAAATTCAATCATCCAAGAAAATTAATCAAAAAGAACACAATTTCTTTTTTTTTTGTTTTATGTTTTTTTTTATAATTTTATTTTTTTCACAATTCAATATTTTTGTGTGCTTATATAATACGTCTTATTCTATTACAATGCTTTTATATATACGACATTCTTCGATTGCGGTATAGACACACAAAGCAGTTGGTTTATTAACACGTGAACATGAACATATAATTGACCGTGCGAAAAACAGGGATCATTGCAAAAGCAACACGTATGGGGAACTGAAGCCGTTTAAAATCAAACGGCAAATCTGGAGGAATCATAGGAATGCGTGGTATCAGCACATCCTCGCCCTTATATTTTCCTTTTAAAATTTTTGCTTCAACCACATTTTTCATGATTTTTTGACTACTAAATGTGTCCCATTGCAGAGTCGTGGCTGGCAAATATTTCTAAGCAAAATTATTGGTAGACCAACTTTCACTTCTAGGCGGTGGGGCGGCAGTCCAGGTAAATTAAGCGAATTTTAAAATTCGACTGGATAATTTACAACATCGTCTTGATTGGTAACAGCGTCCACCGATTTCAGGGTAAAAATTTTTCCGATAACACAGTCAAAAAAATTCGACTGGATAATTTACAACAGAGTCAACCGATTTGTAAGTAAAAATATCCCCGGGAATGTCATTCAAAATTGTCACATTGATATCCGAAACATCTGCATTTTTCGCAGCTAAGATAGCTCTTTCCCCCAACCAATCATGGTTTCTAAAATGTTGTGCAAGACCGGGAAATACGTTCGTGTTTTGATTGAGCAAAGTAGCAAAAATTATCTGAAAGGTGGTGTCATTTTGTAGCTTTTTAATTCATATTTCGATGTTCGAAACATTGACTATTAGTCAAGATCATATTTTCCTAAACTAAAATTAATCATTTTATACTTAACACACGTTAAGAAAATATTACTATCTACAGATTGAGTGTTGTGTTGCTTAAACTGTGTGCATGTGTTAAAAAGAAGTGTTGTACTATCATCAATGCTTTAGGCTACTTTAGGCTACTTGTCCTGTAGTCAAACAAATCATACCTCAAAAAGGATGTGCAACTTAGTCCAGGAACTTCGAAATAACTATCCGCTTTGTTAAGGCTTCTTGGTTTAAGTCTTTAAGAAGCTCCAATCTGGCTTCGAACTTAGATGAAATGTCGTAATTTCTGCGGGTTCCTCTAGATCGCAGAGAAAGGTATGCTATTATTGGCTTATTTTTTTATCATAAATGCTGCGGGAAATACGACATCAGTTCACGATGATGGCTACAGAACCATTATAATGAATTTGTTTGGCCTTGAATGGGAAATATGTATTTAAGAATATTTTGTGGTTCTAACAAAAAGGCGCGCTACTTTACGTAACTCGTAGAGCCATAGATCTTATGCTCACAAATTTTGTTAATCATATAACTAGTATGGTTGTCGTTTCTGTAAGTCTTTGCTGGCTGTTTGTTCGGTATGAACGGCGAGCGCATTGCATGTAATGACATCATTCTTAAGCTGTATTTTAAACTGCACTAGTGAGTCTCTATTCGGGTTTAGGTAGTTTATTTACTAAAGTCGTATCAATTCCTATAGGTAGTATGCCCACCACCTGAACTTTTATTTTTATTCAGGTACATGGTTCCGTTTGAGGGTATTTTTCGCTTGCTCGAATGTATGAGTAGTTTTACTATTTCATATTTTCAAGAATGTCTAGTCTTCCTCCTTTTTTGCTAGGATGTAGTAGTATCATACATTTGCTTATTCCCCTTGGTGTATATCCGTGAATATCAACTTGTAACACAAAATTGGAGTCTTCTGTTTTTCGTATGTATGAGCACATGTGTCCTCTAAATGTTGTTTTTAGTGTTTGTCCAATTTATCCCATTTAAGTATGTTTTCAGATACAAGTAAGTTTGTATACCCCTCTAGAATTAAATTTGCCAGTTGTTGATATCGACAGATATCCTGAGATTATATCTCCTTATACTGGTTTTGAATACTCTGAGTAGTTTTAGCGATGTTAGGTGGTCGCTTCGAAGCTATGATTTGATCCCCTTTCCACTTGATTCTTTCATTACTTGTTATGCCTTGGCACATATAAAAGACTGAGAAAGATTTGCGAACTTACTAATTCGCCACCGTTCAGGTTATGAATAAATTGTGAAGAGATAATGCACTCATTCAATTGATTTGCCTTTTCCTATTAGAAACAGTGAACCTTTATACTACAGCAGCAGTTTTAGTTTTTGACTGATACATGAAAATTTGTGCAGCGAATGCTTTATCTTTGTTCTATGAATAATAAAAGCGTAAAAGTCATATAAAAAAAACAACTTATCAATAAAAAAAAGGAATTAATTTTAATTTAACTGCTGAAATGTGTTTACATTTCAAAAATATTTTCTACCTGCCTTTTATAAAATTATTTTCAAACATTTTTCTTATCATTTGTTATGGTCCTCTTAACTCATTCCTATAGTTGGCAAATATTTCGCAAAAGTGAATTTGATTCGATTTTTATTTACTGTCACTGGGAATTTAAAAAAAAACATGTGCAATTGGAAATGGAGAAATATCATGCATTAAAAAAAGTTGCTTAAATCAATTAATCTAATTACTGCTCGTATATTCCATTCCAATAGTGAATAAAGTTACAGTCACGAGGAAAAAGTATTTGCTTCTGCAAATGAAAGTGAAATTAACTGCAATTGATAATCTAGTTGAAGTGCTGCAACATAAAAAATAAAAATTAAACTATTTATTTTTTTTATACTTAAATTACTAACAATTGAATGAAGTAAAGGAAAGAAAAACTAAAACAAGAACTTGGCACAAAAAACGAAAAGAAAAAATTGAAAAAGTTGTATGGATGAAGAAGGTTGATGGATTAAATTCATACAATAACAACGAACTGTTGGTGCTGATGAATGATTGATGTTTTGTGTCCAGGGTTGCTAGGTCAACTAGAAATATTATCAATTTTAGAATTGTTGTCGTTTCCCTTTTGCTTTCAAGAACATTTGTGCAAGTTCACTTCTTAAAAAAAAATCTCCATCGAGACACATTTATTCCATTTTTTATTCTTTGCAGCTTGAAAACGAACGAATTGGAGTATTTTTACATTCAGTCATTTCATTTATATAATTCTTTATTTTTTTATGCATAAATCTTGTTATTTGACGTTATAAATGTTTCTTGTGACATGAACTAAAAGACGAATGTTGTTTCGGTGAACTAAATTGAACTGCAACAGCAAAGTTGCCTGAAGAAGCTCAAGTGAGGAATCGTAACTTATAATATCTCCTACCAGATAGCTGATATTTAATACAATTAGAAATGATTTGTTGTTTTTCCTTTTTCCAAGATAATTGAATTAAGATTAAAAGCAACAAATATCTAAAATACTCATTTTGACTTAAACTTTTTCTCTTTTTTTCTCTCATTTTGAAATAAGAAACTGTTACAAAAAATCTCAATCAAAGTGTGGTGGCGTAGCGTAAGTAACTCGATAATAACTAAGTTTACATAAATCATTCTATTTTAATAATAATATTAAAATTTAAATGCTAAAATGTAATCTTGAATATTGAGTTAGATAAGCTAAATAAAATATTAAAATAATTTAAAGGAAAAAAACAGAATAGAAATTTTTGAAACAAGATTTTTAAATTAGCAGAGAAAATTCAGAGCAAATGGTTTAAAGTTTTAGATTAAGAACAAAACTTCCGAATAGGAGTGGCTAAATGCTGAGGATATCCTTTACACCATCAATTATATGACTAGACGCAGTGTACCTTCAAAAATAAATATACTGGTAAAATTTTTGTGAATAAATTTTTACAAAAGTGAAATAACAAATTCTTACATCTGCTCTTAAGATGGCGTTTACTATTGCAATAGATCACAGACATACAATTGTTTATTTATTTCTGCAGCCGACTGATTCTGATGATTCAAAATTGTATAGTATAATATGAAAGGACTAATAATGTTGTATATAACGTTATATTTTGTTAGAACGTGTAACGCTTTTTCTTTGTTTCTTTTCCAAAATTAAAACCAGTATGATCGTTAGCATTTACAAATGTTTTATTCTCTTATACGAGAATCCTTTAAATAATTCTATGTGAAAATCCAAAATTAAAAGATTTATTACTGTCCTGAACAAAAAGTAATTTCTGCCAATAGCTTGTGAAACGCAAAAACGAAAAGGTGGAAAAATTAGCATAAGAAACTATTATGAAAAATATTTTAAATTATCGAGGGAAAGTGTATAGACAGTGCACACAAAAATTCAAAGTAAAGTAATTTAATAAGCAATATTATTTTAATTTAAAATTAACGATGTGATTTTTATTTTTGGACTGTAAAAGTAAATTGTTCAAAGTACACTTTGTATAACTTAAAAAGTATTTAGTTGTCAAATGCTCTGATAAGAGAAGTATTTTAATGCTAGCCTATATTTTCATTTAACGCTGCAGAGGGAAAGAGACATCTTTGGAGTAAAAGAGTAAAAGCGTTTTTATACTACCGTGCAATATTCCCTAAAACAAAATATACTTTCGTAAAAATTTTTTTTTTCCATATATAAATTATTTATTGTATCTTCATAATAATATGAACTATCAACAAGTTTTAAACTCTTAAATCTATATGTACATAATCATTAGGCCCGACCAGTGTCAGACATAATCCTAGTGACAGCAATTAAAATAATATCTTAACAAATTCTCACAATAAAAAAATAAATAAAATAAAAACTATTTTCAAGAGATTCAATTGATTCAATTTGGAGGGTTATTGACCAATGCCCCTATGTCTCTCCTTTTTAATCGGATGTGACCTCTATAATTGAAAATATTCCAAGCAAGGGGAATCGGGTGGCGGTCGAGTTTAGTTAAATATTTGCCTGCGTAATAAGCAATTTCAGCTGTCACAAGTGGAATATTTAAATCACGATGTATAATTGAATTTCGCATGTACCATGGAGCTAATAAAATCAATCGTAGTATTTTGTTCTGTTGGCGTTGAATTTTCCCCACATTTGAAGCTGAAGCAGTGCCCCATAGTTGCATTCCATAGCACCATATTGGTTTCACTGGCGACTTAAACAAATAAAAACAAAAAATCATGATCGCTAAGACAAGGAGAATTTTTAAAAAATCCTGAGAATTGATATGAAGATATAAAATAAAAATTATTCACACATCAACATATTAATTTAGGCAAATCCGCCTTAGATGAAAGAGAATTTTCTCGTAAAACGATTTTTTGGCTGTAAAGTGCGATTTGATAATTATTTGACTAAAAACCACGTTCATGATTTTACTTAACTCGATACCTTATTTTTTATTTTTCTTTGCACGAGTACATGTTCGAAAGTTTACTCACAAATTGAGTTGTCGTGAAGAACATGACTGAACAAAAGATAAGTAAGTAGACTGTGATATAAACTTAATATCAGTTCTAATGTAAAATTAGTTTTATCCTAACAATTTTAAACAACAGAATTTTCAGTAGTACCATATTTCCACATTTTGCTGAAGAGCTGCAGACTGAGAGGTCTTAACGTACCATAGCTGGCAGGTGTTTCAATAAAAGAGCACATAAAATGCAAACGATTTTCCTGTGATTTTGAATAAAACAAAAAGCTAGAATATTATTCATGGAAAAGTCTTACCAATAACCGATGTAGCCACTGTATTATCTGCCAATTACAAGTTTTGGCTGCACTTCGAATGACTTAATCTTTCAGTTTCACATACCAATAAGTCCAGACGAGTAGTGGTGTGAAAACATATTTTTAAGACAGAATGCGCTTGAGAGGTGGGGTGCAGACCTACGAATAATTAACTCACTGCTACACATTTTACAAAGGACACATCGCAACGAGGTGTAAAATATTAAAAACTAAAAAGAACGTTCGTAAGAACTTGCCGACTTCCTTTTTTAAAGATCTAGTCATACTCTTTAGCAATCTAAAACTTGATTAAACAAACTTTAATAGCACCAGCAAATAAATAACTTATGAAATCAATACCAATCAAAATGAAATAGAAAAATATTTGATAATTCAAATAAGTTTCAAAATTCACAACAAATGGAGGGAAAAACTCAATGAAATCTGTCTCGAGGAAAAACCTCTTCTTCTGTTAGGATTCACTTCCCTACAGTATTTCGAAAACGGTTTTTGGGTTTCACCAACCCAAAAAAAACTTTCAACCAAAAATGTAATTACACGGTGCGACAGTCCAAAAAACCTGGAACCGGATATTATTATATTTTTGTAGGTCTTATCGAGTAAAACAAGATTCCAATAGTGAAATATGCCGGACACCTACAAAATCCGGATTTACGGTTAAAAAACCGGTTTTTGTACCTTTGCGCACTTATAAGCCCGTTACTTTGTTGATAATGATCCGATTTTCAATTTCTTACTATACTTGGAAGAAGAAGCTGAAATCTTTCGAATGATATATATAATTATCTACAAAAAATTGAGAAATTTGGGTATTATTGTCCAGCAAACTCAAATATTGTAGATTTTTCAAAAATTTTTCAACTTTGGTGACGTTTTTGTACATTATTTTATTAAGAAACTATAATACTATTGAATTTATTCAAAAACTACGTTTACTTAGGATTACAATGCATATTTGGGGTTAAAAATATATAAGCAATTGACTGAGTTATTTAAGTTGTCATGAACTGTAAGATAAAAGATTCCAATATAAATATTTATTTTCATCTAAATTAAATAATTTTCATAAGTACACTTTTTTATAAATAAAACGAATCTTTTATTTCATCTCCACTGAGAACAAAAAACAAACAAACAAAAAAAAAAAAAACGAAAAAAACGATATACAAAACATCTTAAAAGTATTAATGTCAACATGCACAAATCCCAAAATAATGTCAAGATATCAAAACCAATTTTATGTAAAATATCTATTAAATACAACTAAGCATTGCAGCTGTAACCAAATCTTGAGTCAGTAAATTATAATTCCAAACAATAAGAAATAACTAGGAATGTATAAAATCACCAGGAAAACAATTTATGCAGCTTAAAATAATTATTGACTGCCAAAAACAATACAGCACAAACACTTTATGCTAGTAACAGCGCAACTCATAATGAAAGGAGCAAAGGGATGGAATATTGATATTTATATGTATAAAGTGGTCAAGCTGTTTCAGTTAATGCGGTTAATAACAGCAACAGTATTTAACTTAAAGTCTTAACAACAAAACTACAAGTTATAACAAATAAGCCACCAAGAGATGATGAGATTGTTCTGCTTTTGCAGGGTCTTGCTGTAGCACTAAAATTAATAGGAATGTCTTAAAGCAAATTGGAGTTAAAATATAAGCTTTTCATCCAATTTTAAAAATAAAATTTCTTTGCAAGAGTCCTTGAAAAATGTTATTGCTCTTTTTTAGTGAAATTTGTTTAATTCCTGTCACTTGATTTTAAGTTTTTTTATATTTCACAAATTATAAACAAAACTCTCAAACCAAAACAGGCAAAATGTAAGGAAACATGATTTTTTACAGAAACATTGCTACACATGATGATACATTCCGGGTAACAAGCTCATATTTTCTTTGCACGTGTGTATTTAGCGTTTATTTTATTTTAAATAGATAAATTTGAGCAATTATTTTTGATTATGCTTGAAAAGGTCTCTTAAATTATTTGTTATTTAGGACATTTAAGTCTTTAATTCCACAAATATTTAAACGACGTCAGGTTTTGCATTCCTTAAATCAAGCAAACAATATTATTTTGGGTATAATTTTACATCAACCCGTGTACATACTGTATGGAGAGAACACTGAAAATGGCAAATGGCCGAAACCGGTTTGTTCACAAACCAAACTTGACGCGGGTTAACGTAAAATCATACCCAAATAAATTAAACCCTGACGAAGTTATATTTTATATAATAGAATATTTTAAATTACATTTATATTGTTACGTTTATACTTTTTATAAACGTTTTCTTGTTGCTAAGTTCTTTATTGCAAAATAAATAACACCAGATTTTGGAGTTTTCAAATTAATTCCAAATTTATTTATTTTAACTACACACAAAGTACTACAGAATAATTTGCTAAAGATGCAAGTCTCTATTTCACGAGGTTTATGTTTTAACTAACTAACTATCCACACAGACGCTGCCTTTTATATTTGTTCACTGTAGGTCGGGAAATATTAAGAATCTTCTACCCCCTTTGTATTACATTTTGTTGTTGTTATGTTATTCATTCCATGTATAGGCGCCTGTTTTTTTTGTTTGTTTTTGTTTTTATGTTAATAAAATTTCTTCTCAATTCTTATTGTTTTGAGTGTATAAAATTTCTACGCAGTTTGCAACTAGAACGTTGTTGTTGTCTTCCGTGCATAAGTTTTCTTAGCAAACCAAGCAGTTAGTAAACAGCATTCCCAGTTGCTTTCTTTACTTTATTACTTAATAATTTCTTTTAAAACTTAAACAAGACGGATCGGTAACTATATGTTGGAAAAAGTACTATATGGGATTATTTTTATTACTTATAACATTTATTCTCCAGGAAATTAAAGTACCAACATTTTATATTACACTTGCTAAATACTCAAAATAAATGAAAACGGAGTTGCAAGTACTGCTGTGCTATGTGTATAACGCTGAAATATATATTAAAGCGAGACATACTGTTTTTTTCGCCTTAAAACAATAACTTTTAAAAATCTCTTCTTTGTATGTAAAAAAAATGTTACGCTGGTTTTAAATTATTCTTTAATTGTTGCATAAAATAATTCCATTCTGAGAATTCACTCCAAATGTTGGAAAAAATTTTTAAAATTGCGTAGCTACTGGTGCATAGTATTTTTTTTTTTTTTCTTAAAAGAGAAGTAGCACTTCAGGCAACAATACCTATTTAGTCAAGTCCCGTGCTACATTCTTTAGGAAAGGGATAGAGAAGAGATGCGACAGGTGGTGAAATTAGAAGGATAGTTATGGAAATTAACTATCGTATAAGACAGCTCACTGACCAGTGACTATGCCTTCATCACAGAGGAGCCCTACCGACAGTTAATTTTTATCGAATTATCGAACCTACAACCCCCAGTCATGATGTGATTTGATTTACATCTGCACCGACTAGGTAGCCATAATCAGATGGTGGTCAAACCACTTGAATGATTTGCAAATGTCATTCACGCCCTAGGAGGTCATCGAATACGCATATCCTCCGGTCAATACTAGTAGCAATTTCGAAAGCCCGAAGTAGGCCGCAGCCTTCACTCCTTGCTAAAGAGTTGGAGACTTTTCAACTCCTGGTCCAGAACGCAGGAAGCTAAATATAATTAAGAAGACGACGGCATTCATACTCACTGGAACTGGACCATTCATTGTGTTCATTTTGAATGATCCGACCCACAAACTCTCACGAGAGTCTCGAAACCACAACCATTACGATACTCCCATATAGGGACCAACCCCAATAACCAGTCAGAGAACAGCTAATTGTCTAAAGAGACAAATAGTGAACTCTGCGAGCGTACTGATTTCCGTGGATATATGTGGATTGTCCAGGTGACTCCTACTAGCCTTTGAGGGGCCTGGGCTGCCTTTTACCCCGTAAGACACCAGTCTAAATGGAATAGTAGGTTCCAAAAAGTCTATCATGTGCCCCCGGGGGGAACCCCCAGTCATGTAAGCTAGCACACTACCTACTAGCCTACAGGGGCACCCCATAATTTTAAGGTGATTTGTGTCTACACGAGATTTTACTTCTTACGCTGTGCTACAAGAACTTGTTTTCTTTTTTATCCATAAGAAATAAATATTTTTTGTAGCTTGATAATGCTTTGTTGTGCTCATCCTATGTTTTTTCTTAAGCTGGGATTAAAACAAAACATTGTTTCTTATGTGAGCGATAAACAAAGTTAAAAAAATGTTTAAAATTTTAAAGTATTAAAGCAGGTAAACGTTCATGATGAAATATGTTTTCTGGTGAGCGTGTGAACGAAGGTGCGTGTATAAAAAGTTATTTTTTCATAATAGTTAATAAAATTTCTTAAGATTTTTAGGAGAAATATTGCTAATGCTACACTTAACAAAATAATTAAACTTTAAGGCAGAAGCTTAGCTGCTATTTATTTAGTCAAATTATTTGGTCAAATTTGATTTAAGGAGCTACAAAAAACCATGTATATTTAAATTCATTTGCTTTCACCATACAGATTTGCACCCCCCCCCCCCGGGGGGCACTTTAATATGTCTTGGAATCTCACCGTCATTGCCGGTGTTAACGAGGGTAAAAAAGAGCCCAGTCCCCTAAAGGCTAACGTTACGTTATTTCCATGGGAATCAGTAAGCCCCAGAGTTTAGCTTTTTAGCTGTTTTCTGACTGGTTATTGAAGGTGGCCCCTTCGGAAGCATCGTGGTAGTTTTGGTTTCGCAGGCACTCATGAATTTTAAGTAAGGGGCCAGGATCATCTCAAATGTACTAAGAACAAAAGGTGAATCATCCGGTTCAAGTGAACGTGCTTGTCATGTGTTCTGGACTAGGAGTTGGACCAGTTGTAAACTTATAGGAAAAGTACTACAACTAAACTTAGGGTGTATTCTATTAAGAGAATCTAATATTAATGACTGATTTTATGAAACAAATAAACACTAAAACAAATAACAAACACACCTTTTCCAACAGTTTAACTTATCGCAAACTTTCAGTGTATGCGTTCCTAAAACTCTTAACGTTATTGTATCCACAGAAACACTAACGCACATGTTCGACACAAACTTGTTTGCATACAATCAAAGTAAATCTAACTTTAGCTTTTAGCAAGAAATTTACCATAAATGTCAAATGTCGTTGCTATTTGGCTGATATGAGCAACTATCACTGCCAATACAACTTCGGCAAACACCAGCAACTATACTTTGCTCTTCTACACTTGACTTTTTTCGAAAAATCTTTCTCACTAAACAACAGAACAACAGACTAACTAAACGTTCATTTCATAGTGTCTGTCTGAGAATTCACTCCAAATGTTGGAAAAAATTTTTAAAATTGCGTAGCTACTGGTGCATAGTATTTTTTTTTTTTTTCTTAAAAGAGAAGTAGCACTTCAGGCAACAATACCTATTTAGTCAAGTCCCGTGCTACATTCTTTAGGAAAGGGATAGAGAAGAGATGCGACAGGTGGTGAAATTAGAAGGATAGTTATGGAAATTAACTATCGTATAAGACAGCTCACTGACCAGTGACTATGCCTTCATCACAGAGGAGCCCTACCGACAGTTAATTTTTATCGAATTATCGAACCTACAACCCCCAGTCATGATGTGATTTGATTTACATCTGCACCGACTAGGTAGCCATAATCAGATGGTGGTCAAACCACTTGAATGATTTGCAAATGTCATTCACGCCCTAGGAGGTCATCGAATACGCATATCCTCCGGTCAATACTAGTAGCAATTTCGAAAGCCCGAAGTAGGCCGCAGCCTTCACTCCTTGCTAAAGAGTTGGAGACTTTTCAACTCCTGGTCCAGAACGCAGGAAGCTAAATATAATTAAGAAGACGACGGCATTCATACTCACTGGAACTGGACCATTCATTGTGTTCATTTTGAATGATCCGACCCACAAACTCTCACGAGAGTCTCGAAACCACAACCATTACGATACTCCCATATAGGGACCAACCCCAATAACCAGTCAGAGAACAGCTAATTGTCTAAAGAGACAAATAGTGAACTCTGCGAGCGTACTGATTTCCGTGGATATATGTGGATTGTCCAGGTGACTCCTACTAGCCTTTGAGGGGCCTGGGCTGCCTTTTACCCCGTAAGACACCAGTCTAAATGGAATAGTAGGTTCCAAAAAGTCTATCATGTGCCCCCGGGGGGAACCCCCAGTCATGTAAGCTAGCACACTACCTACTAGCCTACAGGGGCACCCCATAATTTTAAGGTGATTTGTGTCTACACGAGATTTTACTTCTTACGCTGTGCTACAAGAACTTGTTTTCTTTTTTATCCATAAGAAATAAATATTTTTTGTAGCTTGATAATGCTTTGTTGTGCTCATCCTATGTTTTTTCTTAAGCTGGGATTAAAACAAAACATTGTTTCTTATGTGAGCGATAAACAAAGTTAAAAAAATGTTTAAAATTTTAAAGTATTAAAGCAGGTAAACGTTCATGATGAAATATGTTTTCTGGTGAGCGTGTGAACGAAGGTGCGTGTATAAAAAGTTATTTTTTCATAATAGTTAATAAAATTTCTTAAGATTTTTAGGAGAAATATTGCTAATGCTACACTTAACAAAATAATTAAACTTTAAGGCAGAAGCTTAGCTGCTATTTATTTAGTCAAATTATTTGGTCAAATTTGATTTAAGGAGCTACAAAAAACCATGTATATTTAAATTCATTTGCTTTCACCATACAGATTTGCACCCCCCCCCCCCCGGGGGGCACTTTAATATGTCTTGGAATCTCACCGTCATTGCCGGTGTTAACGAGGGTAAAAAAGAGCCCAGTCCCCTAAAGGCTAACGTTACGTTATTTCCATGGGAATCAGTAAGCCCCAGAGTTTAGCTTTTTAGCTGTTTTCTGACTGGTTATTGAAGGTGGCCCCTTCGGAAGCATCGTGGTAGTTTTGGTTTCGCAGGCACTCATGAATTTTAAGTAAGGGGCCAGGATCATCTCAAATGTACTAAGAACAAAAGGTGAATCATCCGGTTCAAGTGAACGTGCTTGTCATGTGTTCTGGACTAGGAGTTGGACCAGTTGTAAACTTATAGGAAAAGTACTACAACTAAACTTAGGGTGTATTCTATTAAGAGAATCTAATATTAATGACTGATTTTATGAAACAAATAAACACTAAAACAAATAACAAACACACCTTTTCCAACAGTTTAACTTATCGCAAACTTTCAGTGTATGCGTTCCTAAAACTCTTAACGTTATTGTATCCACAGAAACACTAACGCACATGTTCGACACAAACTTGTTTGCATACAATCAAAGTAAATCTAACTTTAGCTTTTAGCAAGAAATTTACCATAAATGTCAAATGTCGTTGCTATTTGGCTGATATGAGCAACTATCACTGCCAATACAACTTCGGCAAACACCAGCAACTATACTTTGCTCTTCTACACTTGACTTTTTTCGAAAAATCTTTCTCACTAAACAACAGAACAACAGACTAACTAAACGTTCATTTCATAGTGTCTGTCTGTTAACATCTGTGTATTTTATTCACAAACATTTTTGTAGTTGTAGTACATAAAAGCAAAATTTGTTTCACAAATTGACTTGTTCCACTTGAATGCAAATACACCTGTTAAGTGAAGCTTTTGAGAGATGTGTGTAAATGCTTTTCTTGTATGCATCGGTACCTCAATAGAGTTTATAGATGTTTATGTGTCGAAACTAAGCTTTGAAAAAATTGTATGCATTATAAACGGTTGGTATTGTGTTGGTACATAAATCTTAATGGATAAAACTCCAAAATAATTCAAAATATTTTGCTAGAAAAAGTGGCCGCAGTTAAAGTAAAATGTTTTGCTCCAAAGTTTAGGGAAAGCGAGAAGAGCAAAAGATAAATAAGTTAGATATAATGATTTTTTGTTTTATTTTTTCAAAAATATAGGGTCAAGCATTGACATATTTTGTATTTTATACAGTGGCAACTACAAACGATTGAATAACAGTTTTAAATTAAACTATAAACCTGAAAAAAGATTAATTAAGAATCTTAGCTTATGTTTTTTTTTTTAGTTTTGGTTAAAAGAATAATCCAATTAAAATTAGATTTTAGTTTAATAAATCAATTATTGTTTTTTTGTTTTGTTACTCACTGTTTAAATTAAAATAAAAAATTTTGCTCATAATATAATTTTTTTTAATTCTATTCTATAGCATGAAAAATAATAATTAAAAGATGGTACTAAATTTATAATGTAACACTTTTAAATTCATTCATTAATTTACTTGTACAGTGAACAAAATAGCAGGTTAAACACAATGGTACAATTTTACATTTGATTGAAGCAAAGTATTGTACACACTTCTTTATTTATTACTATGCGTTTCTGTGACAATTGACTTATCTACCTTATCTACCACGCTGTTGCTTTAAATAATCCGTTGGACTTTTGGGTACTTTTTTAAATTCTGTGATCACTAATGGCTTTCGAGTTATTTATGTGACTGATTGCATTTAATGGGAAATTTAGTAAGTAGATGTTACCATTTTTTTAATACATTTTACAAAATTGCTATAATAGGGTGAAAAGTTATCATACTATTACGAATATGTCTTGCTTAAATTTTAAAATAAAATAATTAAGCAATAAAGCAAACTACTGGTTACAAACTGCGTAGAAGTTTTAACACACGCAACTACAATTGGATATGCTGTTTACTAACTGCCTGGCATACAAGAAACCAAAAGAATACATGTATGCTGTTTACCATCTAAACGCGCAAGACAAAAACTAATTTTACAACAACAAACATACATGTTGTTTACCTTCTGCGTAGTTTTCTAAGAAACCCTTTTCTACAAAAGACAACAACAAATTTATTGAAATAAATCCCAATCAAAAACCTTATCAGCATAAAAACAAAAACAACTATACACATAGAAATACAGGCGCCTATACATTGAATAAACAACATAGAACAACAAAATACTATACAAAGGGAATAGAAGATTCTTAAATCTTCTAGACTTTAAATGGACAAGTATAAATAGGGGAAGCATGTGAGTGGATAATGTATCAGTGTAAAATAAAACCTCATCGAGTAAAGACGGGCATTTTAAGTAAATTGTTCTGTGTCAACTTTGTGTAGTTAAAGTAAATAAAATTGTTATTATTAATTATTTTGCAATAAAGAACTCACAACAAAACGTTTATAAAAGGTATAAACGTAACAATACCAAATAACACAACGTTCTCGCACGTGAAATTTAAGACTGCACGCAATTTTGCAGAAAGAGCGTTGCAGATTAGTGCTTAAAATTACCATCGATGAAACGTCCACACAATCAGGAACATTTTACAAAAAAATAGTTTTTCATTTTTTTTTCAAAGAGAAGTAGCACAATGCCTATTTAGTCAAGTACCGCGCTACATTCTTTAGGAAAGGGATAGAGAAGAGATGAAACAGGTGGTGAACGTAGAAAGATAGTCGGAAATTAACTGCCGTATATAAGACAGCACAGCGACCAGTGACTATGGCTTCATCGCTGAGCAGCCCCACCGACAGTCAATTTTTATTTTTGTAGTGAAAAAAAACCAAGACCTTTGTTGGGAATCGAACCCACAACCCCCATACTGACAAGCTAGAACACTTCCTACTAGCCTACAGGGGCACCTCACATGGCAACAAAGATTATAGAAAATGCTACAAATAATTATAATAAAGAAACTTATACAAAGACGGTGAAAATATTTAAATCCTTAACACATGTCCTTAGTTTTTCGGCGAGAGTTATACGATTAATAATTGAGTTTTATTTGTATGCAGAGGAGTGACCTTAATTAATATTTTAAACAATTTATTTAAAAGTTCAATTTTAATGCACATAAACCTGAAATCAACAAAAAAGTAAATTAAATATTGTGCAAACTTTACTTAATTAATTTAATTCGGTGGCAAAGAGGTAAGAAGTATTTGTGGCCACAGGCAAATCATCTTTTGTGGCCAAATTAGCAAACTTTTTGTAGCTGTTTCTGCTAAAATGATGAAATAAAATTCACATTTCATTACAATAAGAAAATAAATTTGAAAAATTATTCAGGAAATCTTTTATTGGATTTCGAGATATCGTGTACTCACATTTTTTGAATAAAATAATTTTCAAAGCTAAAAATTTAAACACTCTTCGTTAGTAAAAGTTAATAACTTACTAAAGCTTAGCTGCGATCGAAATATAAAATACATAAAATCGTAACATATTGAAACTAAACGGGACACAGAATACCGATCCTGTAAAACGGAGATATTTTGCATCCGAATAGAGGTTAAAAATGGTGGAATATGATGAAAATTTCATGGGTCTGCCTATTATGATTCAACGGTTAAATAATATACATATCGCATGGATTACTCTAAAGAGGGTCAACTTAAAATTTACAAATTTTCAGTATTTTTAATTAAATCTACTTTTGCATCAAGAAGACAGTCTTCTTGATTTGGTTTGGCGAAAGAGTAGAGGAGAGATGTACATATCTTGATTTCGTAGAAAAATATTTTGAATTGAAATATAATGCATTGACGCTTTAGGGAAACTAGTGCAATATTAGATTTTCATTTAATTCCATAAACTTGGTTTTATATGAGACATAAACTCTGAAAACTGCTTAGCTGAGAATAAAAATATAATAATAATTATCATGCCCTTATGGGGACGCTTTTCTGCTGGTAATATTTTTTATTTCTTTTTTATGCTGTTAATCTAGTGTTTGGTTAAAGCGGCTGAAAATTGAAGCCTTATTCGTGATAACGATACGAAGAAATGAAGTGATATGGGCACCTTTTAAATTTAAATTTCATTATCTATTTTTATTTTTGTAGTGACTGTATAGCACAACTTTTCACACATATTATTGTATCTAGGTGTTATGGGTTTACAGACAGCAATTATTGCTATAACAAACTATTTACCTTTTAAGCATAAGAAGCATTCAACTGATAGCAGTTTGAAGAAGAGAACTTCAAAGTACTTTTGCAATTTTTAAAAATATTTCCTTAAAAATATTTTGTTTAAAAAAAAAATAAAAAATAGCTAAAACAGAAAATCTTCTTTTTTAAAAATGTGCTATTAAAAAAACACAATATTTTAATAGCTAAAAAATATACTTTTTTATGTTCATCGTTTGTGGTGTTTTTCTTTAAATAAAAATGAACACTAGTGTCTGTTGCATACGATACTACAATACATTTAGTGTATGCAGTTTTTTACAGTTAGAAAACATAAAGTTATTAATATTTTCTCTTAAATTCAATAAAGTTTTATGAAAAACTTTCTACAATGTTGCAGTCTTATGCCACCATTTGAAGTTAAACAACAATCTCCCAAAAGACCACATATTACCTCTAGACACATGATGCTAGCAAATATATTTACACATATACATATATTTGCTGCTTATTCTTTATTATGTGGTAAATGTATACATCTCTGCATTATTTGAATTTTTCTAGTTATTTGGCGCATATCAAAAGGGTACGTTTTTACGTTCCATTTAAAATTTTTGTTATGAATATAAACGATTAATGAAGTGTATATAAAATAGTTTGTGATAGTAGCATAGCTTACTATCTGTGTGTTGTGGTGGTACAATGAAAATATCAGATAAACCGTCAATAAAAGTCATTCAATAGTCACCTGCAATGAGTATAATCACCCCTTCCTAAACACACATTTCTTAGTTTTTTATTGTACATCAACGGGAAGGGTATAGAGAATTCGTCTCAGCGTTATATAGCCCAATAATTTGTTTGGTTTATATTATGCTTGTAGGTATTTATCTTCCTTTCATTTATTCGAAACTATAAATACTAAGATTATTTTGTTATCCTTTTGTAAAAATATTTTTTTTTCTATATATATATATATATACATATATATATATATATATATATGTTGAAATATGCATATGTATAAAATTTAAGTGGATCCGTGTGCACAAGCCACTGTTATTCAAATTAGTATTAGTTTGTATGTTTATATGGGACTAGGAGTATATCAGTTCATATTTATATCCTTGGCAGGGATTTTTATTCTATTTTTTGTTGCTGTTGTTGTAAAAGTTATTGTATTTGCATGTTGATTCAGTCGAAGGTAATCTGCGTATACAAATAAATATAAATTAAACAAATCTTTTAGCAATAGGGAATAAAATAGAAATATATATTTCTTTAGATAATAAAAAATAAAATATACAACTAAATATATATGCATGAAATTTCTATGCAAACAATTTATAGAAAAATAAATAGAAAAAAATAATCATAGTTTACACAAAAATATATTTGTCTTACATATTATATTTTACTGCTTTCATTTAAATATTATAAATCCACCAAGTTTAAGTTGAACCCATACAGGAAGGGTTGTGTACCATGTTTTTTGAATAATTCTTCTTTAAGTTTTGCTAAAAAAAATTTAAATGTCTGACTATTATAGTTCAAATCGGATCTTCTAATGACATCTTTGCAAAAACCACGTCTCTATAGCAACACATTTTAATTAATTTCCAATCTTAAATTGCCTACTTGTTGCTATAGCAGGCATACTCTGCATTTTGTTTCTTTTTATTTAATCTTCATTTACATAACCCAACCAAATAGGGCTCGATTAAATAACTACAAACATGAGGTTAAATTTAAAAATAAAAAGAAAGGAATGCAATAAATAAAATTTCCAAAATATTTAATAAAGGTGCACAGTATTCACGATATCTTAAATGCGCATATTTACTGTTTCACGCTTACGTCAATGCAGTGATTAAGAAATTTTATTAACTCTCTTGGCAAGTTTTGCCAAATGCTCAAAATCGAATTTGAAATGATCTTTTAAAATGATGCTTAACTTATTGGAAAAATTTAAAACGTCTAGTTATAACAGTAAGTCATATTTCGTCAAAATTACGTCGTCTATAGAAACACCTTCAATTTTTTAAATTCATTATTTGCTCTTATTTTTTAAGCCGACATTTTTATACATAATATCAATATGTAATATTGTAATATGTGTGCCTCCTATAGGTTAAAATCTAAATTTATGTCCATTAAAATCAAGTTTCTATAGGAACACCTTTTGTATTTTATTTTATATTGATTGTTCTTGTTCTTGCATAAATTACTTAAACTTAAATAACAGGGACACCTTTTAATAAATTAATGTTGTAGTTGTCAGATAGGCGCTGTAACAAATGAAAAGGCGAACATTTTGTTTACCTTATTTACATGATGCTCGCAATTTCATGTCGACATTAATATTTGTTTTGATAAAAATTTAATTCGTCAAAGGTTTCAAAAACGTTTCAAAAACAATTTCATTTTCTATCAAATAAATTCTAGTTTCTTTTAAATATTTTCTATTTAATGGAGCACCCCTTTAATTATGCGATTATATGTATGGTGATAAATTAAATTTGCATAAATTTTAGCTGGTTTAGTCAATATAATTGCTAACTTACTTCTCACCGCAATATGCTAATGAAGCTGTAGTGAATCCATTTATTGCTTAAATTGCGAATTTGTAAACGTGGCTGGCTGGGTGGCTGACTGCCTTACGCAATGGGTCACATTAACACACTTTATTTAATTTTTTATTTAATCACTAACATTCATAGAAACATTAAGATGGAAATTAGTAAGGGAGTTTAAGAAGTTGGCGATAATTGACGATAAATCGTTTGGAACAGAAAAACATTCTCTCTTTCTGAAAATCCGAAGTTAAACTCTTAAACTGTTTAAAGATAGTTTGCTCGCTTCGACTATAATTGAACTTATTTTTAGTGTTATTAAATAAAGGGTGTTTTTCTATAGGTTCTGTTCAAATCAGTCAGTAAACAAAATTGCCGTTCTTAAAGTAATAGTACTCCTTAAGAGTATGTTGGAACACCGTTACATCTATAGAAACTGACTATTTGGTATGCTTTATGGAATGGTGTACTCATTGGTCCTTACTTTTAAAACGACGCTCACAGTACACTCGTGACCGCTGTAGAGCCATGATTACTAAGTTTTGATTCAGCAACAACGACTTTTTTTTTAAAGAGAAGTAGCACTTCAGGCGACAATGTCTATTTAGTCATGTACCGCGCTACATTCTTTAGGAAAGGGATAGAGAAGAGATGAAACAGGTGGTGAAAGTAGAAGGATAGTTGGAAATTAACTGCCGTATAAGACAGCACGGCGACCAGTGACTATGCCTTCATCGCTGAGCAGCCCCACCGTTAGCCAATTTTTATTTTTTTTGTAGTGAAAAAAAAACAATGTCTTCGTTGGGAATCAAACCCACAACCCCCATACTGACAAGCTAGTACACTACCTACTAGCCTACAGGGGCACCTAACAGGGGCACTTGCAGCAGCTGTGGATTTAATTAGATGATGTACCATCTCACACAGCTCTTGCTACACATGGTTTATTGAAGGAAACGCTTGATAATCCATGGCCCATGAATTGGCCTTCAAGAACGTACGATTTAACACTGCTAAACTACGTTCCGTGGGGATTTGATAAGTCGCTAATTTGCGCCGGTAAGCCCGAAACTATTGACGACTTGAAAGACACCGCCTTATTGCCGATGTACTTCCACATTGTTGGGAAAAGTCATCGAAAATTGGACCTCCAGACTATATAATATCGGGGCAAGCAGTGTTGGTCATATTTTAATTATAATGCCTGAAAATTATCTTCGAATAAAGTAAATTGCATGTAAATTTAAAAAACTCATCTTTGTTTTATTCCATGTCAAAGTTGTATACCTCAGTAAAACACCCTTTATATTTTATTTTAATACCTTTTATTTTGTTTTTCTATATATATATATTAATTTTTACACTTCTTTTCCTTTAAAGTTTTATAAGAAAGTTTTTATGTATTATTTTGTGGTGTTGGCTATATGTGTACTAGAGTAATATAGTGTTTATGTAGGGAGATTTACACGTCATGTTATTTCGTTACAATTCTTATTCTTTAAAATATTAACGCAAACAAATTTTATAATTTAGACAAACTTGACAGCTTGAAACACGAATGGCAATCAATAGAGGGACATTGTATTAGAATACAAATGAGGTTGAGAAATGATGTGTAACCAAAGACTTACACTTTAACTCTTCTTTTTTCACTATCCTGCAAACAAGAAAAATTTTTTTAAATTTATTATAAATATTTCTTGCTACAATTATAGTTTGGAAGCAATTTTATTTTTTAATTCCTGGAAAAAATGTATTTGCATTAAATAAAAGTAAAGTTAACGAGACTTAAACCTTTTCTTGTTCTAGTTCTGTTTCTTTATTATTTCAAGAAACGTTGCTATGAAGCTCCTTAAGGCACCATACAAATTTAAATTTGTGCTCTAATAGCTGTTTGCTAAAGACAGACTTTCACTAAATAAACAATTTTAATTTCACATTTCACTTACAATGGTTAAGGTTAAATAAATAATTACTTTAGGAAAACATTTGAGTGACTTTCAATTTGATAAGTTTCTATAAGTTGGCCAAAAAAAAAAAACGTGCCATGTTTTAAATTGCACACAATACCCGAACTTATGGGATATAGAAAATTGTATTTTGAATTTAGAGTTTTTTTTAAGAAATTAAATAAAGAAATTAAATAAAAAAATAATCATATTTGCTGTATAAAATAAGGAAATGATTTTTTTAAAAGCAGTTGCAAAAATCATAACATTAATTAATACTTTCTATTATTTTTTATTCACTTGAATTTAAAAAAATTATTAGATTTACAACGCTACAGTTACCAATGGTCATGTATGCAACTGCCATTAATTGATCAAAATACATTAATTTCTTATTAGCCAAATTTTCTTAACGACGCCAATATAATTATAACATTTTCCAACTCATTGTCTTGTGCCTTATCAATATCTAAAGATAAATATAAACCTATTAGCATATAGCAGAAGGTCTAGCGTCCATCTGTTCGTTTGTTTGTTTTTACTTCAAAAGGAGTAATTTGAATTGTGTATGTACATATGTAACTGTAAAATTTATCACTGATGTATTAAACAGATGTAACAATTTTGTATGTAAAGGGTGTTTTTTTAAGCCCGATAGAACTTGAAATTGTAAAAAATAACACAAAAAATTAAATTGTAATCAAAATTTTTTTTTAAACGAAGGATCAATACGTGACATTAACATTTGAAAATGATTTCGGGCATATGGGCACCGCGGCTGTTCTTGACGAAGCGCATTCTGGACGTCCAATTTTGGGCCACTTTTTCGAGCACTGCTGGGCGTATGTCACGAATAACACGAACAATGCTGTCCTCCAAGGCGTCAATTGTTGCTGGTTTATCAGCATAAACCAGTGACTTCACGTAGCCCCACAGGAAATAGTCGAGTGGTGTCAAATCGCACGACCTTGGAGGCCAATTGACAGGTCCATTTCTCGAAATTAACTTATCGCCAAATTTTGATTTCAATAAGTCGATGGTTGCGTTCGCTGTATGGCACGTAGCGCCATCCTGTTGAAACCACATCTCGTCCGGATCAATGTCATCCATATTTTCAACCAAAAAATAATTGATCATGGTGCGGTAACGATCTCCATTGACCGTAACGCGAGCTCCGGCCTCATTTTTGAAGAAATAAGGTCGGATGATGCCACCAGCGTGAAAACCGCACCAAACGGTGCATTTTTCTGGATGTAATGGAGTCTGTAGGGTCTGTTGTGAATTGGTCTCACTGCATATGCGGCAATTTTGCTTATTAACAAACCCGTTAAGCCAAAAATCGCCTCATCGCTGAACACAATTTTGCGATAAAACAACGGGTCAGTTGCCAACTGCTCTAGAGCCCAATCGGCGAAAGAACGACGCATATAATGGTCTCGTGGCTTCAATTCCTGCACCAGCTGGATCTTATACGGGTGTAGGCCGAGATCTTTGCGCAAAATTTTCCACGTAGTGGACGGACAGAGCCCCAATTCCTGCGACCGACGACGAATTGATAAATTTGGATCTTCTTCCACACTTTCGTTTACAGCGGCGATATTCTCTTCAGTACGCACATTCCTTTGACGTGTTGGTGTTATTGCATCCTCTAGAGAGTATGTGGTACGAAATCTATCGACAGTTCGACGAATGGCTTGTTCAGATGCACCATTATGTACGCCATAAAAATGACGAAGTCGTCTATAAGTTGCGCGAATCGACGACTGATTTTCAAAGTAAATTTGAATAATTTCGTAGCGTTGTTCAAGCGAGAGTCTATTCATGATGATTTGTCAGAGTATACTGAAACAAATAAAAAAAAAATGTTTCATCAAAATTTCATTTTTTGTGTTACTTTTTACAATTTAAAGTTCTATCTAGCTTAAAAAACACCTTTTAGATGCCAGCGAGTGTGTCTTTGTTTTTGGATACATGTGAGATGAAGTGCTTGAAGTTTACTCAACCTAACACATACACATTTGAAATATGATATTTTAATAATTTTATTTCAAAGCCTATTAAAATGATGATGACACTTTAAACGTGCATTCGCTGGTAATAATGTGCTGGTGTATGTGCATAGAGTTTCAAATTAATAAATAAATAAATGACTTGTGAAACTTGTCGTCATCATATTATTAAAACTTCATTGACTTCTATGTCCTATTTGGAATACATAAACAACTAATACGTGTACAGTGAGCACTTTTAAAATGTTATGGATGAGATAAGAAGAGACTAAAGTGCTATATCAGAATATTAGATCAACAGATTTGGTTATCGTACGATAATTTATTTACCATTAATTTTCATAGATTCAATTAAAGCAATTTCAAATGTTTTAAATGTTATCAAGTTATAATTTTACGCTTTAAATTATAATATTGTTAAGTTTATACCTTTTATAAACATTTTATTCTGAGTTCTTAACTGATTGACTCAGACCCTCCCCTATTTATATTTGTCCATTGAAAGTCTAGAAAATTGAGGAATCTTCTACTCCCTTTGTATCAAATTTTGTGTTGTATGTTGTTTATTCAATGTATAGGCGCCAGTATGTCTGTGTGTATTTTTGTTTTTGTTTTCATACTGATAAAGTTTCCTTTTGGAATTTATTTTAAGATACTTGTTGTTGCCTTTTGTAGAAAAGGTTTCTTAGAAAACTACGCAGATGGTAAACAGCTCACATGTATTTTTTTTGTATTGCATACCACGCAGTTAGTAAACAGCATAACAAATTGTTATTGTTGGCGTTTATAAAATTTCTACGCAGTTTGTAACTAGAAATTTTGTTGTTGTGAACATATGCTCATCGTGACTATTTGTAAGGAAGCTTATTTTGGGCGTCCAAATTCAAAATAATTCTTCAACTTTTGTCAGCCGAGCGTCATGAATAAAATGAACAGTATTTGTCTCCAAGGACGCTCATGTTGTTGGTTTATCTGGAGAAATATTCGTGAGATGTGATGGTATTTTGCATAAATTTAAGGGTTAATTGTTCCCCATCACCAAATTTTTATACCAAAATAGCGATGATTGCGGTTAAGCATAACGCATAAACGCGAGGAGTTTAATTATTTTTGGATGTAATGAAGTCTTTATTTGTCTGTTGTAGAATGGCTTGAGCTCATATGCGGCAATTTTGTTTATTAACAACTGACTGCTCTTGTACTCAAGGCGGCAGCATATTGGATATCCTAGTGGCTTTAGTTTTTGTACCTGACTTAATCTTATACGGGCATTATTCCAGTAATGAACAGACGGTGTTCCATTTCCTATGAACGATGACGTATTTATATATTTGGACCTCCTTCTTTATTTGTTCTTTATATGTACAGCGGCAACATTTTCTTCAGTAAGAACATTTGTTTGACATATTCATAATATTGCATCATTTAAAGAGGGTATGGCATGAAGGATTTACGCAAAGTCATAATAGACTTTCAACATGTTGCGTTGTTAGAGCGTCAATGTATTTATGACATTTTAACTCACTCAGGGGACGACTCCTACTCATGCAATGCATTGGCTAGAACTGGTAAATTTGGTTGCGGGAAGTAACACAAAGGGAATATTGAATAGTGCCAGGATATAGTGCAGGATTGTTATTCTCATTCGAAAAAAAACCGAAATCTTTAGTAATATGTAGTGCAATTTATTGCCCGACCACAGAGTAATATGCTCTTGATAAAGCAACAAGATACCAGATTTCATCAGTGGACCATATCTTATATTGTTTTTTTTTTTTTTTTAAGAGAAGTAGCACTTCAGGCAACAATGCCTATTTAGTCAAGCACCGTACTACATTCTTTTAGGAAAGGGATAGAGATGAAACAGGTGGTGAAAGTAGAAGGATAGTCGGAAATTAACTGCCGTATAAGGCAGCACAGCGACCAGTGACTATGCCTTCATCGCTGAGCAGCCCCACCGACAGTCAATTTGTTTTATTTTTGTATTGAAAAAAAATCAAGGTCTTCGTTGGGAATCGAACCCACAACCCCCATATTGACCAACTAGTACACTACCTACTAGCCTACAGGGGCACCTGTCTTATTCAACAAAATATTACATTGATGAAACCAAGAAAAATTAATACATAAGTTGATTTGTGTAAATTTATCGAGTTTAAGCACGAGGTAAGCAGTTACAAATTTCTGAATTTCAGGTGAGTGTAACCACCGAGTAAATGAAACCGAATTGTCTGACTTGGCCTTAGCCTCCTGTCTTACTCAACAAATATCCTATATTGTGTCGAATATCCAGCGAGTCAATGGGCTGAAGTTATAAATACTAAAAATTGGATAAAGAATAGCAGTTAGCTAACCGAAAACGAAGTGCATTTTCATACAAATTTCCTTGACGAATTGGAGGTCTGGAATGCAAAAATAGTGTTTTCGGAATATCAGTGTTATTCCCATTAAATTACAATACTCACAATTGTATTGAATTAAAAATCCACCCTCATTTGTTGTTGTTGTGTAAGTTAAAGCACCACATAACTATCTGGTGAGGCCTTAGGCGTCCTCATAAAAACATTTTGCAGCCCCGACCTCTCGAATTTTTATTTTCATCTTCTAAATGAACGACATAATTATTTTCTCTCCAGAAAAATGAAAATCTCTTTAACAACAAGCGTTTGATCGAAAACGTCCATTAGTCTTACAGAAGCCGATAAAATGGATAATCAAAAATTATGTGTAAAGTTTAGCGAGTGTACCCTTCTCTCTGGATTTGTCGCTGTGTGTTTACTTATTTGTGCATGTTATTGTTATTCGAATAACTGTAATTAACTACTTTGCTCTTAATTTCACTACAAATAAACTTTAATGAAAACAACAAAAACAAAAAATGAAAACGAAAACATACAAATGTATTTGCATTATTATTCGCATTGTAAAACTGCTATTTACTTCCTGGGAATGTAAGTTGTTAGGGTAATTATAGTTGTGTGTATACTCTTACATATTGTCATCACTCATTACAGCTCTTTACCTTCGGGGGAAACACTATAAGGCTAATGAATATTTAAGTATCATTTGTTTGTTATGTGTTGTTTTGTATTCCTTCTACATAGCACCAATTCTCTTCACAGTTCTCTTTAAATTGTTGCTGCTGTTGTTTTTGTTGTCAACATATGTGACAGCATCAGGCTGATATTGATGAGAAAACCTTTTTATTATTTTCTGTTGCATTGTTAAAATTTAATAAAGTTTTACTATGTTTTG
Source organism: Trichopoda pennipes (assembly GCA_030448955.1). Taxonomy (NCBI): domain Eukaryota; kingdom Metazoa; phylum Arthropoda; class Insecta; order Diptera; family Tachinidae; genus Trichopoda; species Trichopoda pennipes. The sequence continues at coordinate 3,762,584 of JASKUP010000098.1, forward strand.
TTTATTTCATTCATTCATTCATTCATTCATTCATTTCTTGTTGCCATTGCATTTATGTATATTTTTTGCTGTTGTTTTATTAATAGTTCCCTGTTTTATATTAAATATTTATTATTATTGTGCGGCATCATTATATTTAAATATTTGTTATTATTCTTTTGTTGTAAAGTAATCAACAAATGAATTCATTCGAAATTGCATCCTTTTTCACTTCAGTGTTTTTATTTTTTTTTTTGTTTGTTTGTAAATTTAACCAAACTTTATTAAATCTACATATTAAAGTATTTTAAGGTTTTTATGCTTTATAGTTTAAACAGAGAATTAATAATGAGGAATGCATTTTTAGCACCGTATAGGAAATTACGGTTTCTTTTTTTATTCACATTTTATTCACCATTATTTTTAATTGATGTGAATGAACATAATGCAAAACAAAGTTCCTTTCATACATGAAGATAAAACCATTAAGTTTAAATATTCAATTCAGAAATTGTTTTAAATATTGAAGAGAATTTGCAGAGTTTTTTTTAAATTTTTTTAATTTTGTTTTTCTTTCCAGAATTTCAATGTGCAAATCTATTACTTTGTTTGATCTTTTTTTATAATAAGTGATCTAAAATAAGTAGCTGTAGTAGTTGTTTTGTTGCGATATTTTTAGGAAATAATTGTTCTTTGATTTTGACACACTATGAATAACGCCATCATTTCTTAGCAAGACTTGTAGCCACCGCCTCTAAGTCTTTTAGTTTGGCAATTCTGCTTGAAAAGAGTGGATCACTAAGGCAGTGAAAGTTGATTAGAAGATTTTAAAAAGCTATAGTTCATCGCTGGTGTGGCTTTATATATACTTAAGGGTCAAACAGTATCAGCCGGATGACACTTTAACGTTGTTTTATGCAAAGCATTCTGGATAACAAGAGAAAAGGAGAAAGAAAAAGCACACCAGTAAGATTTGTGAACTATTTACAGTTTAATATCATAACTGTATAGAATATTTTCGAGACCTAATGTTACATTAAATCAACATCAGAAATTAGGTAAATGGATGCCAAAAATCCTTCATAGCACCTAATGGAACGAAAACTACAAAGTACTAAAATATGAATTAAAAATCCTTTCTAACAATGGCTCAACGTAGGCCGTATTAAAATATTGTTCATCTTCAAAAAGGCATTTTTGTTTTAATAATTTTTCATTATAAATTATTTTTTTTTTTATTTTTTTAGTTGTCATTTTTTATAAACAACTAGCATGCCCGTGACTGCCTTGCAAGTCATTTATGGTTTGTTTTTATTCTGCAGCGTTCTTTTTTGTGTGCGCCAAAAACTTCAATCATTCAAGAAAATTAATCAGAAAGAACACGATTTCCTTCTTTTTCGTTTTTATGTTTTTTTAATAATGTAGTTTTTTTTTAATCGACCTTTTTTTATTTTTAATAAATATCTCTTATTCTTTTTTACGGTCTTTTTAAATTAAATTAACAATATATATACATATATATATTTTTTTCTTTTCGATATTTCGCTTTCCTATGGAAAATAAACAAAAAGAATAAGAGATATTTATTTTGTTAATAATTTTATCTTGTTCACAATTCAATATTTTTGTGTGCTTATATAAAACGTGTTATTCTATTACAATGCTTTTATATATACGATTATATATACGATTCTTCGACTGATTTTGGTTCGCGGTATAGACAAACAAAGCAGTTAGTTTATTAACACGTGAACATGAACATATAATTGACCATGCGAAAAACATGGATCATTGCAAAAGCAGCACATATGGGGAACTGAAGCCGTTTAAAATCAAACGGCAAATCTGGAGGAATCATAGGAATGCGTGGTATCAGCGTAATCTCGCCCTTATATTTTCCTTTTAAAATTTCTGCTTTAATCACATTCTTCATGATTTTTTTGACTACTAAACGTGTCTCATTGCAAAGTCGTGCCTGGCAGATATTTCTAAGTAAAGTAATGGGTACACCAACTTTCACTTGCAGGCAGTGAGGCGGTGAGGCGGCAGTCCAGGTAACTCAAGCGAATTTTAAAATTCGACTGGATAATTTACAACATCGTCTTGATTGGTAGTATTAGAGTCAAACGATTTGTGAGTAACTATTTCCCCGGGAATTTCATTCAAAATTGTCACATTGATATCCGAAACATCTGCATTTTTCGCAGCTAAGATAACTCTTTCTCCAACCAGTCAAGGTTTCTAAAATTTTGTGCAATACCGGGAAATACGTTTGTGACCAATTCTTGTTTTGGTCGGCAAAGTGGCAAAAATTATCTAGTAGCGTAATCATTTTTGTGGTAGGGTCAATTGGAATTGCACCATTCCCAATATCTAACAATTGCTTTGAAAAACGTTCGGCTGATGGATCATTTTGCAGTTGAACACGCAAATTACACACACACACAAAATGGAACAGAATATGGACAACAAAATTATCTATTTGTTTGCACATTCACTTGCTAAGATCATGAGCATATTTCGATTTGTATTGCCGTCCCATTCTGTGCAAGCACACACACACATACACACACACAGGAACGTACAAACGAAAACACACATTTCATTTGATGCAAAACATTGAGTTGAAGTTTTCAAGGGAAAAAAATTTAGATTTTTTTGAAAAATTTGTCTGGTTTCAAACACGCACCGTGGACGCACTATTGTGCGTAAACGCATAAAACAAAGATACAAACCAGCGAACGACCTTTACGAAGGTGCTGTGAAAATTTGGTGGAAATCCCACATCGCACAACTCGTCAAACACTGGCAACCAACGGACACCTATTTTGGGCTTAATTTTTATATACATACATTTATTTTCTCATACATAATTTTGTTGAAAAACTCCTTTTTTCGGCCAAATTTTCTATAGTTAATAGGAAATTAATAAGCTGTTAAAGAAGGTATAATTTCTAAATAATTAATTTCTACACTACGTATGAGAGCATTCTGTAGGCACGTAAAATGACTCACAAAGCTTAATAAACAAAACAATTCCAAAATAATTCAATAATTTTTTTTTGTTTTTAAATTTGTCATATTTACAAAAGAGTTTAACAATTTTTTCCCTTTTTATATTTTATTAAAAAATTTTATTTCATCTTATTGTGTATTCTCCCAAAGGTAATTTATTTTAAAAGATGGGCTCACAAAAATTAAAATAAGTTTAATTGTTTAACAAAACATTTACCTGGCTTGTCTAATTACACATTTAAATTAATTAAAAGTTAAAGCAGAGTATTGATAGTAGTGGCGTAGACAATTCGATGTAAAAATTTCTCAAAATAAATGATGACTCTTTTTATTGCTAAAATTGTTACTTGTTGTGTTTAAGTGCTTTTAAAAATCACAATAGCCTTAAATGCGTCTATGATAACAAGTTTGCATTTGAAAACTTCACACCTACACCCCTGGTTGTCTTCGCTGAAACTGTGGAAGATGTGTATGTTGTTAAGCAAATTGGAGTTTACGGTAACTAAGTTGGCGGGACAAATATGACTGTCTTGATTTTTAACAAAATTATCATCATTGATTTCAACAACATTAAATAATAACAACAACCCTATTTTTATAAATTTATGTCACAAATTATCCAGCAATAATTATTGAATATTCAAAGAAAATAAAAGCAACATAAGAATAATTTAAACGAAAAGTATTTTAATTAAAATTAATTAAAAAGCAAAAAGTTCGTTTCTCTCTTCGCAAAAATAAAATCGTTAACACAAAAGAAAATATTTAATGAAAACTATTACTTAAAGTAAACAAAGGAAGAATAATGCTAAAAGTATAATTTTACTTTTCTCTCATAATTCATATTTTCATATTCCATAGAAAAAACTTTCGTTATTATTTCATAAAAACTGAAACTTTATTTTTCCTTTATATAAAACATAACTATCCCTGGCCAATATTTCCCTATACCAGTAAATTGGGAGCGGGTTAATAAATATATAAAATGGCAATTCCAGCCATTCTATATTTATATATTGTTATGTATTTTTTGAGCTTCAATAGGGTAATTAATATACAATGGCCACCACAACACTACGGAGACCAAACAGCACGAAAATACACTTTTTCCATTTTCTTCTCAAACTCCGAGTTAGTCTGCTCTCAACAGCAGCCAAACAATAACTAAATGATACTGCTTATTAACGTTTAGGCAGGAGTCAACTGGCTGTCGTCTTAGGAGCGGTATTGGCATTTCAATTAAGGCCGGGAAATTAAATTTGTTATTGATCCATCCAACAGCAGAGTTTCTTTTAAAAATTTTTTGTCTTTCGGAAAAAAGCTTTTAAAATTTTTTAATTTAATGCAGACCTTAAGTCTAGCTAAATTAAATATTTAATCAAATTAAATATTTAGCTTTAATTGTCTCTGGATTAAGATTTTATGGAATTTCTTGAATAAAACGTTATATGCAATTAAATTTTATAATATTACTTAAAAGATGTGATCATCTCATGAGGAGTTAATGACAACTTGAAGAAAAGACAATACAAGACAACAACATGACATTATAAAAACATAATTAAATATGCATATTTAATATTAAAGATTTGGGTCAACATGTTAATGCTCTCGTGAATTTATTCGTAAACTTGTTCAACTGCATCAGCATCAGTCGAAAGACAAAATAACAAAAGACTTTCTAACACACGCACTCCTAAAGCAAAAATAATGTCAAAAGCTGTAAAAAAGAGGAACAAAAAACAAAAAAAGGAAGAAAAATAAATAAAACAATTAAAAATATAAGCTAATGTTGAGATAACACAATTTCAAATGACTAAAAGGAAATGAAATCAAGTGGAAAACTAAACATTTATTCGCTTTAGATGTGAATAAAGATTAAAAATGTTAAATGAGCAAAAATACTTTGCAGCACAAAGGCAACAACGATTTAAATTAAATTGTAAGAGAAACAAGCGATATTTTAATGAGAGAGAAAAAAGTCCTTTGGTTTTTTTTATTTTCAAGTGTTAGATACTCTTGAATAATTAAAATAACATTCGACATTATTTTAAATGGAAAACAACAAAATAGCATGCAATAGTTAAACTTAATGTTGAATAATTTCGCACTCATTTTTGTTGTTGTCCAATTCACCTGGTTATTTGTCTGAAACAAATTCGATGTCATTTACTTTATTTCGTTCAATTATTGTTTGTGTTCTTTAGTTAAGTTGCCATGCAGCACCTTGCAAATGCCGTTTATGCAATAGTTATTGGGAACAATGCAAAATATTCGAAGCAAGCAAAAGACCAATAAGGATTATGATGTGTAGCAACTTATAGCAATCACTGATCATAGTTGATTATAATTCAACACATGAATACCGACAAGCCTGCAAGAATATTGCAATGCATTAAATAAATATGCTCAAAACGTATTTATAAAACGTATTTATAAAAAGTTCTATACTTGGCACTAGGTTAAGCAAAATATTAAATAATAAACTTTAAGAAGTTTGATTCGCCCAAAGGCCTTTTAATTTATTTTTTAATTATCTTAAAGCGAAAATATTAATATTAAACTAGTTCAAGAATATTCAGTAGACATTTAAGTACTTTCCAATTTGAAAAAATAATAAAAATATTAAAAAATATTTTACTATTTTCGATAATTTTTTTCTAAAAGTCTAAAAGTTGTTCTTAGACAATAAATCTCTTCAAGACATATTAATCTATAAGGCACATATTGCGCTTGATATAATACGACAACTTACTTTCTTTTAATTGCATTAGATTGCGTAGATGATTAAAAATTTTAATTTATTGTCTTGCTTAAATGAAAAGATAATTATGAATTGGGATTTACTCATAAGCATTAAAATTTCATTGGTATTATTTTAAATAATTATAATGATAAAAAACTTAACTACTTACTTTTTATTATAATTATTTTTGCTTTTGATAATGAAATTGTAATGAATTCTTTATTTATTATTTCAACTGTGTTCAACAGCAAAAGAATTTAATTTTTCCACAAAACTTGTCATTGTAATTTTTTATAAAAAATAATGGCTAAAAGAAGAACTAAATATTTCTAAAATGGCTAAAACATTTTTCTAAAACTTTGTTTGTAAGAAAAGTTTTATCACCTAACAAAAAAAAAAAATTATATGCTACAAATCTGGATATAAACACCATGGTTTTTTTTTTAGAATTAACTTAATAATAATATTTAAGCTTACTAAATTTAAAATTTTTGTTTAAAATTTATAACTGATGTATAATGTTTTAGTTGTTCTTTTTTTGTTTTGTTTTTTTTTTTTAACCTCTCTTAAATATTACAGAATATTTCCTCCATCAACAAATATGTCCTTCACTAATAATAGTATTTGCAGCAGCAGAGAAATTTGAAACATGTTTATTGCAGTACTCGTATATTCTGAATACCATAAAAAGTTTAAACCATTAAGCAAACGTTCATCGTCAATTTTTAAACGGACTACAGCAAGCCTTTAGACACAAACATTTTTTGCAGGTAATGGACACACAAAAGTTTGTATATGAAACAAAGGAAGTGCTGTTTGATTGTCTATTTTATGTTTCTACTGTGTAAAATACATATAGTTACACGTATAATAAAAACAACTAAAGTAACTGAGCATACATTTATATAAAGATACTTACGAAAATATCTGTTGGTTTTTGTGTGAACAATTATAAAACAAAGTGAAAGAAGACGTTTGAAATCACTACCCGAAAATTAATCCGTGTAAATAAATATCTCGGTAATAGGCATTTGAATACATAAATAACGTAAATGAAAAAGAAAAATAGAAAATGAATAAAATGAAAATAGAAAAATACTTGTTGTGATATAGAAGGTTTTAATGTGTTTTTTTTTTTCAAAGTTTCAATTATCAGGCTATAAAAACCACCGCTCTTCTTTTTCACGAAGTTTGCCATTTGACAAGAGTTATTCATATTCCGAGCTAAATTATGACTTTTATTAATGGCAACTTGCAGAAGTCTGTTAGCACGTCTTTCTCCACTATCCACGTGTTACTCCTAATTTAATCTTCAAAGGTTTATCCATAATTCCATTCATCACTTCGGAGAAAGTAAGGTGGTGGCTCTAGATATTTCCAAAGCATTCGATAGAGTGTGGCATAACGCACTTCTATAAAAACTTGCCGCTTTTGGTGTCGGTGATAATTTCTCTAGATTTATATATAGTTTTCTCAGAAACCGCACTATACGAGTTGTTATAGAGGGGATTTCATCAGACGAGTTCATGATTAATTCAGGGGTACCGCAAGGCTCCGTTCTTTCTCCTACTCTATTTCTTATGTTTCTAAACGACCTTCCTTGTCGAGAACTTTCAACCCTATATATTCTATTGCCGATGACAGCGCCATTTGTCACTCGTATTCATTTCGTAAAAGACCAGGCCATTTGGAGGTTAGTTTCAAAAGGCAGAGCATGAATAATACCCATAATCATGACCTCACGACGATCTTGGAAAGGGGTCCTGTGAATAGAGCAGATTTTAATGCTCGTAAGACGCAATGTTGCATGCTAACGCATAGATCTGCGTTCGGTAGTGGTGCTGCATCTATTACTATGGGTGATATAGATATTACGGAGTCGGAAGCTCTTGATGTTCTTCGCATGAAAATTCAGTGTGATGTTCGATGGACTAAACGCATTTTCCAGGTTTCTAAAGAAGCTTTCAAGTGCCTCGGTTTCCTATAACGGAGTAAAAGATACTTCATTCCATCCGATCTCCGTACTATCTATATCACCTATATCCGTCCAGAAATGGAATACAACTCTCATGTATGGGCCGGCGCTCCAAAGTCTATTTTGGAGTTATTCGACCGCGTACAGCAGAGGGCCAAGAGGCTCATTGGGGACGGTAGGGTATCTTACTCTACTGATTCTCTAGAGCATCTACGCAATGTGGGGTGTATTTTACTGTCCTATCGTTACTACAATGGAAACTGCTCTAATGAAATTAGGGAACTTGTTCCCGATACTCACACGTATTCACGTTTAACACAATTTTCGTTGAGAGCGCATCTATTTGTGGTTGACTGGCTAGTAAATCGCATTACGCATTTAAGGAAAAATTCGTTTTTAAGCAGAACAGTCCATATGTGGAATAAGATCCCTCCAGAGGTCTTTTCTGTCACTTTCAATCTGGGAAAATTCAAACTGAATGTCTACAGACACTACTCCCTCTTTCCTCCTTCCTGTAACCTAATGTCCTAGTTCTGGCACAATGCTTTGCATATGTAGGGGTCATCTCCTGAGTGCTGGTCCATAAAAAAAAATCATTCTCCCATAGCAAGGTTTAATAGCGGTAATAGCTCTTTGACCGATGTAAGTCATAAGTACTTTGGAAACAGGCCTACATGGAAGCAAAGTACTGGAAGTACTGTGTTTCTGTATACAGAAATACATAGTTCGAGTGGGACAATTTAAATAGTGAAAGAACTTAAATTGTGTTCAAGGGGCTTTTAACTAGAAAAATAAAAAAGTTTGTTATAGCCAGTTATGATGCTACCTATACAGATAAAAAACTTTCAATATAATTTCATTAAAATGATTATTGAAGTATAAGATGGATACAATATTCCACAACTACACAACATATTGCTATGAAAATGCTTTGTTTAAGTTTTAAAAAAATTATTACTAAAAAAGTAAAATTAAATAACCAATTGTATCTATGTACAAATTAAGAAAATCTTCATAAGAAATCTTATGAATACAATATAGCAACAACATGCTACAGTAAAATTCCATAAACTAAGTTTTAACAATCAGAAAATAAAAATAAAAAACATAGAACAAGAAATTGCGCAGCCAAGCAGGCAAAAACTTCATCTAGATTCGATGCGTTGAAGTAGTGTTTTCGAGTAAATGCTAATCGCTCAAAACAGAATATAAAAGCTCCCTCTCTTGGGCAATAGCGTAGTTTAATTGTAAACGTAATCGGGTAAAGATATAACAGTTGATACAGTAGCTTTTAGGTATTAAAGTGGCAAAGTTAACATCTTGTATTTTTGTGCGCTTTCAAATAAATCGTGTAATTTAATTACAACTCAAAAAAGTTGTATTTAATTATTTTGCATTCAAATAATTCAATAAACTAGACCAGTATTGCTAAGTTTAGTGGCCTTTTTTTCGTTTACCTATTGATAGCTTCGAAAGAAAAAAAATTGAAATTTTAAGAAATATGTTCAGTAACAAAGAGTTGTATCTCAAAGAAATTTATCACTTGTATTTTTATCATAAATCAAAAATTATAGTAAATATAGATAATTTTGAAAATCTTTCATGTAATAGATAATAAAATAAATAATAACAAATTTCAGTAAAAGTTAAAACACTAAAAGATTATGTTTTCAATTCTTCCTCTTAACATCCTTCCCGGCTGTTTGTTCGCTAATCGCGAGCGCTTTCGATGTGAATTAATCGTCCTTCGCCAACGTTGTATTAAGTATTAAGCACTCGCCATTAGCTAACAGACTGCCGGGAAGGACGTTAAGAGGAGGAATTGAAAATATTAATTCATTCACCGGTGAAAAAAACCCAAAAAATCTAATACTAACTGATCATTTATAAAACGCGATTGTTGTTGCATTATTATGTGTATGTGTATGTGTTTTTTTCTTTGTTTTTTTTACACCTTTACTATTCACACGTACATTCGACACTTACATAAATGCAGTCCTTTGATTTTTGATTCAGCAAAATGTGTGAAATGTAATTATATTTCACTATTTTGATACTAAAGGTGGAATGGCGGGGATTAAATTACCATTCGAAAGATAATAAAACACTGATACCTTCTAAAATGGCTTGACAATTAAATAAAGGGCATCGGGCATTTTTATTTTTTTCATTCCCCCACGGGGGCACATTTATCGGTCTTTATAGAACTTCGACTATCTAGACCTGTGCAACTGGGGGTATAAGGTAGCCCAGTTAACTGAAGGCAGCAGGGGTCAACTGGAAACTCCACGTTATTTCCACGGAAATCAGTAGCATGCAGAGTTTCCGCTATTTGTCTCTTTAGGCATTTAGCTGTTTCTCTGACTCCCCTTCGGGAGTATCGTGGTGATTGTGGTTTCACGGCCCCATAACAGACAGGTCAGTTTTATATGAAGGCCAGCATCATTTCACTTTTAATAACACCTACCTGGTGGAATGATCCTAGATCCAGTGAGCATGCTAGACATGTGTTCTGGACAGGAGTTGGATAGTCTCCAACTCTTCAGCAAGGAGTGGTGGTTTGAAACCCTGCTCTGGAATCATTGAAATTGCTACTAGGAAGGACCTGTTGCTAGAATTAGTCTTCGGTCTCCTAGGGCGTGAGTGGTGCTGCTTTTCACTCACAGTGGTATGACCACCACCTGATTAAGGCTCACTGCCAGGTGCAGATGTAAATCTTATCACGTATCTCCTTCATTACAATCTAGATGATGATGCAGCTGCATTAACTGTGATGACAATACAAAAGTATGATAAATAAAATAAATTGTGTTCTTTGCTGAATAAAAGATTAAGAAAAGTAAAGACAAATTTATATGATAATAGAGACGAGCGAAAAATTCTTTATGTACTTCGTGTTACTAATTCAATAGTGATAACTGGCCGGTGAATTATGTAAAGTTTAACACAACAAATTAAACAAAATAGATACGTGAGTGTTAACGAGAGATGTAGCGAATCAAAAACTGACGTACTGCATTCTGCTTTTTCTTATTTTCTTAAATAATCAACATAAGAACTTATAAATAATATTTCTTAAAACGTATTTAAATTATTCATTATCAATTTTAAAATTCAACAGTTTAATCTCTGAAAATTCAGCAAATTTTCTTACTTTTAATTTAGTTTGCGATTTCTAAATAAATGATGGTAAAATGAGGGAGACTTGCTTTACTTTTTCTTCGCAACACGAATTTGCCTAGAAACAACACCACAACTCTTCTTAAGATAAATAAATAAATAATTTTTAAGTCTGACTTATTTAATCATGTAAAAATTTTAAAAGTTGTTTATTAAAAACAAAATTACCCACTATTAGTATTTGAAAAGTATAGAATTTTTAATTAAAACTGTGAAGCCACAAACAATGTATTTTTAGCTAGAGAAATAAAAACCTCAACTCAAGCATTAATTTTTTTAACTGTCTCAACCACATACATACAGATAGATACACTGTATCCTGGATTATGTTATTTTCCCCAAAAGAATTAAGCGAAAATTTCTGAATAAAAAAAATAAATGAAATCCTATCTCAAAGCCACACAAACTTATACACACAAACAAACACACATTCAAAAAGAACACACACACAAGAAGTTGAATGAATCATTTATTGTGTGTGTGTGTGTGTGTGTGTTGAAAAAAATCTCATTTGAAATTAAAGTTTGAATCAATTTTAAATCACACTAACTGCATGAAAAGGATTTGGGCTTTTGCAGCGATTGCTGCTGATGCGTTCAACAAAAAAAGTAGCCAATTTTTAATAGTTTTATGCTGCCACATAAAAAAAGGCAGAAAAACTACTTTTTACTACCAGAGTATTTCGTTTCTTTATTTTTTACACAAACAAATTTCGTTAAAACAAACAATTTGAAACTTCATTTAGCGCTTGCAAATCAAAAAAAGGAAAACGCACATAAAAAAAATTGTGAAAGTCATCAAAAAATTTCAAAAATGTTGTTAAAATTTATGATTTAAACTTTATTCAAAATTATTATAGGACGTGCAGTTTTATGAACCAAAACAAAAAATGTAAAATGACTCAAACTTGGCGGTGAAAAATGAAAATGAAATATTATCTTGAATATTTTCATTCTCCTTGGTCAAGAATTTTTATGTTAAACACGAATTTCTCGGCGTTTATTAATATAACGACTTTGGTGAGAAAGGTTGTGTCTAACAATTTGGAAAATTTTGTTCTTTCATTATATCGTGCCTTTTGGCGGTTGTATTTTTAAATTCCGCTTGACTCATTTGGGCGTATTGTTAGGTTATTTTTTTTTTGTTCACAGAAAAACCAGAAATAATTCAGTTCATGTAGAGTACTACAGATGGGAAAGTAAAATGTGCTTTATAATTTGCCTAATAAATTTTACGAATTTTTCTTTACATCACAGATATTATGCTGAGCATGCGAGGAAGCCATTGACCATTGTCAATGGTGACTTAAAACGATACTATTGCTCGTTGCATTACACTATTAATACTTCAAACTTTTGCTGGCTTTCTGCGACTCTCTAATGCAATTTGCTTGTGTAAGATTAGAAGGAACATGTGCTCAACCGCAGTGTTATGTATATTCGATTATTATTTTGCTGATGATTTCCGTATACTTCTGCTTAAAGCTTGTTTGCACATATTATGTTGCTTAATTATTATTAAAAAAGTAATGCAAAATACGAGACGTAAAAACGTTAAAGTTAGAAAATATATTTGACGGTCTTAAGCGTAAAGCCTGAGCAATGACTTTAGAGCATGTGTAATGTCTAAAACTTACAATGCTTAGTGGAATGTTTGATAGCTTTTTGTAAAAGAATTCCTTATCGATCTTAAAAGAAGTACAACTCCAGGAATTTTTTTATATTATCGAACAGTAGGCTTAAAAGCGTCGCCACTTTGAATGAAGATCGATTTTAAATAATGAACAAGCTCTTTCACATTGTAGGATTCGTTGCCCTGCAAGCCACAAGGTGGTTAATTTTGCCATATAATTGGCGATCGAGACGAGCTGTAAACTGTTTCTTTACTTTTGATGACAAAAAGTTATATGTTTTTAGTGGTTTAAGTTTTAATTAGAATGACGGGCACAAAGCTGAGGCAAAAGATTAAATGAATTTTGGGCATAAAATTAATTCATTAATTCGCGTATATTTTAGTTTTAAATGTTCTTAAGAATGCGATTTTTTTTCCAAAATTTGCTGTTTCATTTTACACAAGCAGAATTTAATTCAGCATTTTGTTGATCACCTTTAACATTTTTCTACTAGTATTGATTTTGTATTTCTGTTTAAACGTCCAATTGACCAACTAATTTAAGGAATACTTTGCTTCTTTAAAAATTAACATACAAAATTTAACCAATAATTACATTCTTAAACAAATTTAAAACTTCGCCGAAATTACAATTAGTCAAATAAATTAAAATAGTGTGACTAAAGACAAGAGAAAACTTGCCAAGGACCATGCAACATAAGGCAATGCCTTGTGAGCTTTTAGTGAGTACAAAATATTTACATATAATTGAATTCCGATAGGCCTCACTATCTGGCTCTTAAAAAATAAAAAGAAATTGCCTTTGTTTTACAAATCTTGAATTTGTTCATTCAGCAAATTTTGCTTACATCACTGTTGTAAAATTACACAAATTGGCTTAATTTAAGTACTTAATCTCTTGTAGATTACATGTCTCGTTTTTTACTTTTGTTTAAAACACACAAACTTTAGACATAATTCAAAGTGATATTTTTCAGTTTTTATGACTTAAAAAAAAGTAACAAAAATAACATCATGAAGGCAAAATTTTAGAAGAGAGAAAAAAGCAGAAGAAAAAATATCCAAACGAATGAACAAACAAACGAGCGAATATAAATCACATAAAACTTTTACTTTTTGTTTGTTGCCAACTGATATTTGTGCTGATTAAATTGATAATGAGGAACAAACAAACAAACAAACAAACCTATACAAACACTCAAACAAATTTATACTTACAAACATTCTCATGAGAGTGGCAGAATAAAATTTATCTTGTCTAAAATTAGTATTGAGATTACACTTGTATTTGAACTCCTTAAATACCTGTAACATGTTTATAAGCATTTATATGTGTTTGTGTGGAATTTAAGGATATTGATGAACGTATGTATTTTTAGCTATGTATATGGGTATGATTCACACAAAACTTTACAGCAAATGAAAACATGAAAAGTTTCATTTTTCATGTCTAAACAGTGTCACACAAAATAATCAGTTTTAAGCTGAAAAATCCTTTGTTATTTAGAGAGATAATTTTTGCTCTTGTCACTAAGTAATAAAAATTTTAGCTGGTCAGGAAGTTTAATAAATTCTTCCAGTGTTGAAGTAAGTTAAATAAATCTAGTCTGAACTATAAAAGCTGTTTATTTAAAAGTTAATCAATTTAAAATCATTAAGCAACTGCCCGTCCCACGACATAATAAAAATTTTGAAGAATTATTTTAGAATTTGTTTTTATTTTAAATGAAATTGTGCAAATAAACAAATTTATGTGACATTATCGGATGGACAGTAATTTGGCTTTCTTTGCAGGATATAATTTTTTCCATATTAAATTTTCTATTCCCTTTATTAGCGAGTTGTATAGCAAAATTTTAATATTCAATCTTGTGTTTTTGTTCAAAATTGTAGGTATTAAATACAATTTTTTTAGCAACACAAAAAAAGGATGAATACATTCAAAAGTTTCAGAATTAAAAAATGTTTTTAAAGTTTATCTAAAAAGCACTCACCTCTACGTTTGTTGTAGGAGCAACAAAATCAAAAGTGAAAACTCAAGCCTAATTTACAATACGCAGGTATAATATATTGTATGTTTAATATGCTTATATAATTTTTAAAAAAGCTTTATAATATACTAGATTCCTTTTCCACGCTACCTAGAGCGATTATTGAGAAGCCTTTCCATGCTCGTGTCACTGTATGGTGCGCTATGTGGTCTGGAGGTGTCATTGGAAGCTGGAAGTGCAGCACGCTATCGCAAGATGCTAAAAACTTAATTTTGGCCTATTATTAACGACGTGGATATCACTGATATGTGGTTTCCACAGGACGGCGCCACATGTCACACAACCAATGAAAAGATTAGTTTATTGCAAAACAAATTCCCCCTTTCTTATAATTTCACTTCAGCAGTTAAGAGGCCAGCCAGAGCGTGTGATTTAACACCACTGGATTATATTTTGTGGGGCTGTGTTAAGGATAGAGTCTATACGGAGCCAATTCAATCCATATCAGCCTTAAAGCTCAAAATCCGTGAAGTAATTCAAAAAGTGATTACAAACTTTGATGAAAGAGTTGATCTCTATCAGCGTGGTCGTGACAGATATTTGCCAGATATTGCAGATCTTATCCCTTCACAATAGAATAAAAATTTGAATAATTTTAATCTAAAGTTTTTGTTTTATTTTGTTTTCGAAAACAAACTTCTTGTTGAAAAACCCTCTATATAAAATGTAAAATATATATAATAAAAATGTATATTGCATATATGGTTATATATTACTTTAGGTGCCCCCGTAGGCTAGCAGGTAGTGTACTAGGCTGCCAGTATGGGGGTTGTGGGTTCGATTCCCAATGAAGACCTTGGTTTTTTTCACTACAAAAATTAAAATTAACTGTCGGTGGGGCTGCTCAGCAATGAAGGCATAGTCACGGATCGCTGTGCTGTTTTTATATGGCAGTTAATTTCCCACTATCCTTCTACTTTCACCACCTGTCTCATCTCTTCTCTATCCCATTCCTTAAGAACGTAGCACGGTACTTGACTAAATAGGCATTGTTCCCTGAAGTGCTACTTCTTTGAAAAAAATATATTGTGTCTTGCTTAAGTTTTAAAATAAAATAATTAAGCAATACAGCGAACTACTGGTCACAAATTGCGTAGAAGCTTATACACACACAACTACAATTTGATATGCTGTTTACTAACTGTCTGGCATGCAAGAAAAAAAAACACATGTATGCTGTTTACCATCTAAACGCTCAAGACAATATCAAATTTGACAATAACAAACATAAATGTTGTTGCGGAGTTTTCTAAGAAACCCTTTTCTACAAAAAAAAAAAACAACAACAAATGTATTGAAATAAATCCCAAGCAGAAACCTTATCAGCATAAAAACAAAAACAACTATACACATAGACATGCAGGCGCCTATACGTCGAATAAACAACATACAACAACAAAATGCATACAAAGGGAGTAGAAGATTCTTAAATCTTCTAGACTTTAAATGGACAAATATAAATAGGGCAGCGTCTGAGTGGATAGTCAATCAGTGTAAAATTAAACCTCATCAAGTAAAGACGTGCATTCTTGAGTAAATTTAAAAATTCTAAAAACTGCAATAAATATAAATATTCTGCAATAAAGAACTCAAAACAAAACGTTTCCTAAAGGTATAAAAATAACAATATTTTCATTTCCTCATTTGGTTCCACAAAACAAATTGTAAAATAAACAAAATGATCAATAAACTGTCATTATAATTCGAAATTAATAATATTTTAGATGCATGAAAAACTTTTATCAACTACTGTGGAAATGTAACTTTAAGTATTTAATGCAAGAACTTGTGTATGTGTGTATATTTGTAGTCTATTCCAGCGAATAGAAGAGTATATTTTTGTTATATTTAAAATTTAAGCACAAAAACGAGGCCACAATAAAAAATCCAAGTAATCAATATCGTAGGAAATTAAAAAAAAAAAAAACAAACACCAGAAAATAAAAGAGAAACAAAAGAAAAAACTTGAACACTAAAGCTGTTAGATTCCACCACATTCACATTCACATTCAAACAAATAAACGCACATTTAAAAATACTTCGATAAATATTCATTGCATTTATAAACAATATTATTCACATATTTGTCTGCAGCAGGTAAATGTGCCTGAGTGTTAGTGAATGTATTGAAATTGTTACAAAAGTCAATGCCTTTAAAGTGATAGTTCGCTTGAAAAGAAATAGATTTGCAATGTTTTTCTGTCTGATTTTCATTTGCCTGCATCAAATAAACTTTCGAACTATTTTATATAAAGTATAAAGCAAGGTGCGTATGTGTGTGTGTTGTAGCCAGAGTTTTTTCTTTATTTTTGTTACTAAACTGTTTAAAACATTTTTACACATAACAAAAGCAACAAAAAGCCATATAGAAAGTTTCATTTTAATACTTTTATTTTCTTTTGTTTTATTGTTGTTGTTGTAATATTGATTTAGATCTTGTACTACATGCGTCTTTGTTTGTTTGATTTTATCCTGTTGCATTACAAAACCCCAACAATAAATACTTTTTCACTTGCAACATTAACATTTTCTCTAGCGGTGTTATTAACATGGATAAGCGCGTTATATATTTATTTTCCATGTGTGTGTTTGCAATTTTTTTTTTATTTTTGTATTTTAAATTCATTTAACTATAGGACAAAGTTTTAGAAGTTTAACTAAACTGTTGTAATGCGAAAATATGAATTGCCAATCAGGAGGATAATCAATAAATTTTTATAAAAAATATTTTCTGTTTCGTTAAAAGATTTTTATTTAGTAACATTATCTTTTCTAAGCTCATTATAGGCTTTATTTTCTTTTTATAGCCCTATTAAAAAATATTTCGAAAGTTTCTTAAAAGTGGAACTATTCCGAGAGGAACTTCTACTTCTTCGGTAAACAATTAATTGTAAACTTGAAACAGTAACGTGTCATAAGGAGACAATTTGGAGAAGAGCTGAATGCGGCAGATGTACTAACTAGTGTTAAATTGATGATGAAGGACACTTTCGTTTTTCTTTTTGTTAAAAAAGGGAGCGCTCACCCAACAAAATCCACTGTAAAATCTTCTTTTTCTTTTGTTTTCGTTTGTTTTTAAAAGAAGTAGCACTTTAGGCATCAATGCCTATTTAGTCAAGTAACGTGCTACATTCTTTATGAAAGGGATAGAGAATAGATGAGAAGGGTGGTGAAAGAAGGATAGTTACGGAAATTAACTGTCGTATAAGCCAGGACAGTGACCATGCCTGAGCAACCCCACCGACAGTCAATTTTTATTTTTATAGTGAAAAAAACAAGGTCCTTGTTGGGAATCGAACCCATAAGCCCCAGTCTTATAAACTAGAACACTACCTACTAGCCTACAGCGGTTAGTTTATCTGCGATCAATAGGTGTATACCGGCAAATAAATAAAACACTATCGGTGTAAATTTATTAATTCACAATTATGAAAAGCAAACTAGTAACACTCTAAGCCAACTGTAGTTCGTTGGCTCAGAATCAGTGTTTGCAAAAAATAAAGCAAAATCAACCCTTTCTTTAAACCATACACAAGCATATTCGCTACAAAAAATACGAAATACAAAAAGCCCGCCGAGAGCACATTGATATATTTTGACGCAATCTCACCTGGACAATTCCACTATATTTCCACGCGAATCAGTAAAGCCCCAGAGTTCAGTTATTTGACTTTTTAGTGTTTTAGCTGTTCTCCGACTGATTATTGAGGTTGACCCTACGGTAGTATCGTGGTGGTTGTGGATTCGAGACCCTCGTGTGAGTTATGTGGGTCGAATCATTCACAATGAATGAAAACAATGAATGGTCCAGGTCCAGTGTGCATGATTGCCGTCATAATCTTAAATTATATTAAGCTTCATACATTCTGGACCAGGAGTCGGATAGTCTCCAACTCTTCAGAAAGGAGTGGGGGCTGCGGCCCTCTTTAAGTTGCAACTGGAGTGACTGGAGAATATACGTATCTGAAGGCTTCCTAGAGCGAGGATGACGCTTCATTTCATCCATAGTGGTATGATCCACCGTCTGGTTATGGCTTACACAGCTAGGTGCTAACGTAAATCTTATCACGCATACAGAACAATTTTTTTAAGGTTTGTTTCTATGAACGTAAATAAAATGCCGTCCACAACGACTGAGAACTGAAGAACACAAGGATTATAACAAGGCAACACTGTAAGCTTTCAGTTAATATGTGCTGAAATTTAAGTCTTAGTGATCTCTGCAATCGTAAAGAAGTACACATCTACCCAGGGAACAGTTACGTATTTCGAAAACAGATCTTAGTGTAGCTACGCTACTTTGTATAGTTTATGTACAAAAACGATAAAACAAATTAAGAATTTTTAATCTTTGAACAGGGTTTTTATTAAAACAATACTCAGAAGTATAAAGAGGATTTTGTGGACATTTCCAAGGTAGCTATTGGACTAGATATTCGAAACAAGTGTGATAATTAATGATTGCAAATGCGTAATAAGTCTCGTCAAATTTATCTCTAATTTTCATGATTCTATGGCAATCAAGGAAATGAAAGAGTTTAGTCTTTTAAATTTTTTTTAAAAATAGTAATAACGCACAGTGCCCATTAGTGTGTCGTTTAAAAAAAAACTAAATCACAGATTTATTGAAACTTACAATTTTAAACATCCATTTTTATTGTGAGACAAATTTTCCTTATATGGTTTTATTAAATACTTTTTGATTACTCCTGTTTATTATACGCATATGTAGAATTTAATTCATACATACCATTTATTACATGTGTGGCAACCATACAATACTAAAAGTAATAAAAAAAAAGCAATCAACCAACATTATGCTGCATATAATGCTGCACATTGGGTGTTTACTAATAAATGGAAACAACTTTGCAGTTTATAAATGGCCAGCTCAATTCTATTCAAAGCGTGCAAGTTTATAGAGAAAACGTTATAACTTATAACGCTTTTGGGCATGGCATTATGCGGTCTTAAAATATCAATACTCAGGTAAATAAATAATAAAATTCGTTGCCAAATTTACATGCTTCTAATGTTTAAAAAGGAGATATCTTTGGTCAAGCCCGTAACAAGCATTTCTAAATCGATGGCTTATCTTTTATGTTGCAAGTTTTTTTGTTTCCCATCGTTCAAGGTGTTGCTTTCAGCTAAAACACCCACCAATTCATATTTTATTATTATTTTTTTTTTTTGTGATTAACAAATAAAGTTTAAGATTTTAGATTTTATGTCATGGCTTAAAAGAACAATATTTTAAAAATGTTCACGATAACTTAGTTTATATTAATTACTCGCACAATCATATCGTTAAGCAATGGAATGCCTTGCTACATATACTTTGTTCCATTGTGAAACATATAAAACGACAAACTAACAAATGACTTACGTTGTACATATTTCGTGCTATTTGTATAAAATATTTATAATCTCTGTCAGAAGGAGTAGTTTAGTAAGTACGTGTTGGATTATTATCCAAGGGAATTAAGCACATGTCATTGTAACTTTTTGCTTAAATTTTGCTTTAAATATTTTTATAAAAAATAAGTTAAAACAATATTTAGAAATAGAAAAATTATTCAAATCAATCCCAAGTCACCCAAATTGCGATTTTAGGAAAAATATCATTTTAATTCGAATTTTTTTTACCAAGTTGTATTAATGAATAATTTAATTAAGTTAACTGTGCACAAATTTCTAAATATCTAACAAAAGGCAAAAAACCTATTTTATTCCTCACAACTTTGTCTTTATCTGATAAAGAATTAAGACTGGAAAACTAGGCTCCAAACAAAATTGCTTTATAAAAACGTTTATTATTCTCACGATTTGCTATTCTATACGAAAGACTGCCTTTATGTTGAAAGAAAAAATTATATAAAATTTAATAGATTAAAAGAAAGCCAGCAATGAGAATAATAAATAGTTTTGTTATTATTAATTTATTATTGTTCTAACAAAGCAGAGCATATTATTTTTTAGTCCTGAGAACAATTTATGCATTGTTTAAAAAGCTAAATTCGGATATCCTAGGAAAACTTAATTTGCAACAACTTTATTTGTTAATTAAAAAATTATGAAAACTTTATTGAATAACACTAACACTTACATATGTATATAATTTTTATAAAAATTTAATCTAATTAAATTAGAATCAAGTAAAACAAGAAAAATTCAAATTTGGTCTATTAAAAAATTTGATTTAAAATTGAGCACCAAAAGCTCTGCAACGGCAACGAATTTCAACATTTTTGGTCTGTGATGTGATTAAATATCAAGAATTGTTAATGGGTAACACATTGATGTTTATTAAGTAAAGAGTAACAATTGAAGATAACAGGCTTGAGAAAAGCCAAGAAAAGTATATAAACTAACTGTTTAATTTTATTACAATGACCAGCACTTTTCCGTCGGAATGAAAATTCGCAAAATATGTGTCAAATTCACTGCTGTGTGGTTTGGCTTAAAAAGATAGAACATACAATGCAAACTTGGTGAAGGAAAAATAAATTTAATGGTACTTCTTGATCAAGGTTAATCATACTACTCGTGGCACAAAACTACGACACACTGTGGGAACATTTTACGAGAAGGCGGCCAAAAATATATAACTTTTGAACGGATCGTAATTTTGATACGCGTTTTTTTGTCATCATAGGCTTTAAGGTATAAAAGTTTAAAATCGACCGGTTAGAAAAATAGTTGTGATAGGTTTAAAAATGCCTTCTAGGTTTTAGCTGATTTTTGGTACGAAAGTAAAGTATGAGAACTTGTTCAAAGAGTTTGTTTTACATAAAGTCTTATATTTTGAGTCACATTTAGAACTTATATTTATTAAAAACTTAAATTTAGTCAGTTATGGCCAAGCTTTGGTCTCCGTGAAATTTTTAATGCGAAAGTTAAGTCTTCATTTTTACAATATCTAGAAATTTTTCTTGTGTTGTGCTCACGAAAGAATCTATAGAGTTTGTTTCGTTTTTCTTGCTTCTCTTCAGATAGATATCGTATTGGTAGAATATTTTATTATTTTAACTGTGGATGGCATATATCTCCAAGAATATTTTTCGTTGTAAAGTATAGCTGTGTTTTTGGCGTACTCTCCAAATTTTTTTGGCATTTATCTTTCTGCTGTCTGCTAGAACGTATAAAATAATACTGAATCTCCTTATTAGTTCCAAATCTACTCCTGTAATAGCTGCTGCAGTTTCTGGATCTGAAAAAATCTTCTTGCAGTGTTTCCATGATTTGTGTTCCTTCGCCTCGCTGTGCCTGATCGATGATTAGGCCTTGTTCTAAATATTTTTCTTGAATTTGTTTTTTTTTTTTGGTTTCTTTTTTCTTCAATTTCCTTATTTTTTCACAAATCATAACCCAATTTAAAAATATGCTCCATAAAACGTATTCTAGTATGAAGAGGGGACAATCCAAAATCAAATGCTGCCTTAAAAGTGTTATCTGCGGGAACTGGATGGCTTAATCGACTTGATGTCTTTTTACATATAATGCAGCTGGATGATGCTTTTGTATCAGTTAAAGCATGTGCCACTTTTCCGTCAATCATTGTAAGATACATTTTAAAGTTTACTTCGATTTCCTCTTCATCAACAGTAAATATTACAGGTTGAAGGTCTTCAATTTCATCTTTTATTTTTCGGACTTCTTCAGTTATGACATTTTTTGTTTCTATTTTGAAAGTAAATTTTATTGGTCTGCAATATTTTGTTGGCGAGGGTATTTCATTCTTTTATAATCAGTGCAAATCAATTTAAAAAGCAAAGTACTTTTTGTGACCTCCTAAATTATATCAATTTACGTTATTTTAAGTATGCATGGCGGGTATACAATGGCGTATAGGGCTATGCCATAGTGCTAATGCTTTTACATTTACCTAACGAACTTTAGAAGTTCTCGTCTAGTTAGTAAGAGAATTTAGAACAAATTTAGACCTCTAAAAAAATAAATTCCTAAAAATCAAAAATCAATCAAAAACATTTCAGTTCTTTTATACTAATAGCTAACAAATTTCGCTGTTATACAAAGTTTGTTTCGTTTAAAAACCTTGTACAGGTAAAAGGTTATAGATGTTCATAAATGCTCATTTTGAATCACCCTGTTCAGTGTGATATAGTTAAAATAAAGTTTTAATTTTTTGGCTCCCGAGGTACACTAGTATCTACTTTCGAACGAACTTTAAAATTTCACAATTGGAGACCATGAAAAAAAGAGTTTTGGCCGCCTTCTCGTAAAATTATCCACTGTCCGACACCTTTTTAACTTCTCTTTAACTTCCATGTGACTGCTATCTCCTTATATCTGTAGTCGTTGATAGTTTGTGTGGTCAAACAATCTTCAATCTTCGGTTTTATATTTACATGGAATGGCCTCAAGGATCAATAATTGGGCCACTCCTTTCTTCTCTTTATTCAAATGATTTACCTAAATAGCTTTTGCAATACAAAATCCACAGATGATGTGCAGCTGTATTTAAATAGTGCAGTCATCTGCGTAGCTGAAAATAGTGCAGCACTTAATAATGATCTGAATAAAATGTATTGCTGAGCAACTAAAAATTAATTTTGTTTAAACCCTCATAAGTCAAAGTGTATTATGATTCGTGAGAAAACCGACATCATATTTTCATCTTCTTCTATATATATATGTAGGAATGAACACCAGACGGACTAAGCGATCACCTGAGGGTTAAAATACAGAAACGCACAGACAAAACCAACATAGGAGAACAATAAAGACTAACGACAGAATTTTGGCCGCGCACAAGCAGAACAACGGGACATATTAAAATACATAACGCACAGATAAAACGTTTTATAAAAGAAAAGATGTATTTAGTTTTTTAGTTTAGCAATAACCACAAAAGGGAAAACAACCCCTTAAAATCAATAAAAATCAAATAAAATAAAACAAAAAGTTCATTTTAATTAATAAGTAGGTAATCAAACCTACATATATATATAAATATATATATATATATATATATATATATATATATATATATATATATATATATATATATGTAAATGAAATGGTCCATGTATAGCGTGAGAAGGACTGACGCGATTTGGCTGATTTTTTTTTATTCCATTCGAAATTTTCAGGAGATGCTTTGTATGAAAAAAAAAAATAATTTTCCGGAAAACTTACAAAATTTAGTTATTAAAATTAATAGCTTTTGTTGTTGTAAACACGACTTGACATGATCGTTCGAACTGATTTAACTAAGCTATGTTGTTGTAAGTTGTACATTTTTCCTTTTAATTTTACTGTTTATACGAGTTTGTATACTAATGAGTTTGTATACGTACAAGCACACTTATACATTCTTAGTATACGCTAAAAAAACGCGTAGATAAAAATGAAAAAAAAAAACAAAACAAAAAGAAATTAAAAAAACCTAATAAAGAGAGGCACCATCTTCAACTTCGGCCAAACCGAAAATTCTAACATTTCAACAGTCATGCATGTATTATTTTATGTAAAGATTTTTTTTAATTCATTACTATACATAGCTGCCAGATTTTTTTAGAGATAATACTGTCACAATTTTGGAGAAAAAATCTTACTGCATAATAAAATCGCATGTAAATATGTATGTAAATTGATTGCATGTTTTTCAATACTTTGAAATATGTATATTGTATGGAAAAAATAAAAAGTTCAAAACCTTTGGTCAATTTGTTTTCAATTTAGTAAAAGATGCATATTAAGTTTAATTTTTCAAACTCTTTCCCCAGATGTGTATAAATTTATACCATAAAAATATGATTGTATAAAAAAATAGATTGGTTATTAAAGCGCTGATGGCAAATGCGATTAAAGCAATAATAATTATAGAAAAGTTTGTAAGTGAAGAGCTGCTTATACCAAGGATAACTATCATACCCGTTCGCCTTACATTCGCAATGATGATTAATAAATCCCAAGGACAATAGCTAAAAGTGAGTGGTTCAACCTAAATTCCCAATGTTTTTCCCACGGGCAATTGTATGTTGCATGCTCGAGTCTTGGAACACCGTCTCTCCCAACTTAAAAATAAAAAATATTAACAATTTATTTTTTTTCTCGATATTTCGCTTTCCTGTGGAAAGCTTCTTCAGGAAATTATTTTTTATATTTTTCAAAAACAAAAATTATAAATTTTAAATTTTTTTGCTTATCTTTTTTGTTTGTTTATTTTTTTAATGAACTATTTAAACAATAAATTGAGAAGAATTTGTGTCGTTTCTTCTTTGTACTGAATTTTTTTCTAACTCCACACACCATATGAAATCACTTGTGGGTCACACGTACATAGAGCTGAGGTTACTTCGGTGGTTACATCCATACACAAATTTTAATATAAGGCAACTTCTTATAAGGTATTTTTCTTGGGTTAATCTATGGTTGTGAACTTTTTGCAAAATGTGACTCTACTGTTTTTTGTTTCGTGTAACAGAATTTTTACGAAAATTCACAATTCAAAAATATAAATAAAACTTTAAGCTTCAAACTGATTCTTATTGAGTTTAAAATTTTTATAGCAAACATCTATATAATAATAAATAATATATTTTAAATGCATTATGGTTTATTATATTCAGCTGTTGCTGTAAAAAATTTATTAAGTTAATTAATTATTTTTATATAGAAATCCTATTAAAAGTTTACAAACTTAATTCTCTTTGTAGGATAAAATAATGTTTACGATTATAATTTATAACACTTTTTTAACTCTTTTTTATTTCTATATTAAATTATAATTTTCACTACTTTTTTTCACTTGAAAATAAACACGCAACCATTGCAATTGCAAATTTTAACTAGTGTGGAAAATTGTTAACTAAAATACTTGAAAACCTAAAACTGTGTTGCTATGATTATTAGATAAACGTAATATTATAATGATTAAGCAATAGTAACAGAGTAACCTAACAGCATTTCTACACAAACATAAATATGTATTGTGTATAAGGAATTTATGCTCGTTTTATAAATATTTAACAGTGTTAAGGGCAAATTTAATTATAAATTATTTTATTTATTTACATTCATTTTTGTTTAAATATATTTTAGTTACTCTTTCGACATTTGGGAAATTACAAACACATTTATAGCTAAAAATAAATTACACATATAACAAAACTACACACTCATATCATACATTCATACATTTTAATATTATATATATGTTTTCAGAAATGTACATGTCTGTACATAAGGCAAATGTGTTGGGGGTGTGTGTGTGTTGTAGAACTTTTAATTTTTTTTTTCTTTTTAACAAATCTGTTGATTAACATTCATAATTGGATGCATTCATTTGTAAAATTAAACTCAGAATAACAAAACTGCTTTTAGCATAAGAGCAAAAAACGTGAATTATATAAAAAAAAAGATCAGTTTTTTTTAATGCACTAATTAAAATATAAAAATATTATCTATTAAATACCTAAAAATTTAGAATGTTTTCTAAAATTATAATGCAACAAAATATGATCGGTCTGTAGTCACAATTGTCACACAATATCTGCAACATTAAATTTATTAATTTAGAGTGATAATAGAGAACATAAAAATACTATTTGGTTTTTTGTTTTTTTAAGTTTATTTTAGCAATTCTGTTTGGGGGAAAAATCCAGTTTTTATTTATTTTGCTGTAAAATTTCTACCCCAGTCGATAATAAATGACCGCAATTAATACATGCCAAAATTTATCACAAACAAATTTTCAGTAATTTTGTACTGTGCGTGGTTGCTATTATCGTGCTTTTCATATTAACTTGAAGTCTAATTTTAATAGACTAAATTTAATTTTTGGCCTGTGTATTTATTTAGCAAAATTCCAAATGTATTTACAAAATATTTCCAATCATCAGGCTAAATTTGGATTTAATTTGTTGTAAGAGAAATTTAGTAGCCATGTTGTTTGCTATAGACATCATTTTGCCTTTAAGAAATAACAATCACAGTTGTATAAGCGTTACTCTGAAATTAAGAACTGGAGACTTCACTGCGAAGAAAGCTTACTTTCCATTAACAGGATACAAAATAGAGAGAGGGAATTATCTGAATAACGTGTAAAAAACCGGGTATGGATACTAACCGAAAAAAAATCATATCTTTTTGATTCGAATTAAAAATGCTACTTTGCCCCTGATAAAAAAATCACCCAACTGCGAGTTTGATTTATCCAGAGAGGTTTCTGTAAAACATATTTGATACCTATTAATTTTCCACTTAACAAATATGGGTATGGGATGAATAATAAATATGTCTTCTTATGCCCCTTTTTAAAAGGTAAAGCCACATTCATCAAAATTACTGTACCCAATTTAATTATTAAAATTATTATTCACACTCAATTTTATAGCTGCCATATTTGTATATACTCTGTGTAAATTCTTAATGTCTCTTTAATATGTTTAAGAGACTAAAATCTAGAACATTCAAATTATGTCAAGAACAACATCATTTAAAATTTGGCTCTTTTTAAATTTTAATAAAATCCTTAGCGATCGACAGTATGGTTTCTGTAAAGGGCGCTCTACAGGCGACTTGCTGGCCTTTTTGTCTGAGCAATAATGTAATTCTATTCATCACTACGGAGAAAGTAAGGTGGTGGCTCTAGATATTTCCAAAGCATTCGATAGAGTGTGGCATAACGCACTTCTATCAATACTTGCCGCTTTTGGTTTCGGTGATAATTTCTCTAGATTTATATCTAGATTTCTCAGAAACCGCACTATACGAGTTGTTATAGAGGGGATTTCATCAGCCGAGTTCATGATTAATTCAGGGGTACCGCAAGGCTCCGTTCTTTCTCCTACTCTATTTCTTATGTTTTTAAACGACCTTCTTTGTCGAGAATTTCAACCCTATATATTCTTTTACCGACGACAGCGCCATTTGTCACTTGTATTCATTTCGTAAATGACCAGGCCATTTGGAGTTAAGCTCCAAAAGGCAGAGCATAAATGATACCCTTAATCACGACCTCGCGACGATCTTGGATTGGGGTCGTGTGAATAGAGTAGATTTTAATGCTCGTAAGACGCAATGTTGCATGCTAACGCATAGATCTACGTTCGGCAGTGGTGCTGCATCTGTCACTATGGGTGATATAGATATTACGCAGTCGAAGCTCTTGATGTTCTTCGCATGAAAATTCAGTGTGATGTTCGATGGACATTTCACACATTTGTCAGGTTTCTAAAGAAATTTTCAAGTGCCTCAGTTTCCTCAAACGGTGTAAAAGATACTGCACCCCATCCGATCTCCGTACTATCTATACCACCTATATCCGTCTGAAAATGGAATACAACTCTCATGTATGGGCCGGCGCTCCAAAGTCGATTTTAGAGTTATTCGACCGCGTACAGGAGAGGGCCAAGAGGGTCATAGGGGACGGTAGGGTATCCAACTCTATTGATTCTCTAGAGCATCGACGCAATGTGGGGTGTATTTCACTGTATTTCTGGCACAATGCTTTGCATATGTAGGGGTCATCTCCTGAGTGTTGGTCTGAAAGAAAAAACAAAAAAAAGCTTAAAGCATCTGCCTGGTGCGGTTTAAAGTCAAGGGCATATATGTCAAAGCCATTTCGCAATTGAGACACCCTTCAATCTAAGGGTTTTTGTGCTTGTAGCGAATATATTGAATAAACGATAAGTATTCAGATATTCCAGAAAAAAAATAAGCTTACGTTCTTACCTTTTGGGAAGAAGCTCTTCAATGAAGTTGTTTGTACAGAAAAGGTTTTAACTTTTACTTTCAATATTTTACTGAATTTCCGGAAAGTTGATACAAAGAAAACTGAACAGAACTGAACTAATGGCAATAAGAGATGAGAGCAGTAGCTGAAAGAGCATTGGTTCTCAGTTGTTAAAAATTTCCGTAATGTTAGCTACAAAATTCCAAGTATTGAATAAATTAAATGTTGTCATATCGCACCCTAAATACAAAAGGGTCACAACTCAAAATTTTTCAAAACTGATTTTTTTTCATAAATTAATTCAGAGTACACATCTCCAACTGCTGCAAAAATTTCATTAAAAAAATCATTATCTTCTTTAACCGGAAAAATACTGTTGTGTCTATTTTTGTGTTCAGTGAATTGCTTCTGCACGATGAACAAAACAGAATTATTTTGAGTTGCGAAAATTTTAGTATTTTGAGTTGTGACCCTTTTGTATTTAGAGTGCGATATACTCGTTTTCAATTAGTTTTTAGCACGGATTGAGAGTTCATATTAAAGTGTCAATAATCAATAATTGAATATATTATTATCAGTTATATAAATAATATTTTAAACTTCGCACTATAAATTCTTAGTTGGTCTAAAAAATGCTTTTGAGGATTTTTATTTGGCATTTGGCAAAAGCAAATGCATATGCATATGCAAACATTTTATTATTTAAAAATTATTTTATAAAATAGTGCATTTGATCATAAATGTGGTGTCTCATATTCTATATTTACTATATTTATTCATCTCTCAACCAGCTAACCAATCCCAATGCCACAAAATATTAATTGCTTTTAACATCACTGTCATAAACACATGCAGAGCACTAAAAACATAAACATAAACTTAAACCAAAAATACGAGTACATACACAATACACAAAATGCAAAATAAACAAGAACACGTACTACATTGAAATTCGAAATAAAAATTAACCAAAAAATCATAATGTTCAAATAATACAAATGTTAAAACCATAAGTCCTTTTATACGAAATGAATATTTGGTCAAATAAAACCAATAAATGGACATCATTTTGTATAAAAATATTAGAAATAAGTTTAAATAATTGGAAGCGTTGTGTAAGTGTGTGTATGTGAATCCAAAGAGTTCTTTTAAGTGCCCGTGTGTGTATTTGTAATTCATTTTTTTGTGTTTGCTGCTTATAAATTTATTGGTTTTATTTTATTAAAGCCAAAATATTTGTAACAGACGAATAACAAATTAAACAACAAAATACAAACAGAATCATACTTTAAATCTTTACAATTATTTTGTAAATTCGTAAATATCTGTCTGAGTGCAATTGTAAACATAATTTGATATTAGAAAGTAACAAAAAATGTATGCCAAAGATACATACTTACGCATACAAGTAAGTATATACATACATATTGTAAATAATGTCAATAATTGTCAATGTCAACTTTGTTTCCCATAAATTGTTATTTTTAAGTTGACATTAATTTGTGTTTATTTATGCATTCATTTGTTTCTATTTGTTTTTTCATTCCATTATATTTTCTTTACTTATGTATGAGTTACAATAATCGAAACAGTAAATGCTGTCCCATGCACTTACAACATTACATTGATGAACAGTGTTTGTATGCATGAGTTTACACACACACAAAATAATAAAAGTTTGTTAACACTCATACATGTTGCAAGAGAAAACTAACTTAGAAAGATATTTCACGTTGGTGTAAAATTGATTTCTGAAATATATACTTTTTTATCTACTTTCTTATGGTTCTTACTTTTAAACTTCAAGTTTCACTGTTAGTTATATATATTTTTAAGCGATAATATTCGAGTGGCTATAAAGGAAATTCTTTGCTCTATGCACAGAGAAGTAATCGCTTCAAACTCAGAATATAACAGCAAAGTTATGGATACATTTTGTGCTCCATTTCTATTATCTTTTAAACTTTTCTTAATGATTTTTTTGCACTTTTTTAAACAATCCTGCCAGAATAGTATCGGTAATTTTACAGATCATTGTTGACTGAAATTCCGCTCATAATATAGATCCAAGTTCTTGTTATATTCCTGAAGGCACAGTGAAATGCTACAGAAGATTTTTATAACAACCTCCTCTTACAAAAAATTTAACAAAAATTATCCTGATTTTAGAAAAGATTTTACGTCAAATAGATTTGACGCCAAACATACCACAAATTATATTTAATCAAATAAAAATATTTAATTCCAATTAAATACCAAAAGGCGTGCAATGGCAGTCCCGTTAAATATACGTGTTGCAAATGTGTTAGTAAAAAATTTTGTATGTATTAGTTTCGGTTTTTTTAATTCTTTGCGGGTAGTAATATTGAATCTGCTATTTAATTATTTCGTATTTGGACTTATAGCGATTTTTTTTGATGACAATCAGGTTTTACTTTGGCTTCACTCTTTCCTTGTAATTGACTTATAAAAGTTAATGACTTTCACCTTATTATATTTGATATCGGGCAAATGTCCATATCTAGCATGTCGGCAAACGCCCTCTCTTCTTACAAAATTTTAAAGCAAATTTTAGAGCAAAATGTCATCTATCTTGTCAATGCAGCGACAAATATCAACTTACAGAGCGCCCGTTTTTGGTGGGTTATTCACATAAGCCCGGTCTTTCAAATAACAAAAAAAAAATAATCCAGTGGCGTTAAATCACAAGAACAAGTGGACCAAATCGAGAAATTAGGCGAAATCTAAGTTTCTCATGTAATAACTGAATTGTTTGGGTGGCTGAATTCACGGTGTTGGCGTTCTTCTTGTTTTTTTTTTGCAAAAATTACGGACTTTTGATAACTTTTGTTTGGGTACGGTTTTCCGTCGACCCTCGTCAAATTTGGTTTGTGAACAAACCGGTTTCGGCTGTTTGCCATATTCAGTGTTCTTTTCGTACTAGTTGCGTTCTATTGTCAGTTGTGTTTATATAGTTCGTGTCTTCCTTCGTGTTATTGCGTTCGTCACTTTCTGTCTTTTTTGCCCACATCTCTCTCTCCTTTTTCGTTTGTCTCTTTTTACCTATTTTGTCGCTCCCTTTTTCATTCGTCTTCTTTCCTAACTAAATCCTTTTACGATCATGCTTGTTGTCCGTTTTTGTTTATGTGTGAACCTATTGGGTTTTTTCTTTTTTCCTCTTTTATGTGACATAATAATCTGTAATTGTACGTTTATGATGTTTTTCATTGCCTTGATCTTGTGCACCTGTGTAACGTTATTATTAATGCTTTTTTCACAAAAATTTAAAACTTTGAGAGAGTTTACTTCATAACCTCAAATTTGCCACCCTATTACTAATGACCCTCAAATCGGATGCTACTAAGTTTTGATTTGGCCAATAATATATAGCTGAATATATTACAACATATTTTTATGATATTAAAAAAATTTTTATATTTATTTTTTTTTTATAAATTTTAGTTTTTTGACCTTTTTAATATTTTTTAGTAGTTAATTAAAAAGCACTAGGTCAATTTTAATAAAAAATTTTTTAAAAAACTTTTATTTTTTATTATTTTTTCAATATTTCGCCACACCGTTGGTTGGCATCATCATTATTATTTTTGTTTTTCCTGATGATGCCAACCAACGGTGTGGCGAAATATTGAAAAAATAATAAAAAATAAAAGTTTTTTAAAAAATTTTTTTATTAAAATTGACCTAGTGCTTTTTAATTAACTACTAAAAAATATTTTTTTTTTTCATCTGAAAAAATAATTTTTGTGTTTAAAAATCTCCAAAAATTTGAGTTTTGTAATGAAGTTTGTATAATTTTACATAACTTTCAAAGTTCTGTAGATTTTACTGTCTCTAATTTAGTTTACCCGAATCATCGTTTATTATTAAAGTTCCGAAAAAAATACACTAATGCAAACCAATTTTGAAATAAAAAAAGAACACGATGTAGATTACATGTATAAACAACACCATATCAACAAATGCATATCAATTGTATATTTGTATGTGTGCATATTTCATGTTATCATATGTACAAAATACAAACAGAAATAAAATTCAATAAATAAAACATGATTTGAAGGGGAAATGAAATGCTTGTTTGGAAAATTTTTAAAAAAATGAAAGAGTTGATATGAAAAATTCTAATTGTAAATAAAAAGTTTTGAAATTATTTTTTTAACTATAAAGAAATAGCTGTATTTCTTTCGCCTGATGGACGCCTCGAATTTTGTAAACTCTCTAAAATCTTAATTTGAAGAAGAAAAATAATGGAACTAATATCTTTATTTCAATAAAATCTCTTTTACCAATTCGTGTCCTTAAATTTATTCATTCAAAAAGCATGAATATTTTTTTAAACTAAATTTTAATCCAGCTTAAGTTAATTAATATTTTAAAGAAAGAAAAAAATTGCATGCTACACTACATCATTAGCAATCTTCGCATGTCTCTATACGTTATAAAAATTATATATCTAACCAATTAATTTAATAAAAAAATATACGATAAATATCCAAAATAAATTAATTTTAGTTTGGTAGGAGCAAGTTAACACCTACTCAAAATTTTTTTCGATTTTTTTTTAATTTTTACAAAAAAAAAATTGTGTAAAATTTATATCGATGGCTTAACACGCAAAGGCTCTAAGTCCATATTTAAAATTTTACAGGAGAGACAAACGCATACAAACTTTTCTTTGTGTAAACATTTCTGAATTCTGTAAACGAAATTTTTTTTGTATTTTTGTTTGTTTTCTGTGTGCGTAAACGCCAAATAAATGCTTTGGCTTTTGGTTAGTTTGTGTTTTTTTATGGACTAAGGTATTTTTCTTAGAGCTTGTCTTTCATTGTATTTCTTATTTACTACAATTAATCTTTTTTTCCACAATGCAAACCCATATACTTGCAAATTCTTCAGCATGTCCACCTTCGGCTTCATTCCACAAAAAAAGGAACCTTTTTGCACCTGCAGCTTTGTGCGGTAATATAGACTGCGAACATGGGATTTTGGAGCCATTAGGACCGCTTGATGGTCTGTTGTAAAAACATATGTTTCCTCGTTTTTGTCTTTACTCTTTTCCTTTCCAGCCTTTTTTTATTCTTTAGGTGAAGTGCGTACTCTTCATAAGGGATGTTATCGACTGAAAAGCGTGCACATAATTCACATTGATCTTTCTTGGCATAAACAGGGCCAATTATTTATCATAAAGTGTTTTATAAAATGCGGCTACTGAGAGTGACTGCATGTTCTTCTTTTTGCAGCCATAATTTACATAAAAGTCATATAGTTCCCTTTTTGTGCGCCTTTCTGATAAAAAATATTTTTTTTTTGCATATCAGCACGACAGTAATGCGAATCCATTGATGGAAGGGCATCCAGAAATGAGTAAAGGCATTGCCTTTCAATTGTTAAGTAACCCCTGCTTCTGAATAATTTTTTTAGGAACTGTTTCTGAAATTGACGATTAAGCACAGCCTTTGCACCTACGTCCAACACCTACGTTTAACAATATTTTTGGAGAACTTAAATATATTTTAATACATTTACCTTAAGCACCATAACTCATATAGCCTTATTAAGTCAAGATTTTTATAAAAAATAATATTTTAAACTAGCTTTACTCATGTAGAGGTTTTGAAAAGAAAATTATACATAAATTGAAATAATTTTAACAACTAAGAAAATTAACACTGTTAAGTTATACTAACGCTGCAATACTGACTCATTGATATTGAACAAAATTTATTATAAAACATTTATTCGATTTTTTAATACATGTGTTGGAACAATTTGACAGAAATGGTTAAACTGCACTTTTTATAGGGCCTTTTTCTTTCGTGCTTTTGATCATCCCTACAAAACAACAACAACAAATGAGATAACTTTAATTTTTTTCTTTGT
Organism: Trichopoda pennipes; assembly: GCA_030448955.1. Classification (NCBI taxonomy): domain Eukaryota; kingdom Metazoa; phylum Arthropoda; class Insecta; order Diptera; family Tachinidae; genus Trichopoda; species Trichopoda pennipes. The sequence continues at coordinate 3,796,765 of JASKUP010000098.1, forward strand.
AATCAACGTATTTTCACTTACTGTACTTTGCTGCATTAAAATCTCAATTACTGAAAAAAATAGGCTTAGAGCCTTTGCATGTTAGGCCAGCGATATGTGAATTTAAGCTTGAAAAAATCGATTTGATTATAACAGCAAAGATAACTCGATTAATAATTTTCAAAACCTATAAATATTCGAAAATATTTATGATAAAGAGTAGTCAATGCAGATAATAACAAGGGCATCATTCTACGTGAAAATGTCTAAAAGAGACGTAATTTCTGTCTCTCCTTTCTCCATATCACATATCATTAAATTCATGGCTTCATTGCTGAGGCACATAAGTAAGTCAATTTAAAAGTTCATCCTAAACAAACTGCTGAAAAGAGCGCACTGTAATATTTTACACGTCCACATAATTTGCTTTATAATTTTAACTTTAATTGATATTAAATATTTTTAAAATTTTTACACAGCCTGCCCGCGTAAAATAGCATTGAAAATCACAAAATTACAAATACATACAAACATTTATTAATATTGGTAACTGCATCTAAAAATGTGTGTTCCTATTTAATATAACGAGTGTGCAGTTTTATAAAACACTCTTCCGGAGATAAATGATTTTGAAACAACATAAAAATATTAAAAATAAATGACTGACTAAACGAATGAGTGGTTCTTTCTGTAAATGATTGAAAGTAAGTGAGGGGGTGTGTGCTTGCATTTCACTTACTGACAAATTAAATGAATGACCAGCCATTGTGTTGAACAGTGAAGTAACAAATGGAAATAAATTTTATGCAACTTCAGTCTCTTATGTTGAAACTAATTTCTAAAGTACTTAAGTTAATACTCGCATAAAAACTTTATTATAAATCGCTGTATATTTTTAATGTTTTTGTTATTTTTATAGCAGTTATTTACTAAAAAGAAAAAACAATAAACGTAGTGGAACAATTTTTAAGCGTGTCTTTAAAACAACTTTTAGATTTTGTAATTGAAGCGAAGTAAATTGAAATAGCGTTTTAAGAAACACATCACAACGCCCTTCAAGGGGTTGCTATTTACAAGTCTAGGCGATTAAATTTATAGAATTTCCCCAAAGTACATAACATCTACTTAGGCACTTAATTTCGGTGATCAATTCACCGGCTTTACATTATACTCCAATAAGATAGCTTACCTCCCCAAAGGTAAATTGTTGCATTTACCTCATACTAATTAGTACCATAGATTCGTATATATAAGTACAACCTTAACATTTTACTTCATCTGAATCAACTTATTGATCAGTCTAAAAATAAAATAGAAAGTAACAGTGTATTATATCCTATTTAAAGCGTTCGTTACCAGTCGTTTAATTCAAAGACATAACGAAATTTTAGAACCGTTGAAGCCCCCGGCTTAGAATGAGAAAGAGAACAAAGGAAATGTGAGATTCGTTAGGAAATAAGCGCTTGGTTTTAGTGTTTTAATGAACTTTTTACGATATTTAATAAATTAATCAACAAAACAGAAGCGTGTAGAAGACGTTTTTTCTCCAAGCCTTTTAATTTTTTTCTCTTTTCTTTCCTTTCTCTCTGTATAGTTTACAAAAAAAAAATTACTACTATTGAGTAGCCCCGGCAAATGAGTTGAGTAAAAGAATAAGTGTAAAATGTATAAAAATTATGTACAGAAATGTTAGATGAGTTAGTAAAGACGCCTCTATACTAGAAGAACAGATTAAGCTGTAAAGGCGCCTAAATAGTTAAAGAAGAAAATCGCTATTCAAACCTTGATGGAGTACTAGTAAGTGAAGAAATAAAATAGCAGAAATGTATGGAAGACAGCCCTCAATAGGCTGCAAAGAAACCCGCAAATGCTACAAAAGGCAGGCAAGTTGGCAATAAACCTGCTGTTGAAAATTAGATTGTCGTCTATACGGAGAACTATCTGTACGACTTTAAATAAATTTATTTATTTATATTTTTTAGTAGTTAATTATTAAGCACAAGGTCATTATTTAATAAAAAATTTTAAAACTTTTTTTTATGATTTTTCAATGTTTTGCCAAACCATTGGTTGGCATCATCAGGATAAACAAAAATAATGAGTAAATAATTATAATTATGAAAAAAATTTTTTTCTGGGAATCGGCAAGCCCCAGAGTTCATCTTTTTGGCTTTTTAGCCTTTTAGCTGTTCTGCGTTGCCAGTTGTGGATCGGATTATTCACAATGAACACAATGAATGGTCCTGGTTATGTGAGCAGACTTGCGGTTGTGTTCTGAAATTTTATTAAGCTTGCATGTGTTTTGGAGCAGAAGTTGTATAATCTCCAACTCTTCAGTAAGGAGTGAGGGCTTTGGCCTGCTCCGAGCTCTCGGAGTTGCGACCAGTAGTGACTGGAGGGTAGTGATGTCCGGAGGTTTTCTGGGGCATGAATGACGCTAAAATCATCCACAGTGATTTGATTCACGATCAGGTTATGGCTTACACAGCTAGGTACTGACGTAAATCTTATCACGCATAAGCATTGATAATCACAAGAATTTAATTAATACGGCGGCGTTCTTTATCATATTGCTTGACTTCATTATTTTTATAGTAAATATTAATGTAATGTAAGTGTATTGTCTTTTTAAAAGATTTTTTTAATTTTGATTCGCAAAATCATTTTATGATCACAATTAAATATTTTTACAGATTGAAAAAATTCCTTAAACTGTTTTTTTTTATATTTAAATAATTACAGACATAAATTAAAAGCAATTTCACTAAATAAAAGAAAAAAATGTCATCAGCTTAAATGTAGTAAAACGGATAACAGTTGTAAAGCAAAAGGGAAACATTATTTTGATGAATGATTTAGCTCCGGTTGCTAAATTTACTGTCTATTTTATTGATATTTAGTTGAGTATTATAAAAAATAATATTTGCCAAATACTTCAACAGCTCATACTATACAACCATATGAGCTTAAGTTCATCTGTACACAACTATTTGGGTATTGGTAACGATTTGTATAAATTGCGTGACCAGTTGTATCATTTGCATTTAGTTTATTTTTAATATGCACACAGAGTGCGTTGTACTCTTACCTAAATAGTAATAAATATAAATTTAAATACATTTTCGATTTTATACCCAAATGTCAGATGTGGCCAAAAAAATTAGATTCAATCAAAAATTTAAGGCAATTAACGAATATTGTTTGCACTTTTCGTTAAAAGTTTATAAAATATTTTTCAGTTAATTTTATTTTTATATCAAGAGAATCATATTTTATACCAGGAATCACGTATTAAAAAATGTTTTATTTGTTTTTTTAATATTTTTTAATATATCAAACAGTTTTTAGAAGTTTTACACAATTTTGCACTGGTTCCTCTAGAGAGATTCAATTCAAAAAATATTCAGTAGAGGCAAAAACTGCTTTATGTAAGATTTTTACCGTGGGTTGATATGACCACTGTGCATTGATTTCTTGCAAAAAGTAAATATTTAAAAATTTTGAGGGGATTTTATTTATAGGAACTTGCGGGATTTATTAGTCATATATTCATACTTTTTAAATAAACTAGCGGATCCGTCGTTATTCGGCCAATTTTAGCCTTCATACAAACTTTAGACTAATAATACAACACAATTATTTAAATGTTCAATGTGATTTATTTGAATGGAATCAGTAGAGATCGATGAACAATGTTTTTCGATTTGTTTTTTGGCACAAAACCAAATAATGAAAACGGTTTTCCGACACGCGAACATGCAACTTACAGCTGACTGTGCGAAAAACATGGAAATTCAAGATTATTCCCACAGACTTTTAGTGTTTGGCCTTGCGCTTTATTGATTGTCATCGCAAATGCCAATCGAACGGCGGACTGAATGCGCTTGAATTGGAATGGAAGGTCAGTTGGAATAATGGGAATTCGTGGGATAAGAACTTACTCTCCTTTGAATTTGCGCTTGATGATTGTCGCCTGAATCACATTGCTCATTAGCTTTTTGACGGACAACCGCGTATCGTTGCACAATTTTGCAGGATTGAGGTTCCCCAATATGATTATGATCGATCCCACCTTCAGATTGCGCAAAGTCTAAATCAACGTATAATTAAGGAATAATTGCACACAAAATTTCATACAAAAAATCAATTGTCGATTTTTCCAATTTTCCAACTTTTGCGGAGGATTTTCCGCATTTCGCATTTTCCGCAATTTTCCATGACTTACATTAAGAACTTTCTTTTTTTTTATTTGGAAAGCCATTAGGAATAATGTCACACAAAATTTCATACAGATACTCGATTTTTCCAGTTTTCCGACTTTTCCGGAGGTATTTTCCAAAACTTTTTAAAACCTTCTCCTCAAAAATGCGAACAACTGACAAAAATGTTTACGGAATCGGCCCAGCCGTTCTCATTTTGTGAATTACTATACATTTTTTACACCATTTTTATATATATAATAGATGTAATGAAATTATAAAGAGTTTTCACTATATGGGGTTCTCCATGAAAAAAATTTAATTTTTAGCTATAGTATGGTAATTTTTATATCCAATTTCATGAACTTTGGAATCAATAACAATCAAATAAAAAACAGAATCGCACGCAACAATATCTGGGGTTTGATTTACCTTTATAAACAAATTAATATTTTGCCAACGAGGCAAATTGGAATCCAGTTTATTAAGAGTCCCCTAGAAATTAACTTTTACTCTATGTTTGTTCCCTAACATGCAGGCACGAGATCGAGGCTTATCGTAAGAGACTTTGGAGAAGAACTCGTATTCAGTTGAACTATTTTTCCAACTTCTAAAAAAAATTAGGAAAATCAGTAGCATTCGGTGATAAGCCAGCTGCAGCAGAAAGCAAGGAAAAGTATATGTAACTGTTAATAAACAGAACAATAAGAAAACTTTATGTTACCAAATAAATATTGATTTGTTATGAATGTAAATTGAATTTGTCAAATTAATTCCTTAAATATGATGATGTTTATCACGCCCACAACGTAAGGTTGAGAAAAAGAAAGAATATTGATTATGGATGCAACGCTCCGCTAGAGTGAAATTTTTCCATAAAATATTATGGATATATATAAAATTTTTAATACCATTAAGTTTCCAAAATATTTTTATATATATAAAAAAAAATCTCAGGAACAGTGCCTTGAATTTATTAAATGTTGTGTGTGAGAAAAAACTTTGATTTTATAACAAAAAATGTTGGTAATGCCGAAATGTTTGCTGGGTAAACACGCACATATAATGCAAATATTTAGTTCCCTGATGTGTGAATTTATTTTTATTAAAACGAAAAAAAAAATAAAAAAATTTCATAGTTTATACAAGATTCCTGAATGTACAATAACGAACATGTTCACTTTAACAAAACATAATAAATTTATATTGGAAAAAACTAAATAAACAAATAAATAAAATTTTCTAAATATTAACCTGGGCTTAAGTTGATGTTGTCAGTGTCTGTTTTGTGTGATTTGTGTGCGTGCTTCAATACATGCAGATACATAAATACAATATTATTGGCATAAGCACTATGCGTCAATTGAGTAGGGATTATATGCACTATCGTAGTAAAATTTAATATCCGAAAAAAAATCACAGTTTAATGTATTTTTTGTTGCTCTCTTTTTTTAAAATATATAAAAAATAAAACTTCTAATTTTGTTGTGTCCTTATTCGAATGTTTTGTGTACAAAAACATAAGTAAATTTTATTTTGGTTTTATTTGATATTTAATATGAGCATATTTAAATCAAGCAAGACCATGTATTTTATTTAATTAAATATTTTATTTTAGTATGAGTATGCAAGTATTGGCTTGTTCCATGGTTTTCTTTCTAAAATGTTTTATGACTCGACATTTCTTTTATCATGTGTATTGTTAAATAACACTCGGGACACATATTTGCTGTCTTTTATTTGAAGAAAATTTCAGTTTTTTTTTTGTATTTTATAAGAGAAATTAAACACGCAAAATGCATAAATTTCTTTTTGTGTAACTTAAAAAAAAACAGAAAGAAATTGTTGTACCAAAAAAAGGTTTTGACAGATTTTAATTTCTTGTCCTTAATAAATCCTTTACTGCAAAATGAAGCTGTGAAATTTTAATTTTTGATTTTTTGGGTTTAGGTACTTAAAGGGTGAAAAGATACTCTATTTTTTTGTTCAAATGTTTGCCCGTATATTACAGCTCCCCACATTTAGAACCATTCATAGAAGGTGCATTAGAATATACGCTCCAACAACAACACAACAGATACAAAAATAGAACGCCCCACTAGGGGCTAGATGCTTAAGTTTGTGGTTTTATTTTTAAACAGAGAATTAAATGCTAAAAATTATTATCTCTGCTATAATAACAAGGCTAAAAAATATAAATGATGTTTTACAACCGTATTAAGCAGACATTTGAAATTTACACAGAATTTGCACAAAGCGTCTGCTATAAAAATAATAAAAAATTAAATGGCACTTCAATGAGCCCATGATTATAAATAATATGATCTTATCATTTAATTGGATATATTATTACACCTCAAATTTCCAAAAACAAATAAGAAAAGGATAAAATTTAAATTTCAAAGGTGACTCATACATTTTATGAAACCCTTTGTATGTGAGATAAACTAACTCTTGGCGAAGTTACTTATCTTATGACTCAGGCTATATTTATTTCTACAATCTTCCGGAGCTTTTAAGTGCTTTTTTCATTTATGTATCTGTGTTTTTAACAGGTTATAACGTAACTAATCGACAACATTTTTTTTCTTTACACTAAAGCGTCGTTGGGAATTGAACTCATGGTTTTAACGATCACGCAAACACTGCCACCAACGCGACATATTTGACTACTCGACATAGCAAACTTGTTCTTGCTTTTCTGTTCAGAATATCTCATCTTTTAGTGGAGTAAGTTATAACGTGTATTAAAAACATTTTCCAAGTTTAATAGCTTTTAACTACATATGTGATTAAAAATGACAAAAGTTGTCAAATCTTATGTTCTGATTAGCAGTGGCCACATTTATTAAATCATTAAGTTTTTTTCCAAGTGTATTTAATTTTTGTTAGCAAATGTCAGCATATTTTTTATTGTTTGTTTTCTTAATTGTTTGCTTTCAAAATAAACTAAAGACTGACCTTAATATTTATAAGGCTTATCAACAAAAAAGTGCAGGTGTGTTGACACACATTTTTAAGCTCACCCTCTGATGTGTAAGAAATTATTTATAAATATTATGAATTTGTAAAATTTGGTAAATTCAGCACTTTAATTTTAAATAAAATCTGATTTTGATTTAAAACTGAGTTTATAAAAAAGTACTTTTTTACAGATTTTTTTATACAAATATTTTGGAATGCTTTTTGTTTTATGTATCTTATATTAACAAAAGAAACAAACTAAAATAGTTACTATCTTGCAGGTGCTTTTCGTACATCATATGTGAGATACTTTTTGAAAAGAGACAATTTTTATAAAAGTGCTTTTTTGAAGACAAACTTTTTTTAAGAGACCTAATTTCAGTGATTCCCTATGTAAACTACTTCTTTAGAAAATGCTTTTTATAAAAAAGTACCAACAGCAACTTTTTATGTACAGCGATTTTGTTAACAATTTAAAACTTAAAAGTCAATTTCAATAGTTTTTATTGAAATATATGTGAAGTACTTGGTTTAAATATATATTTTAGGGAAATAATTTTGTTGTTCGAACTCTGATTCAAATGGAAATTCAGATGTTTGTTTTTGCTAAATAAAATTTATAGAATATCACTTTACTGTCTGAGAATAAATAGTATAATTTGTCATTTCCCCAAGATTTAATTTTTTTATTTTATTGAAATTTCATTGTTTATATTGTTTGATTAAAAAAAGAACACAAAAATAAAAAAACAAATACATGACATCACAAATAATTCTTTTGATTAGCAAAAAACACAATACAAAGGAGTAAAATTCCTTATGTTCAAAACAAATTTAAATTGGAAATAAATATAAAAATTAAAATGAGAAAACTTAAACGAAGAGAGAAAACTTAAGGTTAAAAAAGTTTACATGTGACGTGTGTTACCGAAGCCACCATGACCGGATTGAGAGGCGCCTTTGTTGTAACCCATCTGTAGATTAAGTTCAGCATTGTGGGCACGCAATTGTTCTTCAGTGAATGTTCGTTCATTCTTTTCAGCCATTTTAGGACCCAGAGTTGGACCATTGTATTCAGGATGATGTTGGGTCTTTAAAGTTATTAAAAATTGTTAACATTAACACTTAAATATTAAAATAATGTAACGTTAAGTACTTACAGTACGACCCAGAGAATACAAACACAAGGTTACTTGAGGTATATTACGGCGCTCAAAGAGATCAGCTGTTTGAAAGATTTCCTCCTCTGGCACACCATATTTCTTAATGGCAGCTTGAAATCTTTGAATATTTTCCATCAGCTGAAAGTTGGTGCCACGTTCTTGAATTTTCTTTACTGAACCGGGAGCCATTTTGTTAATCAGTTTGCACAAGACGACACCATCTTTTAAAATGTCTTCATAATTGCCGGCAGGTACTTTCTCTCCTAAAACTGCAAAAATCCAGTTTAAAACTTCTTGTTCTTGTTCCTTGTTGCGGGGCTAAAACGAAAAGTTATAAATTCATAAATTATCATTTGAATTTATAGAAAAATATTCATTTTAGTATTTAATTAAAAATTTAATTTCCATATTTATTCGCTAATTCTTTTTTTTTTTTTTCTATCTTTCTTTACTAATTTTATACTTTCAAGAAAACTTTACATTTTATTACAGAAATATTAAATAATAAATTAAGAAAATCTATCGTTAATTATATTTTTTCTGCTTAAACTTTGGTTTTCATTTGATGTTTCCAAAACTATTTGGTTTGTCCCAAAATTTGTGAGAAGAGCGATAAACGAGAATATAATAATTATCGACTTCGGCTAGAAGAACCAGTGCCAGTAAACTCAGCCTATTTAATCGAGAATTCAGAACTTTTAAATTTAAATTCTTTAATGGAAATTTAACTTGGCCAAGGTTTAATTTGTTTAAAAAATTATTAGTTTTCGGTACTTTTTTTTACTTTCTCTAAGATAAAACTTAAACGAATCTTAATTTAAGTCATGGAATGTTTAAATAAACATTTTCAATTTTATTTTTACTTTACTACTTGCATGAATTATTGTTATTTAATTTTCATATAAATTTTAAATTTATATTCATAAAATTAATGATAAATTTTTTTATCTTTATAAAAATCCCAAATGTATATGAAAAAATATAAAATATTAAAAATGCATTTTTATCTACTTTTAAAGAGATATGCCACAATTTGTTATTAATTAGAAATAACACAACTATTTATTTAGTATTTAAGTGTCTAGTGAGTTTGTGGTTAATGTTTGTTTTTTAAATTAAAAGCAAAATCATTAAATTTAAGTGGTTTATATTGTTAAATATTTAAAACATAAAATAAAATTTTATTTAATTTTATCTAATGAAGAGTATCTTTTGAACTAAAATTTCAATTAAGAAGAAAAAATTATAATAAAAAATAACACAGAAAACATGACTTATGCATGCCGCCATGATAAGTTTTCTTTTTTTTTTAAGAAAAGCGATAAAATGGCTCATTTAAAAACTATTGGTTGCGATATATTTTGTTTCAATCTCGTATAAAAACTTTAATGTTCCAGAAATTTTCATAATCTTTTTTATTTACTTTTGGTTTTTTATTTGTTTAACTTTTATACGACATTGAATTTGTGCCAAAGTAAATTTGAATTTCTGGAATTATTTACGTTTCGTTTTCTAAATATTTTCGCCTGGCCTTTTGTATATTTTTCGTCTTGCTTTCAATTTTGTACATAATTTCAATGTTTGTGTTGTCTTAAATTTTTTATTTGGTTGTAACGAAACAAAAATCTGTTTAATTTAATTAAGCCAATTGGCAGTGGGCCAAAAGTATCAAACAAACAGAACGTCTACTACTGCCAAACGCAACACCCACTTGACTGCGGCAACATTTTTTTACGTAAACATTCAGTTTGTCTAGCATAGAAATCTTAAGTTGCTGGGAGGGAGGTATCAGGGTACACCGAAAGAATTGATGTTAAAATCACTCTTCTAACTGGCTCTGTATATATAAAGACTATAAAGTCTGAAAAAAACTCTTAATATAAAATAAGATACGATTTTTGCCTGTTGAAATTAAGACAATAATTTTTTTTTAAAGAATTACAAAATTAAAATAATCAAACCTAAGCCTTATTTAATTTTTTTTTTGTTTTTCAAACCACCTTTAAAGAAAAAATTTTATTAACAAAGTTAAATTTTCTCAAACAATTCGACAAAAATTAAAAAAAAAAAATTTTAACTAAATTATACTTTAAAAATGTATTAATAAAATTTAGAAAAAAAACGTAAGCTGAAAAAAAAACTAAGAGAAAGTAGATATAATAAGTATTAAAAAAATGTTTTTTAATAGTACCTTCGGAATAAAGTCGTTTCAAATTAATCCCAGATTTCAAAAATAAATTTAATAAAAAATTTTTTTTATTATTTTAATCGACCTTTTTATATCTTAAATAAATATGTGTTGTTCCTTTTAACTGTCTTTTTAATTAATTTAACAATATATATTTTTTTCAATATTTCGATTTCCTATGGAAGGAAAGCTTCTTCAGGAAAGCGAAACATTGAAAAAAAAACCGTTAAAAAGAACAACACATATTTAGTTAAAAAAACTTAATTTTTAGAACTTATTAGCGAAAACTAAAAAGCATGTTTGAATTTGAAGCTACAAATTCAAATGAGGGCTTTCAAGAAAAGTATGTTTAAAAATCATCTCCCAAAAAAGTACTTTAAAAAAATTATTTTAACTTGAAGCTAAAGGTTTAAATGATGGGTTTTAAGAGAATTAATTATATTTAAAACAAAGCTTAAAAAATTATTTTCAGAAAAGTACCTTTAAGCAAGTATCATTTAAAAACAAGCTTTCCAGGTCACATTTCAAAAAACATAATTAATATTGGAATCCACACTGAATCTATTTCTAACATGTGGACAGAAACAACATTCTTCAATGGTATGCTTCGCAACAGTAATAATAAATAGTTGTTATTCGAAAAGCCAATCAAAGTACTTTCGATAAGCCAAACAAAAAATTCTGTAATATTTTTTTATATATATTAAATGTTTTCTTTTTAGATTGATTATATCCATCGTGCAATATTATTACTTAGTGATGCGCCCAAGATATAGAACTTGTCTAAGCGCATCAATTTAAATAAGAATTTTTAAGTCTACAATTTTTTTAAAAACTGAATACATTTTTTTATGCTAAATAAAATTTCATTGTTATTTTTAATATTATTAGCAATTAAGATGTTATGTGATGTGATTTTTATTGAAATAAAAATTTAAAGTATCAACATAAAATAGTCTGGTTAAGAATATAAATCGTAATATGAAAAACAAGTGTTAAAGTAGAACAAATTTATTATTTTGTACACGTTAGCATGAGTTAAAACGTATAAAAACTTAATTACTTATTTTTAATTTAATTATTTTTTTTCTTTTCCCCTTTTTTTGCAACAGGAGGAAGACATTTTTTTTTAATAATATATACTTTTTGCCGCACATTAACATGACAGCAAATTGCTTTAATATTATGACCATAAAGTCATTTAATAACGAACCGCATAAGAGTGCTTTAAAATTTTATATATAAAAATAGTTATTGCAAATTAAAATTATTGTTTTGTAATGAAATAAAAAATTTTAATGGCTACAAGACTAACAGAAAAAGTTGTACCAAAAGAGCTTTAAAAGTATCAGTTCAACGAAATAAAAAATAATCGTAACGACAAATTTGTGATTTTTACAAAAATAATTTTATTTAATATACAAAAAACCACTACTTTAATACCAAGTAGAAGAAAGTATTGCTTTTGTTAAAGTTTTATAAAAAAATTGAATTTATTATAAACAGGCTCCAGTACAAAATAAAATAAAATAAAATATTGATAATAATGGAATTTTTAAAATAAATATAAATTCATATTAATATAGATATATCCATATGTGTGTGTGTGTGAAATATGTACAATACAGAAAATTATTTTCATAATTCTTAAATATTTCAAAACCTTTCAGACCTTTCGTGCGTGTTTTCATCCATAAGTTTAAAGCATTAAATCCTGTGTTAAAAATAAAATTAAATCTGCTTGTTTATTTATTTTTTATTTTTGGACAAATAAATGTAATGTGATATCAAAGAGAATAATATATAAAATTGCAAATAAGAAGAAAAAACAACAAGAACAAACAAAGAAAAAAGCAGTAATGAAATAGAAACGAATTTATTAAAAAAAAAAATATTTGTATAAAATTATTAAAAATTTATTTTATTGAAAACTCACTAAAACATCATCTTTAATATCAAATAAACAAAAGTATACAAAGCATTTTGAGAAATATATATATATAAATATATATATATATATATAAATAAATATATATCAACACTTGCCACAGGATTCTCGGCGAAAAGAAACTTAAAGCTGCTAAAATTAATAGCAGATTTTAAATATAAATTGTGCTTATATCATGGTTTTTCCAATCAAAACTAAACAATTTTTCGGATTTTATCTTCTGTAAAGTTGTTTAACAAAAATGTTACTTCTTCCTTGAAAAATAATAGAAGAGTCAAGATTGAGACTACAAGCATTAAAGTTTTAATTTAATAATGTCGTCAAATAAGAACAGTGTAGACACCAGTATTTTATTTTTTAGCATTTTAATTCTGACTAACAATTAAAGTTAATTATTAATACTCACTTTCTCTCCCCTCCAATACCACTTAAAGAAAGTAAACTAACTAGAGGTTGATACCTTAGATTAAGAGGATGTAGTTTTAACATTAAATACTAAATCATTAAGTGGTAACAGAGTGCCAAATCAACAAAAGTCAAACAACTTTTCTGAAGGAAGAGAGAGAAAACAGATACGTTTAATTTCTAAAAGCACGTTTACAAAATTTCTAGGAAAATCCTTGTTAAAATATACTGACAAGAAAATGCTAGTAATTAGTAAGTAATGTGGAATTTTTTATTTGAAAAGCATATTAATAAAGACCAGAATTTAATAATATTGCTATTCTCCGTTCTAACTCTCTGGTTTGCAGTCGAAGGCGAAGCTGGACGAACACTAAAAACAAGGTTTTCAGAACACATACGCTGATACAAACGGAAAAGAGAAGATACCAACTTTGCATTATACATTGACACTCACGGACACACACCAAGGGAAATAGATGAATATATGACATTACTACATCCTAGCAAAAAACGACGAAGTCTAGACATCCTAGAAAACATGGAAATCTACAAAACAAAAACTTTCAACAATGACATTATAAACGAACAGGTAAAAACGACCTCAGACACAATTTTCACACCATTAAAAACAACCCATGCAAACGGGCAAACGAAAAACACCCTCAGACGGACACATTTACCTAGATAATAGTAAAAGACGGAGGTATCAATAAATTCATTTTACATAAAAATGCCAGGTGGCTGACATTCTGCTTACCTGATTAGATACGAACCTAATAACAGAACTGTCTGAACGCCAACACTGACTCACCAGTACAAACTACAACGTGGCTTGAGAATGATGCATTCGCATCGAAAGCGCTCGCCTTCGACTATAAACCAGCCAGTTAGGACGGAGAATAGCAATATTATTTCATTTACTGGCGGAGGAGAAATAATTCCAACATAATACCGGAATTTAAGCTTTAATTGACAAAGTTTTATATGAAAAAAAAATTTTATTTTGCCTTTATTAAATTCTTGAAAATCTCATTTCCGATAGCTTTAATAACACTTGGTTGTTAATCATTTTTAGACAAGTTTTGGGCTAAATTTAAGAAGGCTTTACTTCAGTTAAAATGAGAATTTCTAGTCTGTGTACTCTCCTACAGTGTTGGGATTTATTAAGCCTGAAAAATAATTAAGTATAATCAAAATAATCGAAGCTGATTAAATACGATAATGGCAAAACACGAAACAACAATTGTTAGACAACGGAAATTAAACTTGAGCAATTTGTTGTTTCTGTACTGGCATGTAGGAGAATGAAATAGCAGGGAATAAATGAAAGTAGGCAGCCACAAAATGACTATTGTCATTGCTAACAAATACTACATGCGAACAACAAATTCTGAAGCAACTCGGGATTTATTCAATAATTATTAAATAAATAAAATGCTGAAGATGGATAAAAAGGCTTAAAGCAATCAGTTTTTCATTTCTGAAACTGTATTTTAAATGGCTGCATTAGTTATTGTTTTTCCTACTCAGCTATTTAACATTTGATGGCTGGTTATTTCTGATAACAGTTACACTAAGGCCGTACAATATGTTCGAAAACTTGCTTTTTTTCATCTAATTTTTAATCGTCGCAACTCAACACATGCTTCAAATGGATTTTAACAAATATTTGTTTGTTGTTTCTGTTGTTGACATTATTGCTGGTGTTGTTGCTGTTGATGTTTTTCTTTTATGTTTTATTGATTTGTAACTCAATATTTTATGTTAACAAATAAATCTTTTCATTATTATTTCTCTATTTTTTTAGTAAACCGTTTGTTTTTGTTCTAAATTTTGTTGCTGGTATTTTACGAGTGGTGAAGCAAAAACTTTACAACACTAAAGTGAATTTTTGTAAAAAAAAATATGTAATTGTTGAAATTGTGGTGTCTATAGTTTTGTGTAAAGTTTTCAATAACAAAAACTTAACAGACAACAAGTATAACAATAACAACAAAGTGTTCCATATCAAAAAAGCGATAAAAAATAAAAAAAATAATTTATATCGCGTTTATAACTTTCAACAGCGTTAAAAAATGAAAAATGTCAAGTATTTTGTGACCACTTGTCGCTAAAGGGAAAAAAAACACATCAATCATTAGATGTGGTTGCCATCAACGTCGAAAGTTGGTTGCATTGTGAAAACAAAAAATTTTCACAAAGAGGTCACACAGGAGAAATTCGGATAATAAGGGGTTAAAGTTGTAAGGGATTAAAGGAAGTTGTTTTATATGCGTTTACATATTTGAATTGATATTTTTATTATTGTTGCTTTTTTTTGTTTTTCTTTCCACCACAAGGTAATAATAACAATTAAAATGAATAACACATACTTTGATTGCTTTTAATGCTTTCAGCATTTGTGCGTAAAAGCAACTTGGATTTATTTTCAACCATGAAACAATTATGGAAAATAAATTTTTTTGTTATATTTTAATTGTTTCTTTCTATTTTCCCTGAATAAGAAATAAATTTAATTGGCAAACATAATTAGCTTTTGTCGATAAAATAACAAGTAGCTTTAAATTGCTTTATATAAAAATTGCTAACAGAGTTGCCGAAAACCCACCGCAGAATTTATATTTCATTCTTTGCTCTTTCCCATTACAGTTCATCTCACGTGCTAACAAACTTAAGCCTACCTGAATATTAATAATATAGTATAAAGCCGTGTAGCTTAATGGCTTAACTGATAAGCGCATACTTATCCAAATATCATTGCTTTTAGACACGCCTTTAATTTTTGTTTCATTCACTTTGATAACAGGAATATTTACATATAATTTGTTGAAATGCTAACCGTCTGCCTAAAATGGTTGAAAAAATAAAAACTTCATTGCACTATAGGGACACTCTTTATTTAATATTTCATTTTTTACTTGTTCCAACCGCAAACCAGAAAATATTAAAATTTAAACCGTCTGCCTATCACTCTTCGAAAACAGAATCTCGGACGAGAAAATCAAGTCACTTTAATGGGAACTCTACATTACGCATTGTATATACTTAATTTTAATGGAGAATGTAGCCCTTAATTTTGGTTGTTTAGGAAGTAGAGTTTATAATATAGAATTATGTAATTTTTAGCTTTATTATACATGGGCTTTTTCGTTTTGTGATTAAAAATTCAAGTACATCAATTTTATTCAAACCACTGGGAATGAAAAGCAACGTTATTCACGCCCTAGGAAGCTGAGGAGTAATTCTAGCAACAGGTCTTTCCTAGTTGCAATTTCAGCGGTTCCAAAGCATGGTTGCAAACCACTACTCCTTGCTGAAGAGCTAGAAACTATCCAATTCCTGGTCCAGAACACATGACTAGCATGCTCACTGGTGTTATTAAAGGCGAGATGATCCTGGCCCTCTAAGTCAAATTCATGCGAGAGCGGCAAAACCACAACCACCACGATACTCCCGAAGGGCCAAACTCAATAATCAGTCATAGAAACAGCCAAAAGGCTACAGAGGAATTAGCGGAATTCTGGGGCTTTCTTATTCCCGCGGAAATAACGTGGAGCTTTCAGTTGACACCATGCTTACCTTCAGGGGATTAGGCTTATACCTCCAGCAGCACAAGTCTAGATGGTTGAATAATCCATAAAGACTGAAAAATGTGCCTCCTAAGAGAGAATTAACACAAAATTGTTAAGTTTTCACTTTAAAAATTTCACACCTTTTCTACACTTTCGCTAAAAACAAAAAATATACAGAAGTTGTTTTTCTTGGTATTAAAGTACCGAGAGTACAAAAATAGGGTTTTTGGCTCTACCGAGACTTCTAGTTGATTCTCTTTAGAGGATATTGTACAATAAAATGCATAGATAGCATAATAAATAAAAAATATGACACTTTTTCGTATAATCTTCGATTTTCACACGGCTATAACCCATTAGTGCCCGCCTATAAATCAGCTATTACGATTTTAGCTAAATTTCTAAACGTATACCTAGTGACCCGTAGAAACTGTTTGGAGTGAAAAAAATGCACTTCACTTCACTAGCCGAGGCAGGGCATGGGTATTTAAATAAATAAATCGCACTAATCATGTTCCTCTGATGGACGTCATAAATGTGTAAAGTGTCTCGTGTAAAAAAAGTGTAGGTAAAAGCATTTTTTTCTCTTTGTTTCTTATATTTTTACCAAAGACCCGCGCGAAACAGTGTGATCAAAAGTCCTATATAGTCAATCAATGTAATAATCACATGCGAGATGGAACGCTTTGAACAATTGCTACTTTCGAGTCCGGGGTAAAAAGTGGTATCAAATAAATTATTAACAAATGTTTTCAATGTACCTAGGGTAAAGTTATATAAGCTACAGAAATAAATCCCTGTGGCATGCGATCAAACAGGTAGCTGGGTAAACAGATATTGTGGTGAAAATAACGTGCTTATTTTTTTATACGGAACCGAAAATGTTACATTAAAATTAGAATTCAAAAAACGTTTTAATTGTTTGCTTTTTCCTTTTTCATTTAAAAATATTTTTATATAATAAATAATTTTTGTATAAATTTTAATTTTTATGACCAGTTCAAAATAAAACTTTTCCCACTAATAAACAAATCGCTGTGTCAGTTCGGTGTAGATTTTAATTGAAAATTGCATAATTTGAAACAAAAAGAAAACGGTTGGCTTGACGTTATGATTTTTACAACACAATAAATTCTACATTTAAGTGAGAAACATTTTTTATTTTAAAATCACCTTTTTTTAACTATAAAAATAAAAACCTCGAAAGAATTAATTTGCTGGTCATTATTATAATAAAATAGATATTAAATTAAATATTGAATATAGCAGAAATACCAAATTATTTCTGGTGACTTAAATTTATTACAAATTCTACAGTTTGAAAATAATTTATAATTTTAAATATCATTTTCCGATACTCTAATTCAAAGGTAATTTTTAAATAATTTTTATTGAAAACTGAAAACAAGAATTTATTTTCTTTGTTAAAAAGTAAAATTTTGTTTTTCAGCATAAATTATATTTTGAACAAATAAATTCATTATTGTCTACTTTATCAATTACGCAATTTAATTAAATTGTTTAATGTTATTTATTTTATTTAATGTATTTATGCTGTTTTTCTCTAAATTATATTTTTACTATTGTTGTTGTTAATGTTGTTACTACTGTTGATATTGCCTATATTAAGCCGATTTTCAATGTAAGTTTTGTATTTATTTAATTATTTATAATTACATAAATTGATGTCTGTCCTTATAGCAAATTCTATTTAATTTTCATTACATCTATTGTTGTTATGCCTTGAATTTTAATAACCAAATTTAATTAACATTAATAAAAAATCTTTAATGTTTATGTTCATTGAACTTTTTTCATTGTTTAATTTAAAATGAGAACGTAAAATACTATTGTGCTATAATGACCTTCGATAAACAATAATTGTTTTCCAACAGCAAAATATTAACCAAAAATTATTTTATAAATATTGCTTTAGCCTAAGTAAACAATTTAAATTTAAAAAGCAATTTTGAATATCGAATTTGTTTATTATATTTAAAAAAAATTATTTTCAGTTTATTGTAACAGATTAAAAATTATTTATTTGGTCAAATTCTTACAAAGAATTAAAGAATTATTAAACGAAATCAATAAAGAAGAGACATACAACTAGTCATAGCTATAGAAAATATTCATTTCCAAATTCATTGTGCAAGAAATCAGCCACTATTTTTCATTTATAATAATTGTAATTATAATTTATAATAATTTGTTTTTTATAATAATTGTAATTATAATGTATGAATAATTTTTTTTTTTAAACGAGGTCCTCATATAGAAAAAATTAAAAAAATTTTATTTTGTTTTTCAATATTTGGCCACACCATTTGGTGGCATGTTTAGGAAAAAAAAAATGTTGTATAAATAATTATTTTTTTTTTTAAAACGAGGTCCTCATATAGGAAAAATTAAAAAAAAAAATTTATTTTGATTTTCAATAATTGGCCACACCATTTGGTGGCATGTTAAGGAAAGGAAACTATTGCCAAATAAATTCAACAAATAATGAAAATAAAAATAAATTTTGTTTAATTTTTTTTATAAAGACCCTTTTTATATAAAGAACCTGCGCTTAAAATTTCTTTTTGTAAAAATTTTTATTAAATTTATTTTTTACCTCGAGCTAAAATAGAATTAATTTCAGCAAAAGTTCGGAAAGTGTTTTCTCTTTTTAAGCAGTAGAGAGATATAAATTATTAAATGTTTTCAATTTGAATATAAACATATAAAAACAGTTAAAAGGTTTTAAGGTAACTTCGTATTAACATTTATATAATTCTAATGGTGAAGTAGCAAAAATTAAGTGGAACGGAATGGATTAGAAACGAAAATTTGAGTTTAAAACTTCTAATACTAAACCATGTTTATTGAAGGCCTGAAGTTACGAAACTTTTCAGGGCAGAAACAAAAACTATGTTTAATGATAACTTTGGAAAATAATTTGCAAACAATACAAATTTTTATAACAAATATTATATTTCCGTAGATGTTTCCAAAATGCTCCTAATCCTGACATTGCTAATAGTGCAATGCAAAACTCAATAATAGCTGTGCAAGCATTTGCTTAATTTTTTTATATACTCGTATGTATGTACGCATGTATATGTGTAATTAAACTTTCCTGCAGCCAAATTTTTCGACAAAATTTATTAGATGTATTTGCACTCTTACACGTGCTATTTAATTTTTACTCTTACGCAAGAGTTGTTCTGCATATACAAAAAAAAATGTAAATGTTGATCCATCTTTATTATTTTAATATTTATTTCATTAATTTTATAATATTTCCCCCAAAATAGGAAAAACAATAAATATGACTTGTAATTTACATAAAAATAAATACATACAGCAACATCAATATGTAAATAAATGCAAACACATACACTCTCTCTCTCTCCCTCTCTCTAATGCAATAACGCGTTTTATTGAAATAAAGTCATTTATATGTTTGCTATTTGTTATTGGTATTTGATTATTATTTTAAAATTGCAGCAATACACCCGTTTCGTGTTGCAAATACATCCGTACATATTATGTACATATATGCAAATAAACATTATAAATATATTTAAATTATAATTTTAAGATTCAAAATATATATTGTTATTTTCATAATTTTATTTTTATTTTTTATTTTTAATAGTTTAAAGGCCACATAAATATTTTTTGTGTATTATTTCTCAGGGCAGAAATACAATTATTAATTTATGATTTTAAATGAATGAAAGCAATAATAAAAAAAAATAGAGCTCCCTTAAATTTTTTCAATTTTTAATTTTTGATAAATTTTTTTAGAAAAGCAATTTATTGAGTGCTTTACATTAAAAGAAAAAAATAGGCAAAAATAATTTCAAAAATAAAAATATTATAAACAGAAACTATTTATATGTATAAAATTTGAAAATATTTATTTAAATTATAAACTGAATCTAAACTTAGTTAAAGAAAAGTTTCTAACCTAAAGGTTAAAGATTATAAACATCTTCAAATAGTATTTTTGCACTTATAAAAGCATTTGAAATAAGGACTTTTGAAAAGTGCTTTCTACAATAGTACTTTTGAACTTTTTTTTAGCAAAAAGTACAATTAAAAAAAAATTATCCTAAAAAATAAAATATTAGCAAAGGCCTTATTTAAAAACAGGCTTTCAAGAAGTACTTTAAAAACGATTCAGTTCACGGATGAAAAATTTCTAATTTTTACCAACTGCATGTCCAAAAAAACTAACGGCCCTATACAAATTTTCTTCCAAAAAGTACTATTTAAAAATTAAAGTACCATTTAATAAATATTCTTACAAAAAAAAATTCTTTATATTTTATTTTTAGGCCAAACAGTTTTGAAATGATTACTTAAAAAAGATAACAAAACGGTTCATCTGGAAAGTACTTTAAAAGAACTGCGTTCAGCCAAAAGTTGCCTTCAGAAAAAAACTGTTTGCTTTTGAAGAAGGCAAGAAAAAACATTTTATAAGAACAAGCAAAAAGCTATCTTAAAATTTGTACATGACAAATTTTGAAAAACTAATGCTTTTAAGGCTTTTTAAAAGTACCATTATGAAAGTACTTTTTAAGAAATGAACCTTTCTGGAAAGTAACAAGTTATTAATATTAAAAATTATCAACAATTATTTAAAAAATCCCATTTCGAATTTATCATAATCAAAACTTGAAAAAAACATGTTTTAATTATGCCTCAAAAAGTACCAACAAAAAAAATACTTCTAAAAATTACCAATTGTAAACGATAATTCTTCTAATTATTATTAGAAGAATTATCTTCTAAAATACTAAAATACGCTTCAAAGTATTGCTTTTAAAAACCATAAAACGCTCTATTAAGAGGTACCTTTAAAGTTTACGAAAGGGACATTTTGCATTTCCTATTTGAAAGACATTTATTAAAAAATTCATTTTAAGACTTTAATATTTTTCACTAGTTTCCATTTTATTTAAACGTTTAGGGAATTATGAAAATCATATATCTGCTATTTTAAATTCTAAAAAATAAATACATATTTTAGATGACCACCCTATTTTACTATAAGCTGTTTACTACTGTATCAATTCACAAAACTTCTTTTTATTTCGATTGGAGCCATTCATCACGCCGTATGAATGATTTGAAATAAAATAATAATTTTAACAAAATCACTGTTTTATAGCAAATTGTGGCTGAAGCAGTTAATGGAGTAAATAATATTAAATTTGAGGAAAAAAAATTGAATCAATTGTGCTCTAATAAAAATCGGTGAAAAATTAATTCAAACGTGAAATATGAATTTTAATAATTATTTATTTTTATTTTTATTTTTTGCTTTATTTTATAATTTTAATTATCAATCATACGCTCAAGTTGATTTAAAATGATGAGATGGTGGTAAAGTTGTCAAGTTTTATTTTAATTAATTTAACACCAGAATTTGTTAGAGCGTAAAATAAAACATTAAAGGCTTTCTTTTCAATTGTTTTTTACTTTTATTTTATTTAAACACTTACAGCCATTTTTTGTTTTGTTTTTTTTTTTCAAAATAAAAGGATATTAAGTTTAAAGTTGAGTTTTGTGTATAAAATTATTATGGAACGTTGTGTAGCGATTTCTGCTAATTTGTCTTTAACGATCGCAACCGATTATTAGACTAAAGAAAATATTTGCTCCACTCTTTCAATTTTCTAACCAAAGTCAACTAATCTTTAATACAATAAAACAACAAACAAATTTTGATATATAAAATTGGCTAAATGTAAAAATGTATGTGATGTATATATCTGCACTACACATTTTTATTGAAGATCATTCAGCATTTGGAGGAAAATAATGACGTCAATCGAAATTGTTTTCTATGTTTATTTTATGTGTTCTTTTCAACAAAAACAAATAACAAAAACAAACAAAAAGTAGGCGTTCAAATGAATGGTAAAATTTCAATTTTACGTTTAATATACAAAACAAACAAGCAACAACAATACAATACGAATCTTTTGGTGAAATAGTGCTAAAAAATTTATTTTTATTTTTCCTTAAACTTTAAGCAAAATTAGTAAAAAAAAAATTATTGTATAATTTATTGTTCGAAATCAAGTTCAAGTATTTAGTAGTTTTTCTTTTTTTTATATTCGAAATATTTTTTAAGCATTTCAGCCTCATATTTTCGTGATCCGTAATAGCATAAGAGAAATAATAAAAAACAAACAAAATTAAGTGCAAAGACAACATTGACTGACTACAAGTTGAAGGCTCTTTCGAACAATATTCTTTAATGTAAAAGTGGCACGTGTGTCACGCTCAGCACGCTTTCACAGCTGGATTAAATAACATTATTCTATATGAAAGGTTTTATTTATTTTGAAAATCTACTGCGATTTTTACAACAAACACATTTATTCACATTGAAATGACCTTTTCCGTTTATTATATTATATTTTTTAATTTTATTTATTTGGTTATCCAGTTAACGCCCTCAATCGATGGTCGAGCAAAGCTTGTTTTCTTATTAAAATATTTCCTGAAGCACAAGTAACTTTCCCAAGTTAATAATGACACTTTTTTATTTCAGCATTTGGTAAAATCAGTAATAAAACAGAACACAATGGGCCCCACGTTAAATGTTCATTTTGTGGACTTTGTGAGCACAATCGTACAATTGTGAGTAAATTGTCAAAAAGCAGATCTGTAGGAAACGTGAAAACGCCAACGAGTGCTCGCTTAGGGCCTCTTCTGCCACATTGCAATAATGTGGTAGCAGAGCTGTTAATCTCGACTCATAGTCGCGCCCAATAATTGAACAAACGAGCATCACTGAACCGAGAAGAACTGAAAAGAGAAGGAAACAACTGGGCAGCATATTAAATGTACATTTTTTGAACTTTCTGAGCACAATCGTACATTATACTGAATTATGGGTTGATCAGATAAAAATGAATTATAACTTTACAAAGAAAATCATATTTAATGACGAGGTATACTTTCACTTCAATGGATTCGTTAAGAAGCATATTTGCGGCAATTGTGTTAATAAGAGTTCTAAAGTGATTGTCGAAAAGCGAAAGCATCCACAGATACTGGCTGTTTAATTTGCTTTACTTGCTGGCAGCCAGTGAAGTCGATCGAGCAGTTGCAGTGAATGGTATGCGGTATAGCGGGGTCACAACGGATTTCTTGTGATCAGAAATAGAATATGGAACTGAGAGATATGTGTTTCCAACAGGATAGTGTCACTTTTTACATAGCCAACGAAACAATGGGTGATCATGGGCCCATAACCTAATGTACTACACGGAAAATAAGGACACAAAATATTTATTATTAAAGAATAAAATTATAAAACGTTTATTCGTTACAAATATTTTTTCCATAATGATAAGTTTGAGGGGGAGGAAAATGAATTTATTGCTGTGTCTGACTATAATAAAAAGAAAATAATAATGAAGTTTCAAGGGAGGGTGAATTTATTGTGTCTAATCAAAATAACGATGTTTCTCTTTTAGTATCTAACTTAACAGATGAAGACAATGAATTTCTTACTGCAAATAAAAGTAGGTCCCTTAAACCTTTGCTTGTTACTGATACTAAGGATATAGAAAATATGCAAGAAGATTCACCTCCAGAAAACGAAATACGAAGAAGTGAAAGAATAAGTCAATTACCGAGCACACTTTACGATTATATAACTGGTTTTATTGTGGAAGTATTTCAAAATAGTATACCCCAAACATACGAAGACATTTTTAATAGAGAAGCTACAAAACACTGGCAAAACGCTATTGATGATGAATTAAATTCCATGAAGGTAAACCATGTTTGGGATGTAGTCACAGCTTCACCTAACATTAGTAAGCTAAAATCAAGATGGGTGTTTCGAATAAAAGAAGATCGTAATGGAAATTTAACAAAATATAAAGCAAGATTCGTTGTCAAAGGTTTTCTTCAAAATTATGGTAAAGACTACTTCGATACGTATGCTCCTGTTGCAAAATTAAGCACAATTAGAATAGTGCTAGCTGTCGATCTCCACTATCGTTATAAATTTCATCAACTGGATGTTAAAACGTCTTTCCTACACGGAGACTTAAAGGTAACTATTTACATGGATCTAGCGGAAGGTGTAAAAGGAAATTCTGAAATGTGTTGCAAATTAGTGAAATGACTTTATGGTCTAAAGCAAGCGCGAAAATGCTGGAATGACAAATTTAATCACTTCATTGAATCGCTGGGATTCATAAGACCAAAACATAACTACTGTCTTTACACTAAAATGAACAAAAAAAGAAAACGATGTCTTATATCTAATTTTGTATGTGGATGATCTGCTTGTTGTTGGGAATAAAATCGATAGCATAAAGAAGTTGAAAGCTAATCTTGAACAAAAATTCGAAATGTCAGATTGTAGTCCTTTAAAATACTTTGGGGATGAAAATAAAATTTGAAAATGGAATTTTAAGTTGGAATGTTCGAATGCAATTCAGTTAAATCTTCAATGGAAAAAGGATTGCTGCTGGAATTCACTAATAACATAATTACAGATCACCCCTATCGCGAACTTTTAGGGAGCTTAATGTACCTTATGTCATGTTCAAGACCAGACATATGCTACCAAGTTGGATATCTAGGTAGATTTCAACAAAAACCAAACGATATACATTGGCAACATCTGAAAAGAGTTGTAAGATATATTCTATGAAATTAAAACTATTAAATAACAATAACAATGAACCAGTAATTAGATATGCAGACGCAGATTGGGTAACAGATTTATCAGATCAAAAATAAGTGAGTGGTTGTGTATTCAAAGTTTATGGCTGCACAATTTCTTGGTGCAGCAAGAAGCAACAAACTGTAGCTACTTCGTAGTCCGAAGCTGACTACGTAGCTCTTAGTTTAGCAACTACTGAAGGTATTTGGTTAAGGGGAATAATGCAAGATCTTAAAGAAATAGATAAAAATTATACAATTAAAATTTTTGAAGACAACAGAGGTTGCATAGGAATGGCATAAAATTTAGAAACTAAGCATGCAAAACATATTGATATTAAACACCACTTTATTCGACACAATATTGCAAGTGCAGTAATCAAGCTTGAATCAATATCGTCCGAGTTGCAACTGGCAGATACTTTTACAAAAGCATTAGATTCAAATCATTTTATTAAGCTGCGAAGTCAGCTTGGGCTAACCGATTGAGAGGGGGTATTAAAATAAATTTTCAATCGTATTAGCTTTTGTTTTTCAATATATTTAAAAACTTATCATTCTGGAAAAAATGTTTGTAACGAATAAACGTTTTATGATTTTATTCTTTAATAATAAATATTCTGTGTCCTTATTTTCCGTGTAATGTACTACAGAATTATTAATACACATATGTGGCCGAAGGCGTGGCTCTTCAATCGTAATAAACTTTTTGAATAAAATTCTCTGTAACATTTTATTTTTGTTATTTGCAATTAACATCGTGGGTCTTAGTTAGATCAAACTTATGTTTGGATATCCGTGCTCTTAAAACTGGATCATTTATTTCGTCAGATATTTTCCCATTTATCTGCTGTAGTGTATTGACCTGTATCTTCGAGCATGCTTTGAGAAATCACTAATTTATGTTAAAATATTGTCAACCCTTGTAACACAATTCTGTTATCAGATAAAAATTTAATAATGTTTGTTGTTGTAAAAATTAATTTCCTGAAGAAGCGAAATATTGAAAAAATATATTGTTAAATTTAATTAAAAAAGGCCGTTTAAAAGATTAATACATATTTATTTAATATAAATAAAAAAGAGGTCGAATTAAAATAATAATCAAGTAAATTTACTAAAGTAAATTTTTATCTTTTAATTTATTAAAGTAAATTTTTGAGCGGAGCGAAGTGGATATCTGATTAGTCGTTAAAGTCAACTTATTTACAAAAGACACTATTTAAACTTTTAAAAAGTTTTTATATCAAACAAATATTATTTAAAAATTTATATCAAATGGGAACAATTTTAAAATTCCCTTTTTGATTCAGTGAATATATTGTCAACATTAAAATATATTATTTGAAGTGTGAATTTATTAAAAATAATTATTGAATTATTCTAAAAAAAAAAATAAAAAAAGAATACACCTTCATAATGAATTATTACAAACCGAGAGCATAATTAAAAATAAATAATGACATACTATGTAAAATGTTATTTATAGAAATAAATAATGAAAATAAAAACAAAAATTTATCAATGTCTTTATAATCATAATATTCTTTTTATAGACCATCGTGTGGGAAAAAAATAAATAAATAAAAAAAATTATTATTTATTTTTAAAATAATAAATTACATTTTCATCATTCGTTCACACCTTCCAATATAATTAATGACTAGTTCATTTTTCAGCATGCAAATGTTATTTTTAAATAAAAACACTGAAATTGATTGAAACTAATTTTTAAATTAAATAAATAATCAGATAAGCTTTTATCTTTGGCCGCAGTTCAAATTGTGTTGTGTAATATCATATGAAATTGATTTCATATGTTTTGAACAAAATGAACTTTTAACAGCGAGCAGCTGTTAAGTCAAAAAGACTTATTTAGTATTTTAAATCCCTATAGTTTTATATGTTTAATTACCGCAAATAATCTCATAAATACAAAAAATTTTACTGTTGAGGGCGTCTCTTATACCGATGCCTTCATTTAAAAATTAATTTAAAAAATTCAAAAATGCAAAAATTCAATATTCAATTCAAGAAGAACGAATTAAATTTTTACACTGATTGGTGACATTTGATTTTTTTTTTATATTTAATATTAAAAAATAGAAGCAAATATTCAGATTAAAGATCTGTTATGTTGTTGAGGGCCAGTCTTTTCCGACATAAAGGAGCGACAAACTAGTTATTAAAACACTTTAAGTTTTTAATTTAAATTACTAAATATTTTGTTATTTATCCATCAGAAATTATAAATTTATTTTAAAATTTTTTTTTATCCTACACTTGACTACTAGGTGAGGTCATTGTAAATACTAAAATATTTTATGTTTGAAATTGATTATTGAGTTTGTTTTTTGTTTAACAAAGTTTAAATACAAATTTTATATCAAACATTTGTTGATCATGAATTAAATTGAAAAAATTATAAAAAAAAATCTATTTACATAAATAAAAACTACAGTAAAAAGGCGTCAATTAAATATTTACAAAAGAACGCCTGTGTACACAAAGTTGTTACATTAATCCCGGTCATAATGTTGGTTTTAAAAAAAGTGAAATTAATGTTACATTTTTTTTTGTAATTTCTGATTGCAACTATTTTAATTAAATGAGCAATAAATTTCCTTTTTTGTTTGTTGTTTTCAACATGCAACAATAATTAGAATTTAATACGTAAAAGAGCAGAATGTTATCAGTTTTGAAATAAAATCTTTATTTTTAAATCGCTTAAAAATTTGATATGTGAAAATTAATTTTTTTTTGTCGTTGTGGGGTTAATGTTGTTGTTTTTATATTTTTCAAAGTAAACAAAATTTTAAAAAATAACTACATTTACATATTTTTTTATTTATTTTATTGTAATATTCTTCAGCAAACAATATTATTATACAAAAATTAATTATTACTTGGAATTATAAATATTTTTAAATAACTGCCATTTCTTTCATCATAGAACCTGATAATGAATTGCATAAAATTTCAGTGTATATTTCAGAATGATTAATGATAGGAGCTAGCTTCTGCTCTCCTCCCATTTTATTTATTTAATTTATTTTTACTATATATCTGATATAACTGCCAGCAGTAAAAGTATTTGCTAAAGCTTACAATTCATCTTTCAAAATTATATGTTCTGTGGTAGACGAACACTTCAAGAATAAAAAAGTATTTTAATTAAAGGTTTAAAACAAGTATTGTGATTAAAGGGCATCCCAATAGTGCTGTGATTTTCATGTACCTGGCTTTGTTCTTGAATCATAGTAGTTTAAGTGCATATTTTTCCCCCAATGAAAAAAGGAGCAAAACAAAATAGGTATTTTTATAAAGCAATAGAAATTTAAGCTGGCAACACTTTTTAACTAGCGATCATTTTTTCTGCAGTCTAATTGATATTAGGCATTCACAGAAGCGTCGTCCAGTGCATACGGAACAAGATATTGCTGCTGTAGAGCGTAGCATAGATGAAGGCCCGTCTAATTGTCTATCCGCCATCATTCGTGCTTGCAAAATCAAACTCGTGCAATAATTAAAGCCACACGATCATCTAGCCAGATTCTACAGTCTTGAACGAGCTATAAATATGATTGCGGTTGATTCCGATTTTCATAGGTGCTTTTTGTTTAGCGATGATAATCCTCAAGTGTAGGTTGAGACACAGTTGCACCCAGAAAAAATTATTGTTTGTTATGTGTGAAATCATTGGTTCATGACAGCTATATAGCCATGATAACAAACTCTTTCTTTCATCAATTGAAAAATCATTATACGCAGGCAGGAGGTGTGGTTAAAGTGCAACAACGCAACATGTCACAGCATAATTGACTTATTTAAGGAAACGGTTGATAACCACGTAATTTCACGTTTCCTCCAGCTTAGACTACGTCCTAGCCAGCTGTGGCAATGATATATCAGAAGTAATATTTAAATTATATAGCCAGAAGATTATCTGGAATAAATTGGAAATTTCAAGTCAATTTAAAATATTCAACTTTGTTTTGTTCCATTTAAATGTTAAAAACGCCATTTTTATTACGGGTGTTTCTATAGTGACTTGAAGTGAAGTTAAGGTAGTTGGCCTTAGTTTTACAACTGCAGTAGGCGGTAGATGTTTGAAATTTATACAAAGAGTATAAAAATATGACCCCTTAAAAATATGTAAAAACAATAAATTTGCCTTGCATACAGGCCTTGATTTTGAAGAATACGGCCTTATCTGTTAAAGTGTTATAGGCAAGGTTTCTTCTATAAGGAAAAATTCACGTACAAAACTTATAGGTTCCCGTCATATTTTTAAAGATAATACACAATTTTATATGATGCGACAAATCATTACAACAGTTTCGTAATTTCTTAATGATATATAAAGTAAAAATAAAAGAAATTAAAATTTTATAAGAAATAATTTTTAGTGACTGTATACGATGTTGTTCGAATAAAAATAAATTTCCATTTATTGTTGCATAAATTTAATTTTAGAGGATAAACCTTGATATTGATTCTTATTTAAATTTAGTTATTATTTTTCATATGGTCGGCCTTCAATTGTTGACAAAAATTATTAGATTTTACCCTCATACTGCTTAACTATATTTAATTGCAGCCATAAACATGGCACACACAACCTTAAGCAAGTAAATATGTACATATCGCCGGTTTCATGCAAAGAGGTCCTAACTCTTGCAATTGTTACTTTAAGGGTGAAAATAAAAAATAATAAATAGAAACTGTGTTTATCAGAATATAATATTTAAAGTATAAATGCTTGTAAAACTGATGTTTTGGACACTATTGTATTTATAAAACTTTTGTGACAGAATGTATCTGTTTAAAATGTATTGGAATCATGAAAAGTTTCAGTTATTTAAAACTGCTATTAAGGTTCCTTTTTCATCGGACCAACGATATATCTTATGATTACGAATGTTATTTATAATAATTAAAAAAATTTTTAAATTATGATATTTTTTAGTTTCCAAAGACTCTGCTCACTATGATATTTATTTGTATCCATATTTTTGAAAATCATAATCTCTTTTCATTTCATTTCATTTTACATTTTTTTGTTTGTGTTTTGTTTATTTTGTTTATAGCTTTGACAGTTAAGAGCAGCTGGCTGTTTTCTTTTATGAAAATACTAATTTCTAATTTAATTAAAATTTTATAAAAATTCATTACGAAAAATTTTTGTTGAAGTTCACACGAGTTTGTCAAATAGTGTGAGAAATTTTTTTTAACAGGTTTGTGGGTGTTAATAAAAATATGTTTGAATAATTTCGAGTGTTGTCAATACCAAATCCTTAGTATTACAATCCAGCGTTTTTATTTTATTCGGTTAATAAATGGAAAAGGCATTAATATGTATTAAGAACGTAATAAATAGACTCTTTAGCTCACAACTAACGTTTAAATATTTTTATTAATTATTTTTCGCTGGCAATAGCGCTGTAATACAGGTGGCTTTTATTTATTTAACTCAGTAAATTTTAAATGAGATATATATTCTTTGTTGGACTTAAGACCAAACGAAATTTTTTCCAATTTATTGTTTCGACCTGTCATATGTCAAGTGTTTTTTTGAAAAATCAGATATAAGTAAAGAGTTTATTTAGATTGACTTTAAATACAATTTGCTGCTAAACTAGACAAAAATAGCAATTAATTAACTTCAAGGTAGATTTAAAGAATGCTGAAAAATTAATAGCAATATAGAACGGAATACTTGTTTTTATATTGATAAAATATTTATATCTAAATTCTAAACAATATATTCTTGTGAAAATCATCAAGTTTACAAATAGAAAATTATATACAAACACACATACAAACGTATATGTATATGTTTGTTATAGATAATAAAAATTTATATGATTTTACTTGAAGTGGGAAAAGACGTAAAATGAACTGATGGTGGGTGTGTTTGTTGCACAAGAATTTTGTAAACAAGATGTTCAAATATCAAATATGAAATTATAATTTAGAAATATGAAATGTGAAATGTGATAGAAATTGGCGAACTAATTAATTAATTGCAAAATTTAAATTTAATTAATTAATTCAAATCAAATAAAATTGTAATGACGCTAATCTTCATAACAAAAATATTTTTCAATTATAGTAATAATTTTTATGACCGATTAAGGATTCTTTATATAATATAAATATTTTTGTTAATTAAGAAAAATTTTATATTAAAGATATGAGAAGAAAATAAGTTAAATATATCTATTTAAACACAAAAAATAATAGGTGCCGTTTCTAAATAAAAAACATTTTTAAATCGAATTTATAATGGATATGAGATAAATGATGCATAAACTAACCGCCCTTTAAAATTTTTAAGTGCTATTGATTCTACTATTTTAATTTTTTTCACTCTTTTGGATCATTACAAACTGCTATAATCCAGAAAAAGGAAAGAAATTTATATAATTTCTAAATAATTTTGATTTTGCGATAAAAATATTATTTTGAAATTATGTGACTGTGTTTAATGAGTAGAAGCATTGATAGTGTTTGAAATTCTAACTACAAAATATGTTGATATATTTTCACGGAATATATAACGCCATAAAGCAAACGATGCCATGCACTCCTTCACTATCGCTTACAAAGCATATTATTGGTTTTTACCATAAATTTTTGTTTTTTCCAGAAATTTGTCAAAAAAAAAATTGATTAAATGAGAATTGCAAACAAAAAATATATTTTGTTTTTCTTTTTCCTTTAAGAAAGACCGTATCAAAATTCAAAACTTGAAATAATCAATTTCTTTAGTTTGAGTACATTTTGTGAACTGATAAAAGAGCATTAAATTAAATACGAAAAATTTATTTTTAAAATTTTCACGAATACTACAATTTTAGAGAGTTGCAAAAATATGCAGACAATTATTTGTGAAACCGGTAAAGTCCGAAAACTGATCACATATTATAACAGTAGTCAAAAGATCACATTTTAACCGTGATATAATATGACTGTGTAACATAAAGCCGGCTTAAGGAAATTTGTAAATACACGTCGAAAATAAAAAATATTAAGAAGTTCCTAATGAATCAATTGCGCATTATTTTGAAATGCGTATTAGTTGCAAAGCCTTAATATTTTAGGCCATTAAATGACACGCCCTCCCCTCCAGGGAACACATATATATGTCTTACCGTCATTACATTTGTCACCGGTGGTAAAAGGGAGCTCGGTTCCCTAAAGTCTAGCAGGAAGTCAACTGGACAATTCCACGTTATTTCCACGGGAATCAGTAAGCACCAGAGTTCAGCTTTTTAGCTTTTTGGCTTTTTAGCCTTTTAGCTGTTCTCTGATTGATTATTGAGGTTGGCCCTTTGAGAGCATCATGGTGGTTGTGTTTTCGCGGCCGTCATGAATTTGTTTAAAAGGCCAGGATCATCTCACCTCTACTTAGAACAAATGCTCCGGATCCAATGAGCATGCTTGTCATGTGTTCTGGACCAGAAGTTGGATAGTCTCCAACACATCAGCAGGGATTGGTGATTGGCGGCCCTGCTCAGAAATTTCGAAAATTGCAACTACGAATAACCTGTTGCTAGAATTATATCTTCGGCTTCCTAGCGCGTGGGTGGACGTATCATATCATCCAAGTAGTTTGATGCACCGTCGAGTTATGGCATACACACGCCAGGTACCGATGCAAATCTTATCATGCATGCCATTAAATGAATAAAAAGTAGTTTTCAAACATTATTTTATTCATTTTATCTTTATAAAAATGAATGCTATAGCACTAACGTCAACGAATGTGTTAATAAGCATTTTTTATAGTTCAGCGCTGAAGAAACTTATCATTTGAATGAATAGAGTAGGTGTGATATAAAAATATATTTTTATAGAGAATATAATATTGTTCTCGTTACCATATAACATTCATGTCTTATTTTTGCAGATAGTAGAATAGTATATAAAAATCAGTTGTAGAATATTTGTTTCTCGGAACTATTGGAATCCATTTTTGTGGTGCATAAACTCTTTCTCTTCTGCAAAACTATTATAATAAAGCAGCAATCCTCAAGAATCGTTGGTTGCTTATTCTCCTATCCCTAATAATGATTGAGTAATACGTTTTGAAAAATCTTTTCTCTTTTAATTTAAAACATTATCAAAGCATATTCGTTTTCCATGTTTAATTAAATAAGCTATCAATTTTTAACCGCAAAAAAATATTTTTGATAAACAAGAAATTAATCGGTTTATAATTTTTAATTATAAAATATTTGTTAAATTTCGAATGCATGTCATTCTTTTCATCTCTTTTTGTAAAATAAATAAAGATTAAAAAAAAAAACAAAGAGCTGAAAACAGTACTACTGTTACAGTGAAGTAGCTAAGCGCTTTTAAATTTAGTTGCCGCTGTAGGTAGTGTACTAGCTTGTTAGTCTGGGGGTTGTGGGTTCGATTCCCAACGAAGGCCTTGGTTTTTTTTCACTACAAAAATAAAAATTAACTATCGGTGGGTCTGATCAGTGATGAAGACATGGTCACCTTCAAACAACCCTGTTTATCTTATAAAGGGTTGTTTCCATATAGGTATATAACTTCAAGCTAGCAACCTATGTTAATTAGCGGTCAATTTATCAGCTGTTAAGTGATTTATGTTTAGCTATATTTGGCATTTCAACATGAATAGACTAGTACAGTTCCAAACTGTGTGAATTCAGTCGAAAACAAGGTTACCGCGGATGAAGTTTTAAATTATGGAATTTGGTTTAGCGATGAAACTCATGACATTAATCGATATGTAAATAAACAAAACTTTTGTATTGAGTTATAATAATCCTGAAATGTATGAAGTCAAAGGCGAGTGCTTTCGATGCGAAAATATCATTCTCAAGCCGCGTTGTGGTTTGTACAGTGTTGGCGTTCAGGTAGTTCTGTTATTAAGTTCGTATCTATTCAGGCAGGAAGAATACCAGCCACCTAGCATTTTTATGCACAGTAAATTTATTGATACCTCCGTCTTTTGTTATTATTTACGTGCGTGAGGGTGTTTTTCGTTCGTTCGTTTTTTATTAATTGTATAATTTTTAAAATATTTTAGTTTTACTAAAAAGAATTTCTTTTGCTTAAATTTATTATTTATTTTATTTTTAACCACTTGGCAAACTTCGTTTTCTTTGTCATATTTATCTTTCAATTTATTCAATATATCAACTTTTAAATAAATTGTTGGTCATTTAAAAAACCTCTTTTAAAATTTTAAATTTGTTTATAAATCAAGTAGACTCAATTAGACAACATTTCAAATATGTTTTATAGTAAATTAATATCATTAGGTTTTCTAGTGGCCTTATTTTGTGTATTCATGCTGCTATAAAAAAATTATCTTAACTCGTAAGAAATAGAAGCAATTATATCATCCATTTAAATTAAAATTTATACAAATAAAAGAAAATCATATTTTTTAACAAAACTTGTTGATTATGAAGGTCACATTATTTTTTGTTGAAAGTTTGACTGTCTTCGAAAACTTATTTTCGTTTCATTTTAATGCAATAATCAATTTCAATATTAATAAGAGGAATTAAAAGACTCTTAAATAAGAAAAAGTAGAAGAAAGAAAAATTCGATGATAACTCGAGAACAAGGGATCTTCCAAAAAATCGGTTATTTTGCGAGCCTCCTCAAATGGTGAAATTGAATTCCATCGGACCATTAATAAGGCAGGAGGGAATGAATGAATGCGACAAGAAAAAGACATTCTCAGATTCGCAACTAGAAGCTGTTACGCATATAATAATTTAAAAACAATATATTAATCCTTGAAGGAATTTAATCATCACACCTTTCACACAACCCATAATACTAGGAAGGCCTGCTTTTGCTAAGAATTTCAATTTTGATTTACTCTCGTCTTCTACCGTCATTTTAAATTTGATGAAGACTGACAGATAGAATATTTCGCAACACTTAACTGTAAGAGCCTTGTGCCAAAATCCTTATTGTTGTTGCCAGCTTTAATTTGAAAATGAAATGAATTTCGATCTATTTTTTCGAAAACGAATTTATGGCCCTTTTTTGCTTGGACGAAAGTTATTAACAAATCTGTAACATAGACAGATTTAAATGAATGAATGTCATTTGAAAATGACTCTCTTATCTTTGCCTCAAAGCATTTCTTTGAAACTTAAGTTTTTGCATTTCGTTTGAATCAGATATAAAACAACAATTATTAAAGTAATTATTTTTTATTCTTTATATTTGCGTTTTATTATTTATTCAAACAATAGAAAATTTATAACAAAAAATTTCTTTTAAAATATCGATAACATGTCGACGTCTAGAACATACTTTTACTTAATAACGATTTACCGTCAAAGCGATGTCAACCTAATATATTATTGAGAAGGAACATACGAGACTGTCGCTTTTGACATTCATAGTAGAGGTGATTATAATGGCTATAACTGGTTTTATTCAATTCTTTTTCTATTGCCGTTTCCCTTCATAACATACATTATGAAAATTAAATTCTTTCGAAAATGGCCACTGTTTGGATTAAAACCGCAAATATAAACTTAAAAAAAAACATTTAAATAAAATATTACTTAATTCTAAAAACTAGAATAACAAATACAATTCTTTTCGTAAAACCTAAAACCCTCAAATAAACTTCTATCCATAATTTATTTAATCACTAACATATTCTAGATAAAAAGTAATTTTTCTTTACTAGTGCTGAATTTTTATTTTGTAAAAACAAATTTAATTTGAATAAAACATACATTTAGATAAAAACTTAAATAATTCTTGGTGTAACTTATTTAAAACTAAAAAAAAAAGAATGGATATAACTCGTTTCCGTTTTATGCTGAATATTAAAACAAAATCTTTCTGTTAGTAAAAATCTAGAAAGCAAAAAAATTTACATGAAACCATAAATTAGGTGGAAACTGTGTAAGACAACAGTGGTTATCAAGGCAAAGTTATAACAAAATGCCCAAAGAAAGTTTAAACTAACGTAGGCCAATGAGCGTAAAAAGACCAAAGCTCTATCCATTTATCTCATATTGACTTCAGATTATGTTTTGAGAATTTTCAAACCGTGGGTGGTGTAAATTTATTATGAACAGGGGAATTTTTAATATTAAAAAAAATCACAGTCTATTTATAACACAATAACTTTACTTCTGACGTGATAAGTTTAGCATTTGTGGTAGTAAACGCTGACTGGCAAAAATTAATAAAAATCAGCTTTCGCGAACAATAGAAAAAACAGTGAAGAAACGCCGTCAAGTTATTTAATACAATAAAGTATGATTTTTAAGTGAAAATAATTATTGGATCTTCTTCTAATACTTTCTGTTTTGTCACGTGCACATACATTTGAGGTATTTTATAAGATGCTCGGAAACAACATCTTTCAATTCTACACTCGTAAAGACATTTTCTTGCAGAACTTAAAGGTTTCCTTAAGTCGTTTAAAAATATTAACGAATTTGGAAAAACCAGTTTATCTGCTCTTTAGTTTTTCAAAACATAATTTTTCTCATTTTGATCAAAAGACCGTTATACATGGCATGACTACTGTAGCGGTGATTTGGTGATAATATCTTATGACCTATGTTTTTTTGTTAAACTGTTTATGCAGTGTTAATTGTTAATCGATTAACCCAAATATTATTTTTACTAAAAATAATGATATTTTAAGTATTCCCTCAATATAAAATTTGTGTTCTTACGAGTATAATTGAAAATTTTTCTGATAATAAAACGTGAAAAAACAAAATGAAAAATATATTTATTATAATAACAAAATGAATTATTGCATTATTTAGAATATTGTTCATCTGGTGCTCCGGTTTTGAGGTAAATAATGAATCAAGTCAATTTCTTATACCCTGTTCTGAAGGGGCTAGGTGTTGGCTATTAGGCGGGTGATCAGTCATAACAGAAAATGATGGCCTCGTGTCTTGTCGTAGAATTTGTTAATTTTTCATTAACAAGTCTCTTTAAAAGAATCAATTATCTTGGATACAGGTAGCCTCTGATCGCTTCATCGGATTTCAACATTCATGATACAAAACATCCTTCTGATACCACCAAATACATAGCATTACCTTTGCGTCGTGGACATTTGGGGTCATCCTAATCTATCTATTTTTATCACCATACATACATACATACATACATTTATCTATTTTATTATACAATGTGAAATGACTGCTTTTTGTAGCCTTTAAACTTCATTGCCGACATACAAATCCGCCTTTCAAGGTGTCTAGGCTTCAATTAATATGGGACTCAAGGAAAGTGGCTTG
This sequence comes from Trichopoda pennipes, assembly GCA_030448955.1. Lineage (NCBI taxonomy): Eukaryota > Metazoa > Arthropoda > Insecta > Diptera > Tachinidae > Trichopoda > Trichopoda pennipes. The sequence goes on from JASKUP010000098.1 coordinate 3,834,161, forward strand.
TTGCATTTAACAATAATCTTCGTCGAATAATGCTTTCAAATCCTCATCAAACTTTTTCGGCTAACCAGGTCTCTCTGCTTTTGTCTTCTGTATCAAAATCAACATCTTTTTAATAAGCCCTTGTTGGCCGTAAACTTCTAACAACAATCGTTAACTTTTAGCAGCCGTTTTCTTCAAATGAAACAAAACTGGCTATCACCTTCTAAAGTACAAAATTGGATGTTATTATTATAGCGATTAAAAACAATGTGTGTTAACACTTTGACATCTATCGAATGCTGAGTTAAAATGTTATTGTCCAAAAAAATATTATTAACCTGTTTACCCAATAATAAAAATTAGGGAGGGCAATTTACTCCAGTGTGGCAGCCAGTTTCTTCAACACGATGACTAAGATACCAAAACAATTGATATTTAATGTTAATTCGCTTTTGCGAGTTGCTAGATAACAACAACTGATTCTATTGCAAAGCTTAATGGTGTCAGTGGCCGACACAGGATTTGAATCTATTGAAAATATATTACTAAAATATCAAAAGTCTTAAATTTGGGTAAAGCTGCAATATTTAATTTAAAAATAAGTTATGCAAAGCTTGCCGTATTTTTTCACTTAACCTTAAAGCATCATCGTTACTTCGCCTTTAGTTATTTGGTGCAGTTTATTTTGAATACCTAAAAACAAAAATGAACTGTTTAAACTTTAAAATTGAAAATTAATGAAAAAAACGCGAAGTGAAAAATACAAGTAAAGTTTGGAAGAGTTAGCTGTCTTATAAATATAATATGTGTAATAAATTTTAATTACAAATTTGGAATAATTGGCTATATGTTACCAAGAGTGAGTTCAACTGTACATATACTTTACCTTACTCACTTTCACTGCGACTGCTTCAACAGATATTCAATGCACTTATTTCATAAGCTCGAGCAAACTTTATAAAGTTTTTCTCTTAACAGTTCACTGTCATTTTTTGTGCTGGAAATGAAACCATAAGAATATAACAGGTGTAGTTAACATATGCATGCATACATACACACACACATCCCTAAATTAAACTAAAAATTGCATATTTTTATTTTGCTTTGTAGTAGTATTTCCTTTCGATAAAAGAAACCACAACAATTTAATGCAAAACTAAAGTGTGAGCTCTATTTTGAAATTATAATTCTGCAGAGAAACTGTATAAAAACTAAATACAGAAAACAAATTTCTAATTGATTACTTTAAGCTCAAATGAGAAGTGCTTTGTCAGCAGTTCTAAACTAAATAAAAGCATCATAGCTGTTTTATTGATCCATCAACACGTAGGTATGATTAATATCAATTGGAATATAAAATTTATTTTTTCTCTTTTTTCTATACGCCGAAGCATAATTATTTTTATTAAATAAATAAAAGCCTTAAAATTTTCTTCATAATTTTAATTTGCATAAATATTTTGGATTTAATTTAAATAAAATTTCAAGGTTTTTGTATTCAACCAAAAATATGAATCATGAATGATTCAAACAAAAAAAAAAAAAAAAAAAAAAAAACAAAAAAAAGGAGTCCTGCCAAGCTAAACTTGTTCTCATTGGGCCATAATTCAAGTCAAAGTGTCATGTCCATTTAACGCTAAAAAACTGATAAAGGTCTCAAATCCATAACAACTTGTTCATTCATTCGTTGGGGCTATTGTTTGCATAAATTTACATTGTAAGAAATAATAATAAAAAAAATCCGGAATGTTGACCAGAATAAACACAACAAAATAAAATTTATGTGATAGAAATACAAGCCGACAACAACTAGAATAAAAAGCTTTAAAAGGTCAGCCTGACTTATAGAGAGAAAAAACTGGCTGCAGAACATAAAATAAATAATATTATCCCAGAAATTGATATTTATTGAGGTATCAACAATATTTATACACACACGTGTCTACTTGAACATTTGTATTCATAAGTTTTGGTTTCTGTATTAAAACTCATCTGTTTTCATAAAACACTGAAGATGCAGCAAACATATTTCATTCCTAAAAATGTTTCTCTTTCCTTCACACACAAACTCACTTGGTTTTATATTGTGCTGATTTAGATATCGAGTTTTTTAAATTTTTCTCAGCAAGAAAGAAATACCATGCGAAGTTTTAAACTTAAATTGCCATAAAATACTTTAAAATCTTCCAAACTCTTACTTAAGAAAATTTTAAAATACTCGTAGCCATGGCAATTTAATTTTGAATCAAGCAGCAAATGCATACCGTGCTACAGTTTGCTTTGAAGCAAAATCAAATATACGTGACTATAAGTAAGAGAAGCAGGTAAAAACCCAACTTGGCAGCAATTGACCATGAGATCTTTTTTCGAATTCTATTTGCTTAAATTGAACACAACTTAAAGTTTGTTGTTATGAAGAAAGCTGACAATGTGTGTTATACTACAGAAATTGCATTATATTCAGATAGTATATTTATTTTTGCTGTCTTAAACTTTATTTTAAACATAAATTTCCTTTTGATTTTTAAATAAATAAACTTAAGCCTAACTAAAATTGTTGCTATATAATTTAAAAAATTCTTCATGATAAGAAAAAAATATTAATTTAATTATAAAAAGTATTGCGCGGTCCGAATATATTTTTTACCTAATGCGTGAATGTGAAAAGCTTGTAATTTTTAATAATTATTATATCTATCAGTGTCATATATTTTAGACTTTCTTAATCTTTCTGATATTCCAGGAACATAAGTTAATGATTTATAAATTCTTGGTTCCGCCATAGTATTTCCTAAATTATGCCTATGATTAACATATTGTCTAATTAATCAGTTAGTTAATTCTACTGAAAAATCATTGTCATGAAGTATATCTCTTATTGTATCCTTATTCTTCAACTGAAATTCTCTATCACTTATAGTCAATATTCTGTCTATCATATTTTTTGCCATGTTTATTATCATTTTTCTCGGATGTTTGGAATAAAAATTAATAAGTCTTTCAGAAGATGTTGGTTTCTTATACCAATCAAACACTAACTTATTTCCCGTTCTTATTATCAATATATCTAAATATGGAAGTTTAGATTCTAAGTCTCTTTTAATCGTCAATATAATATCCGGATGAAAACTATTCAATTCTGCAATCAAATCATTTTTTTTTTTTAAATATTTTATTTTTAATTTTTATAGTTTTTAAACGATCTTTTTTATCTTTAATAAATATGTTTTTTCTTTTTTAAGATCTTTTTTTATATATATTTTTCTCTTTTCAATATTTCGCTTTCCTTTGGAAAGCTTCTTCAGGAAAAAATTTTTTATATATTTTTGAAAACAAAACAAAATTATTAACAAATTGAAAAAATGTTTCAATTTGTTAATAATTTTTTTTTGTTTTCAAAAATATATAAAAAATTTTTTCCTGAAGAAGCTTTCCAAAGGAAAGCGAAATATTGAAAAGAGAAAAATATATATAAAAAAGATCTTAAAAAAGGAAAAAACATATTTATTATTTTATTTTTAAATATTTTTGTCAAAATTAGGAGGGGTGGTACAGCCATTCTGAGTCACACCTTAACGTTAATGCCCAACTTTTGAGCAGCGCATTAAAATTTATGAAAATGGATGTTCAAATCAAAATTTACTTTAGGCATCCCGAGATTTTCTTGGTCAGCATAATAGACCAAACTTCTTCACAGTCGGAAGAATTGTACGCAAATTTCAGGAAATGTGAACACAAAAACTAAAGCCTACTGATCATTTATAGTCCTGTCACTACGTTGAATGATTGGTTTAACAAACCGCAGAGAATGCTGACCGTACAGCAATATCAACTTCAGCGGCGAGGCAAGCTTTCATGCTCAGTGGATTCGTTAACATGCAGACTAACATATTTGGGCAAATAAAAATCTACGAGTGATGGTTCAAACGTCGATGGATTTACCACGAATGATGATGCATCATCGGTTCGTACTTCTTCGCAAATTTGCTCAGCCAAGAAGCTACCATGAATAGTGATCGCTGTTGCAAGAAGATAATGGACGTCTTGTGGCCAGAAATTTAGGAACGAGATGTGGATGGTGCCACACACTCAACGAATTAATAGGTGTTTATGCGAGTAATTCAATAACCGTGTAATCGCACGTAATGGCGATGTGACTTGCAAAGTCACACTTCACCAATTTGACCTTTTTCTGTCTAAAAACAAATACCGCATTAAAAATTATATCTATCCAATATAACAACTGCAACTCCCCCCGGGGACACATGATAGTCTTTTTGCAACCTACTATTGCATTTAGACTGATGTCTTGCGGGGTAAAAGGGAGCCAAGGCCCCTCAAAGGACAGTCCACATATTTCCACGGGAATCAGTACGCTCGCAGAGTTCACTATTTGTCTCTTGAGACAATTAGCTGTTCTCTGACTGGTTATTGAGGTTGGCCCCTATATGGAAGTATCGTGGTGGCTGTGTTTTCGAGGCCCTCGTAAGAGTTTGTGGGTCGGATCATTCACAATGAACACAATGAATGATTCAGGTCCAGTGAGTATGAATGCCGTCGTGTTCTTAATTATATTAAGCTTCATGCATTCTGGACCAGGAGTTGGAAAGTCTCCAACTCTTTAGCAAGGAGTGAAGGCTGCGACCTACTTCGGGCTTTCGAAATTGCTACTAGGAGTGACCGGAGGATATACGTATTCGATGGCCTCCTAGGGCGTGAATGACGTTTGCAAATCATTCAAGTGGTTTGACCACCATCTGATTATGACTACCTAGTCGGTGCAGATGTAAATCAAATCACATCAATAACAACTACAACTATGTTGAATTTATTGTTTTTGAAAAGTTATCAACATGAGATGCCATATTTCTTGTATGACCATTGATATAAAATAAATCTGAAAAATGCGAGCATTATTCACGTGCCGTCTTTAATTGAGAATTTTATTTATTATAATCTCTTTAAACTAAATTTTTTTAATTATTTTTTTTTTTTTACCTGTGCAGTATGTAGAATACACGTATATTATGGATATCTTATTTGTGTTATTTTAGCACCTTTTTTAGACTTTTATTTTTCATAAAATTTAAAATTAAAATTAAACATTTTTTTGTTTATCCTGAAGATGCCAACCAATGTTTTGGCGAATTATTGAATAATAATAAAAAATAATGTTTTAAAATTTTTTATTAAATAAAGGCCTAGTGCTTAATAATAAACTACTAAAAAAATTAAAATTGAACATTAAAGCACTCGTAAATTGAAGTTTACAATTTCTTATTCGTGAATGAGTTTTTCATTTAATTCCGCGGCAGCGAAATGCTTGCTTCCCAAACCTAAATATTTGAATTTGCTTTCGGGAACAGCAATTTTAATGTTAATATTGTTACTTTAAATGAGTATAACGACCCTAGGTACTTATATAGTTGAAGGTAAAAAATAAATGATTTTTAAGCTACAATGATAACATTTTGAGTTCACCACGTGTTTGTACACTCAGGGCACAATTATAGCAATAACACAAGTTATTCCTAAATGTTTGTTTTTAGTGACCCCTTCAATTAAAAGTTTTCCAAAGAATCCAAACATTTTACTCCGGCAGAAAGTACAAAAATTTTAAAAAATTCAAGTATTTATTTTTTTCTCTACTCATGCAGAACAAATCATTCTTACTCGTGTCTCATACAGCTTCCCCCTTTCTGTTTTCTTATATTTTAATAAATAAAAATTCATTCTACTTTTACATACATGGCTTGATTTTCATTTTCTTATATAAATGTATTGCCAAAGTGTGTGGTTGTGTATATATATATATATATGTCTGTATACAAAAATGGGTTGTTATGAACGTAAATCCGATTTAAATGCAAATAAATACAATTCATGTCGAAGCGAAAGTGCAGAACAATAAATTTATAAACGCTTGAATGAATGGTAGCCGGAGCTGTTTCAATTATTATTTGAAAAAGGCAATCGCACACACACACACACACACATATATACATTATTACATAAAAACTCATCAATACTTGATATTTTTTATATCTGTTTATATTCAAGGATATGCTTTCATATAAATATTTGCGTTGAATTCACCATCACAGCAAAGAAAATAATAATAAAAATTATTACAAAAATATAATACGCAATAAAGAAATAATTCATTAAGACTTTTAATATTTTATTAAAAATAATACAATAAAAACTTAATAGATCCCTGAAAAAATGTTAAACTGTTTAAGAGTCTTAAGCAAAAATGGCTTGTGTGAAATTTTTACTCACAAAAGGCATTTTACACAGGTTAAGCTTATTCGAGTGGTGTCGACTTTTTTGTGTTTTTTTTTTCTTAAATCCAAAACTGTCTACATGAAAAGTAAAAAAAAATAGGCATAAATTAAAGAAAAGAGTTGTTAAAGTCGTTGCTCATAGTTCACTACGTTAAATAGGTCACCCCTGTAGGCTAGTAGGTAGTGTACTAGCTTGTCAGTCTGGTGGTTGTGGATTCGGTTCCCAACGAAGACCTTGGTTTTTTTCACTATAAAAATAAAAATTGACTGTCGGTGGGGCTGCTCAGTGATGAAGGCATGGACACTGGTCGCTGGGCTGTCTGATATGACAGTTAATTTTCGACTATCCTTCTACTTTCACCACCTGTTTCATCTCTACTCTATCACTTTCCTAAAGAATGTAGCACGGTACTTGACTAAATAGGCATTGTTGCCTGAAGTGCTACTTCCCTTCAAAAAAAATAATAAAAATGGATAAATGTATGAATTGAAAGTTGAGTGATTGACAAATTCGAAAAATTTAATTTGTGTAGAAGATTTTAGTTTCGCAAAGATTATCAGTGTATGAAAACGTTATCAGTGAAAGAATCGATCACAATCAAAAGTAAAGAATGGATGCTGTATTGAAGATATTTAGCTGCGAAACTGCAGCTTTCACGTCTTGGGTTTGTTTGAATATCAGTACATAAAAAACTTCCACTTTTTTAAAATAACGTTTATCCATTGAAATGTGTTTCTAACTAATAATTTAGAAAGGCAAGGACCGTGTATCTTATATAAATTTTTATAATTTCTTTTTGTACTCATTATGCATTCTTGTTAATATATTTTATTTATATTCTCCTCAAAAGAGCCAAGTTGTTTAATATTTTTAAGAAATATTTTTCAGAAATATTTTTTAAAAATATAAATTTTAATTGTCTATCAATTGCACATCATACAACCTATGCTGCAGTAAAAATATAAGTATTTTAAATTTTTTTTCCAGTGTTTAAATATAACTGATCAAAAATAGACTAATAAAAGTTCAACCATGTCATTTTACCATTTTTATTTTAATATTTTTATAACTTTCTATTATTGAATGCTATAGTAATAACAATGCTTTAAAATACTACGACTTTTTAATACATTAAATTGAAAAAATATTAAAACCAGTTTAGAATTGATTTAGTTCTGCAGACGCAAACGTAAATCATTACACAAGAATTGATAAGCTTTTTTTTAAGTATCTTAAAAATATACGTTCTTTGTAACGAATAAAATACCAGATCGAAATAAAAAGAATTAAAATCAAAATCAAATAATTTTTAATTGAAACTTAAAAATGGATTAAAAACGATATTTATTTTATAAATCTACTTACTCAAAACGTCCTTGTAAAGGGTGTTTTTTTAAGCCCGATAGAACTTGAAATTGTAAAAAATAACACAAAAAATTAAATTGTAATCAAAATTTCTTCTTTATTCGAAGGATCAATACGTGACATTAACATTTGAAAATGATTATGGGCATATGGGCACCGCGGCTGTTCTTGACGAAGCGCATTCGGGACGTCCACTTTTTCGAGCACTGATGGGTGTATGTCACGAATAACACGAACAATGCTGTCCTCCAAGGCGTCAATTGTTGCTGGTTTATCAGCATAAACCAGTGACTTCACGTAGCCCCACAGGAAATAGTCGAGTGGTGTCAAATCGCACGACCTTGGAGGTCAATTGACAGGTCCATTTCTCGAAATCAACTTATCGCCAAATTTTGATTTCAATAAGTCGATGGTTGCGTTCGCTGTATGGCACGTAGCGCCATCCTGTTGAAACCACATCTCGTCCGGATCAATGTCATCCATATTTTCAAACAAAAAATCATTGATCATGGTGCGGTAACGATCTCCATTGACCGTAACGCGAGCTCCGGCCTCATTTTTGAAGAAATAAGGTCCGATGATGCCACCAGCGTGAAAACCGCACCAAACGGTGCATTTTTCTGGATGTAATGGAGTCTGTAGGGTCTGTTGTGGATTGGTCTCACTCCATATGCGGCAATTTTGCTTATTAACAAACCCGTTAAGCCAAAAATGCGCCTCATCGCTGAACACAATTTTGCGATAAAACAACGGGTCAGTTGCCAACTGCTCTAGAGCCCAATCGGCGAAAGAACGACGCATATAATGGTCTCGTGGCTTCAATTCCTGCACCAGCTGGATCTTATACGGGTGTAGGCCGAGATCTTTGCGCAAAATTTTCCACATAGTGGACGGACAGAGCCCCAATTCCTGCGACCGACGACGAATTGATAAATTTGGATCTTCTTCCACACTTTCGTTTACAGCGGCGATATTCTCTTCAGTACGCACATTCCTTCGACGTGTTGGTGTTATTGCATCCTCTAGAGAGTATGTGGTACGAAATCTATAGACAGTTCGACGAATGGCTGGTTCAGATGCACGATTATGTACGCCATAAAAATGACGAAGTCGTCTATAAGTTGCGCGAATCGACGACTGATTTTCAAAGTAAATTTGGATAATTTCGTAGCGTTGTTCAAGCGAGAGTCTATTCATGATGATTTGTCAGAGTATACTGAAACAAATAAAAAAAATGTTTCATCAAAATTTCATTTTTTGTGTTACTTTTTACAATTTAAAGTTCTATCTAGCTTAAAAAAACACCTTTTATTTAAATTATGACAAATCAAAAAAAGCATCAATTCTTTTTTTAAAGATCATATTTTTATACCTCAATATCGTGTAGTTCAGCTTTTCATGGAAACATGACTTTGGATCTGCTAATATGCACCAAACATAATTTATGAATATAAATCAGTATGAAAAGTGTTTTTAAAAAATTCTTGTATTTGATACAAAAATCCTCATAAGGTGTTTAAATTAAAACTTGAAATTCAGTTCTTGAATTGAATCTGAATTGAATTTAACTGGAAGTAAAATTTTATAATAAAATTTTATAATAAAATATTATTTATGTTATATTGAAAATTTAAAGAGAAATTAAACACCCGTTACAACTAAAAAAAAAAAGAAACAAAAAAAATATATATATATGTATAATTATATTCATATATATTACATATCGTCCATACACTACTTAAAAATATTCGCTTCTCCTCTTTTTGCTTTTCCTCACTCATAATTTATGTAAAAATAAAAATAGTTTTTGCATTTTGTATTGTATGACATTTAATGTACAATGAAGAGTGGTTTTATTGTTTAGCACTGTTTATTTCCTTCCTTAAGTTGTTTTCACTTGGCTCTTTGTTTAAGTTTTTCCTTTCGCTTACTAACGTTTCAGTTAATAATAATTGTATTGGCATAAATTTATACTCTGCCCGTTTTATATGTTCTGTTCATTTAATACTTGTGTCTATGTGGGTGTGTGTGTGTTTCTGTAGATGTGTATTTTATTTATTTGTTTCAATATTCCTAAATATCATGCTTAAATAAACATTAACAAAAGCCTATTTTATCATTATTATTGAAGTCAAAGATACTTCCCGAAACAAATGTCAGAAAAGAAAGGAAACTTATGTTAAAAACCAAATATGAAATAAAACAGAGAACAAAGAAAAAAAATAAAATAAGAAAACTAAGTGTATGTTGAATAGCTAGTTATAATCTTTTTTTTTGTAGGATTACAAACCTAAATTTTACTGAGGGAATTATAGCTTGTCACTTCACTCTACCCATGTTATCTATGATTTGGCCAACTGACAGTTTTGTATTGCTTTACTTTAGTCAACTTGTTATGCTATTTGTCATATTTTTTGGTTGTTTTTTTTTTAATTCATTTCTGTTATTTTTAGAGTTAAGAATAGTTACTGTTGAATCATAATTTTATAGTTATACATTCGTTAAATGCTTGAATTTAAACGATTCATTTAACAACTTGTTGGAATACATGAAATTTGATTTTTTTTATAGAGCGATCAGTTTCACCAGCCATTCTGTGTATTGACGGCCCTTGAAATGAACAGTAGGTTTCAGCTCTCGAGTCAATCGAATCTTTTAAGAGTTTAAATTCAAATCTTTATTCAAAATTCGCATCAGTGATGTTCGTTAGATGTTTAATTGTTGGCACAATGACGGGTTCAGGTTGACGGCTTTGGCGAGCAATTTATTATTTTGTTTTCCGCAAAATTAACTGGGAGAACAAGCAGAGGTATTTTTTTTTTTTTTTTATTTGCATCATGTGCCCCCGGGGGCACATTATAGTCTTTTTGGAACCTACTATTCCATTTAGATTTGTGTCTTGCGGGGTAAAAGGGAGCCCAGGCCTCTCAAAGGCTAGTAGGAGTCACCTGGACAATCCACATATTTCCACGGGAATCAGTAAGCTCGCAGAGTGCACTATTTGTACTCTTAAGGCAAAGATGTACTCTGTACTGATTATTGAGGTTGGCCCCTATATGGGAGTATCGTGGTGGTTATGGTTTCGGACCCTCGTGAGAGTTTGTGGGTCGGATCATTCAGATTAACACGGTGAATGGTTCAGGTTCAGTGAGTATAAATGCTGTCGTGTTCTTGGGAAATAAGAGCTTCATGCGTTCTGGACCAGGAGTTGGAAAGTCTCCAACTCCTCAGCAAGGAGTGAGGGCACGGCCTTCTCCGGACTTTCTAAATTGCTACTAAGAGTGACTGGGGGATATACGTATCTGAAGGCCTTCTAGGGCGTAGTTGGTGTCCAATCAACTAAGTGGTTTGACCACCATCTGATTATGACCTCGCGGTCGGTGCAGATGTAAATCAAATCACGCATCAGTCTTGGCTCACAGAAATTTTTTCGATCGTGCATCACAAGGTGCACAAACTGCAAGAAATGCATTTTGATTTGAACGCCGGTTTTCATAAAAGACTTTAATAACAGTAAAGCGCTCTTCAATTGTATACTTCTCCATGGTCCCACCCATGTCAAGTACTGAAATAAAGAAATATCGAACTAAGTTCGGCAAAAACTTGACGCTAAAGTGTAATTAACAATTAACATCATGAATTATCAACCACGCGAAATGATTTCATATATGAAATCTTGTTTGAAATTGTTTGGCTTATATGCACCCATATATAGAAAAATTTTTATATTTTAATTTATATAGCGATACTTTGTCTTATCAATGAGCTCATGGGGCCAATATGGATATTCAGGCATATTATCATTTATTACTCACATACCAAAATATGTGACTACTTGCCGTTGGGAAGTTTTTCACATTTTGCAAATTTAACAAATTACAAATTATAACGCGGCTTGACAATGATGTTTTCACATCGAAAGCGCTTGCCATTAAATTCAAGAGAACAACAGCCAGATAAGACGGGAAATAACAACAGTATTAATATATAAGTTTATTGGATCCTAGAATGGGAATGTAAGTACAATTTTAATTTTTAATGCAACCAGAAGATATAAATTTCTACGCTACTTAATTTCCACACAAATTTAATTCAATTAAAAAATGTCCTAGTGTATGATTTATTATTTTAAAGGGTTTTTTTTTTTTTTGTTATTAATTGCTAATGGCATAAGTATTTACCAAAGAAAGATTACTATTGCAAAATTTAATTTTAAGTTAATGTTTCATAAAGCCTTATTTGGCATACGTGTCTCTGGTAAAATATTTGTTAGCTCTGGTTAAAGGACAAGAAAGGTGAATGTATGTGGTATGTGGTAGTTTAAGCATCTAATAACAGTGGAGATAATCAGCAGCTGGATACTTTGGGCCTTTCTGTTCACCCAACTCCTCGTGAAAGAGGTGTGTATAAAAATTATTTAAAATTTTTCTAAAATATATTAAGCGCTATGTTTAACTAATAATACGAAAATGGTATCAGATTTATAAAACAAGAATGACAATAAATGCAAATTTGAATCACTCAAGTAGTTTTCCGTAACGCACATGGCCTGTTAAATTTTAAATTGATCGTTTGTAATATAATAAAATCACGCTTTATATGAAAACACTTTTTATTTTATTTTATTTTATAATTTTTTGTTTTTGTAAAATATAAAAAATAATTTCCTGAAGAAGTTTCCCACAGGAAAGCGAAATATCGAAAAAATAAATCATTAAAATTTAATTTAAAAAGACCATTTAAAAGATGAATACATATTTAATAAAAATAAATAAAAAAGGTCGAATAAAACTGAAAATAATTTTATTATTGCTATATTTGAAAATTGAATTCGTATACATTAAAATACCTCATTCATTTTTTCAACCCCAAAGAAATCCACGTACATAATAATCAATTAATGACATTTTCTTCAATATTAAACTATATGCAAAGGCATTAATTAATTAGTCTTATTTGTACATTTTTTTACACAAAAAAAGGTTAGAATTTTTTTTACCCTATTTGCTCTATTATTTTTTTTATATTTTAAGTACCACATATTGTATTGTATATTCTATTTTTCTACAACTGAAATAAAAAAATATTTCTTATTTCTTACATTAATTGAAAGGAAAGAAGAAAAATTATAATTAAAAATAAATTCAAGTAACATAACACTTGACATTTTTTTTTTATTTTCGTTATTATGCGATGTTTTGTTTTGTTCCAAAAGGATGTAAACACAATTTGTACAAGATTTTAATTAAATAGAATAAAATTTTTTGTTTTATTACTTTTGCAAAGTAAATAGCGAAATATTAACAAATAAAGAGTAAATTCTATTAATTCATTAACCTCGATTTTAAAGAATTTATTTAAAACTCTTAATTTTTATTCATTATTTTTTATGCTTTATATGGAATATCTCATTTCCAAACTTTCGATAAATATTTCTTATGGTTATAAATTTCAATAACGCATCGTTAAATTGAATATTTCAATTAAACATCCCCGCCTAAGGTAAAACAAAGTTTTATGTAACGTTTTTCCTATCCGACCCTATAGGTAATTTAATATTACCGAAAAAAATAATACCTTAATATTAAATATATTCTTTCAAAAGTCGAACTTTTAATAGTTTTAAAATATGGCTTTAGCTTGATGCTATACTTCACTGTGCAGGCTGTCAAATAATTTGAGAGTTCCCAATAGCATGAAATATGGAAGGCCAGCATATTTAAAAGTACAAATTAAAATAAATAATAAAAAAACTATAATAAAGAACACTTCATTATACTCTAGCTAGAGGAGCAATATTTTCAAAATCTCCATCTTGTTGGTTAAGAACGTATAAGGGAAAAAACAACTCTCAGATTACAAATAATTTAAAAAAAGCATTTCCATGAAAATATCCTTCACTATGCTTTAGCTGAAAAAGTTTAACGATATTTTTAATCGTAACACAAATGCAAACCGAACGTGTTTCTCTAACAAAGGTATAACTACTAACTATAAAATCCTCGATGCTTCTATTTCTACGAAAACAGTTAAAATAGAAGCGTGACTTGTGTTCTAAAAATAGTTAAAAAAAATAATTTTTGTTCACTGCAAATAATTTATACTTAAAAAAACTTATAAAAACATTAATCATTAATCAAATAAATTGCACCCACTGTGAATTGATGGCATGAATTAAATTTGATTTTTGTTATTTCATAATGTCTTTATAATTTTGTTCCTGCTGTTATCCCATTTTAAAATTTATTTTCTACAAAAAACAAAAAAACAGAAAATTGTTTTAGATTTATAGACTACAAAAAATATTTTAAATTAGTTTTCATATAAATAAATAAATTCCATACCTAAAATTATACCTGAAGGTGACCATAAATCAACATTATTTTCTTGAAAAATTTAATAGTTACAAAAGTTTTAAAGAGTGTTAAGCCTGCAGTACACGGCATGTAAAAAGCCACATTCACATGTAGGTCTGACGTAATTTTGACGTCACCATGAAGCTACATTTGCAACATCTCGTGTACTACCAATGTTTGTGACAATCACATGCAGTACACATTCACATGTGTGCGCATGCTGCTTTGTAGAAACATGCACGTATGTGTTTTTTTCACATGCTGTGTACTTCCTTGCTACATTTGAATTCTGACATTTGACCAATTTGAACATGCGCATGCAGCCATCACAAATATGTAGCAGCAAGAATTTGTGACACAACATTTTTCATTCGCATGTATGCATTGGCACATTTGATTGTATATGAATATATTAAACAAGACTGAAACTATAACATTTGTTCAAGGGTAAACTGAAGTGATCGCCTAATTTAATATTTACTTTTAATGAAAAGTGTGGGTTTTTTTTATTTTTTGCTTTTTTTAATTATTAAATTTCCCTGGTCGTCGTATTGGTCCAACGAATTATTTGCAGCGTACTTTGCTTTATTTGTAGTGATTAAATAATTGTGTAGTGCACAGGCTGCAAGTACCACTTTTTTAGTTTTTTTTTAATAATATAAATAAATTGGTTTTCGTAGCACACGGAAACGTGCCGACATGATGCCAAACGCATTTTAAATTATTCGGCGTACATGACTCAACCTGAAGTTAAAAATGCGCTGCATTGTTGATAATCCACGCTGAGCATATGGTTTAGTTATGTTTCTTCTGAGGGCGAATGCATCGTCCGCTACCAGCACATACGGGATGGGCACTGTTCTTCCAGGCAATGCTCTTGGTTGAGGCATGTGCAATTGACCTGTATTCAGTGCAGAGTCCATACAAAGATTTGCACATGTATTTTACAAACCTTTATAATTATAAAATACACATCCGGGATTGGCCGGAGCGATCATTACTATATGTTTGCCGTAAACGGCACCATTACCATTTGGGAAATTCCACCTTGCATTGAATTCTTGGGATACTTTTTCCCATTCGTCTTCACCTTTTGGTAAATGTAGATAAGAGAAAAATAACAAGTGTCGTGAATTTGCAAATCCAAAGCTCACTTTAACGTAGTCCTGGACAAGTATATTGTATATTGCATCAAGTGCCTCTGGTATAATCCGAGAGATTGTTGTCTGCGGAATGCAAAATATGTATTGCAAAGACGTCTTCATTTAAAATATACGTAGCCAAAACGAAAATAGCAGACACATGTTACATGTCGTGTACTGATAACAAATATGTAGCCATTTAAAAATGTACACATGTGCTGCCATTGCATATGTGTAGGCTGCGGCTACAGTTGTCACATTTAAATTTTGTGACAAAACTACATTTCGTGTAATATCAAAATTTTAAAACATGTATCCACTGTTACATATTTAACAAATGTAAACAAAATGCTGAGAGTTGTTATGACGTCAGAGCCACATGTGAATGTGGCTTTTTACATGCCGTGTACTGCAGGCTTTAAAGGCATTTTTCATATAAACACACATTTGTGATCACCTACATATTTTATAGCGAGCAATATTTTATAGCGAGCAATATTCGAAAGCATCGTTTTACTCACTACATGAAAATTTCATTGAATATCTTTGATATTTTACATCAAATAAGCAGAAAATCCCCCCCCCCCCCACCCCCTTCTCTCCGGGGGCACAATGAAATGTTTTGACGGAATCTCACCTTCATTATATGTGTCAACGGGGGTAAAAGGCTGCCCAGTCCCCTTCAAGCCTAGCAGAAGACAACTGGACAATTTTACTTTATTTTCACGGGAATTAGTAAAGCCCCAAAGTCAGCTATTTGTCATTTTAGCCTTTAAGCTGTTCTCTGACTGATCATTGCGGTTGCTTCTTTGGGAGTATCGTGTTGGTTGTGGTTTTGAGGCCCTCGTTTAAATTGTGTGGGTCGGATCATTCACAATGAAACACAGTGAGCGGTTCAGGTCCAGTGAGCATGATTGCGATTGTGTTCTTAAACTTTATTATGCTTCATGCGTTGTAGACCAGGAGTTCGATAGTCTCCAACTCTTCAGCAAGGAGTGAGTGGCTGCGGCCTGCTCCGAGCTATTGAAGTTGCAACTAAGAGTGACTAGAGGATATACGTATCTGAAGGCTTCCTAAGGCGAGGATGACGCTACATTTCATCCACAGTGGTATGATCCACCGTCAAGTTATGGGTTACACAGCTAGATACTAACGTAAATTTTATCACGCACCAAACAAGCGGAAGAAAGGGGAACTTTACATCGATTATCACATTAAAAGAGGCTTTAGTTCAAGAATGCTGTTGAATGTGTGAATCGAGTGATTTCAAGACGAAACCCTTTAGACGGAAATGTTTTTTTGTAATTTTCTGAAATACCTTAAAACATTAGCTTATGGATGTACTTGGTAAATTTGATGTAGGCATTGTTTTAACATTTTAAAATAACTGACTGCACTTGCTGTTTCGATATGACGATTATGGAGTCAAACGGAAATTTTTGGCATTTTAGAAAGCCGTATAAAGTGTATGTACCACAAAAAACTGGATCCTTAAAAAAAGTGGTTCATGTGCCTTTACATCAGAAAGTGAGTTAGTAACACGTTTGCATTTATTCTGCAATGCAAACACATGCTCCTGATATGACTTTTACCAAAAATTATTTAGGTAAATTTTAATCAAAATGAAAATTTCGATTTTTAATCTTTTGCACTATTGGTTTATTGGAGTTCTCATTATATTCCAATTATTTTGGATTAATCCAGAGTTTCCTGAAGAAAATCTGTATAAAAACAACTAATGAGTTATAGAAGTGAGAGTTAAATTTCCTTATGGTCATGCTCTCTCTATAGAAAACCATTGTGCCAGTCATTTTCATTGTTGGTATATTTTGAAAGAAAATAAACGGTTTGAAGGGAACTGCACGATGAAGACTCAAAGATTTGTTAATTAATATTTTACACTTGGATTTATAGTTATAACTTATTAAATTACCTTCACCTTAACCAACTATTTTTTTCGGCATTTTTTAATAAAATAATTTTGTGGCAGTTGATTAAATCGTTTATTAATTTCCTTAATATCGTAAAAAATAAAATTTATTAAATTTTAACTTAAATATTTAAGGAAAACAGAGTAGCAAGTAATATTTACCTTTAAATATTAATTATTTAAATTTATATTATCGTTTCGTTACTTATAAAATATTTAACAGAAACAGCATTATTTGTATTTAAATATACATTCGCTTAAAAATGTATATTATCCAGCAGTTTTTAAATCCTCTTCCTTCTTTTTTTTGAAAAACATTTATAAAAGTACTAATTCCGATTTATAATTAATTTTCAATGAATTGCAGGGTATAAGAAATTATGAAAACATGAAAGGAAAATATATATTTATTTATTACAATATTTAAAAACAAACACTTTTTCAACATTTTTGCCTTTAATATTTGTATTAAAATGTACAAAAATCTATTTTTTTTAATAACAATCCAAAAGAGCCTAGTTATTCACTTATACACCTACATACTATGTATGTCTATATTATATACAATCTAAGCATAAACGCCTTAAGAGTCCCAAGCTGACTAAAACAAAAATACAAAAAAATTAAATAAACATTTTTATTATTAAACACATGTGAAAATAAAACAAAAGCCAAATAATCTCCCTCCCCCTACCAGAAAATAGTCTATGCTATTAAATACAAACATGATAATTTGTACATATGTATAAGTGTTGATGTGCCTGAAAATGTTACTGCATATATTATATATGTATGTGTGGGGGAAAAAAAGAAATTCTTAAACAAACATATTGTTATGCTGATATAAAATTTACATAAAAATATAACTTTTTTTTTTTTGTTAATAACACATTTTCATATAAATAATAAAGAAAAAAGAATTAATAAAAATCTAAGAGGTGTTTTATTTTGAGCTGTAAATCTAATTTTACAAAATGGCAAAACAAAATTAAGTGATACAGTAATTGGTTGGGTGCTTTTTTTAAAGTTAATCTTGAAGTCTAAACAACACTTGCGAAGTAGCACCGGTACCATTTTATGAAAAAAACTTTTTCTGACATGGTTCGCACTCTAGTTTTTACAGTAGCGTAAAAACTTACTGATAAAACATCCGACTACATCAGAATGGTCTTAGGCAAGGCATAGGTACATATGTAGCGCTATCATAATCAAGTTGTTTCGTTTAAGTTTCATGCAATTATTAGTCGAAAACTGAGTGATCAAGTATCGCTACCGGTAACTTTCCTATGCTCATACGTTTGAATGAATGTATACTGGCGGAGCTGATGTATAAAAGTTTATATTGGTAAGTAATGGCTATAGTGACGTATTATTTCCCAGTTGTGCTTAAGCTCATTATTAATTGTGACTAAATTTGTAAAAGAACATGAAAAGATAGATACGTATTTCATTCTTTTCATTCTTATATCTAATCTGTACTATTCACTTTAAAATTAATCGCAAATAATGTTTAACTAAAGTCTAACTAAAAAAATTAATTATCCTATAAAAAGTTTAATAAATAGTTTTATTTGGGTACGGTTTTCCGTCGACCCTCGTCAAATTTGGTTTGTGAACAAACCGGTTTCGGCTGTTTGCCATCTTCAGTGTTCTTCTCTAAATAGCATACATTTACAATTTCTAAATTTAGTTATCACATTTTCTAGGAGGACATCATACTGAGCTGAAATCTGAAATCTTTAAATATATTATTTTAAGGCATATTAATGTTAAAGTTATTATAACGCTGGAAAGCTCTCAGCAGACAGCTACATACTTTGATCACTTTTATGCCACGAAGACGACATCAACTCTGTTTCTTCATTTGGTAGGATCAGTACTGCTATTACGATAAGTATTTTAAATGTGTAATAATACATTTTTTCGAAATCCCTTCATATCGGAGAATTTAACCAACCCCGTGGGAACATTTATATGTCTTCATGGATTCTCACCATCATTACATGTGTAACCGGGGGAAAAAGGAAGCCCAGTTCCCTGGGGGATAGCAGGGAATCAACTGTTCTACAGTTCAGCTTTTTGGCTTTTTAGCGTTTTAGCTTTTTTGTCTAATTATTGAGGTTGGTCTTTCTGGAGCAACGTGGTAGTTGTGGTTTCGCGGCCCTCATGAATTTGTTTAAGGGACCAGGATCATCTCACCTCTGGACCAGGAGTTGGATAGTATCCAACTCTTCAGCAAGAAGTGAGGGGTTGGCGGCCCTGCTCGAAACCTCTAAACTAGGAATGACCTGTTGCTAAAATCATGTCTTCGACTTTCTAGGGCGCAGGTGCATGCATCATATCACTATTCCACTTCCCCCCGGGGGCACATTATAGTCTTTTTGGAACCTACTATTCCATTTAGATTTGTGTCTTGCGAGGTAAAAGGGAGCCCAGGCCCCTCAAAAGCTAGTAGGAGTCACCTGGACAATCCACATATTTCCACGGGAAATCAGTTGCCCCAAAGTACAATATTTGCTCTCTTTAGACAAAAAATGTGCTCTGACTGGTTATTGAGGTTGGCCCCTATATGGGAGTATTGTGGTGGTTGTGGTTTCGGACCCTCGTGAGAGTTTGTGGGTCGGACCATTCAAATAACACAATGAATGGTTCAGGTTCAGTGAGTATGAATGCTGTCGTGTTCTTGAGAAATAAGAGCTTCATGCGTTCTGGACCAGGAGTTGGAAAGTCTCCAACTCCTCAGCAAGGAGTGAGGGCACAGCCTACTCCGGACTTTCTAAATTGCTACTAGGAGTGACTGGAGGATATACGTATCTGAAGGCCTTCTAGGGCGTGGTTGGTGTCCAATCAACTAAGTGGTTTGACCACCATCTGATTAAGACCTCGCGGTCGGTGCAGATGTAAATCAAATCACGCATCACTATTCCACTATCTAGACTCAGTGCAACTGGGGTATAAAGGGAGCCCAGTCCCCTGAAGACAGGCAGGTGGTCAACTGGAAACTCCACTTTATTTCCACGGGGATCACTGACCCGCAGAGTTCATTATTTGTCTCTTTAGACTTATAATAGTTCTCTGGCTGATCATTGAGGTTGGCCCCTATATGGGAGCATCGTGGTGGTTGTGGTTTTGCGGCCCCATATCAGTCTATGGTTTAAAATGGTGGCCAGGATCATCTCGCTGATAATGACACGCATGGTGAATGATCCAGTCCAGTGAGCATGCTTGACATGTGTTCTGGACAGGAGTTAGAAAGTCTCCAACTCTTTAGCAAGGTGTGATAGTTTGCAGACCTGCCCTGGAATTATTCAAGTTGCAACTAGGTGGTTCTGTTGCTTAGAATTATGTCTTCGGCTATCTAGGTCGTATGTATAACGTTCCAAATTATACAACCACCATCTGATTAAGACTACATAGTCAGGCGCGGATGTAAAACAAATCACACTCTCACCCCAGTGGTTTGACCACCATCGAGTTATGGCATACACACGCTAGGTATCGACTTAAATCTTACCACGCATATCAGAGAAGTCTCCCTTGCAATTTCGTCATAGCTGTATTATAGGCTAAACCTTCTCATTGAAAATCATTTCTTTACGATTTATTTATATTATTCATTTTATACAATTCAAGAGTCATTGAGTTGCATCAAAATATTTTTGCCTCAATTTATGTCAGCCTTGTAATACATGATTTCATTCTGAACGCTTTAAATTAAAATACACTGCTGCAACTGAAAATTAATAATTGCCAATACAACTCTCTATAATCGATTCAGGCTTAGTGAAAAAATGTTAAAAATCATATTAAACGGTGGAAAATTGTTAATGTATGATACTCCAGTGCTCAAGTGCACTTTATTTAATTTTAGATTTTTTTTTAATATCTTGTTAAAAAACACATCACTTATGCAAAAAATCAATAAACAAAATAATACACAGACATAAAATAATCAAAGAACAATATAATGATATAATCAGTAAATTATGATTATGATTTGCAGCAAGTGGAGCAGAGCAATGACCATTGTAGGTTAAAGAGAGTATCAAAATTAGAACTAGCTTACTAGTAAAAAGCTTTAAATTTCATTTTAGTTTCACTGCCATCACTTCTTAATATAATTATTTAAAACATTTACTTTATTCCGTTCTTAAACATATTTTTTCTTTCCGTGTAGTTTTTTTTTGCCAGTAATGAATAAATACAAACATTTACACACACACAAATTTCAAACAAAAAAAAAATAGAATATAAAAATAATTTGCAGGCATACACAAATTTATTCATACATGAATTTTAAATTTTTATTACAGAAAACACTTTAACACCTACTTAAACAACAAATCTAAACTCATATTCAAAATTACATATTTTCATACGCTCGACAATATCTGTTCAGTAAATAAAAGTTTTTTTTTTTTTAAATAAATTGTTTATTTAATCGACACCAATTTATCTATTCGTATAAGAGAAACAATTGACATTTATGCTGATGCTTGAATTTAGTTAAGGCATTTTAAGAATATTTGTATTTTAGGTAAAGAGAGTCTATGTGTAGAAGGGAAAATGTCTAAGTCATAAACTGACGAAATTAGCCGAAAATGAAAAATTAAAGTAAAGGGTGTTTTTTATAAAGGTATTGAGTTTTGTAATGGAATAAAATAGAGATGAATATTTTAAATTGACTTGAAATTTACTTTATTGAAAGATAATTTGCTGGCATCAAAATTTAAATGCCAAGGACTGCCATGGTCCTCCCGGAAGGATTCTAATCTATAGATTTAATTTTCGATAAGATTTTCCTATATTCGTTGGCCATACATCGGCAATAACTCACCGAATGCTATTCTCCAAGTACTTAATCGTTTCGCGCTTATCGGGATAGACCAGCTACTTTATATATTCCCACAGAAAACAATCTTGCACTGTTAAAGAGTGCAATTTTGGAGACCAAATGATGGATCCTAAATGTGAAAGAATGCGGTTACGAAATGTTTCTTTCAATAAATAATTTTTGGCATAAACTGTGTAATAGGTCCTGCCATCCTGGTTGTTCAATTGAAGATTTAAAATGTTATTAATCATGGCTCATTGACTCTAATGTTCTGACCAGCATCGTTTTTAAGTAGAAGTACCAACCAATGATTCCAACACCCTATAAAGCACACCAAACAGACGTAACGGTGTTTTACCATATACACCACCGACTGAGGCAGTTTTGTTAACCGACATAATCAAAACAAAAGTAAGTTTCATGGCTAAACAAAATTGGCTTATGAAAATTATGATCAAAAGCAATTTTTATTGGGCTCAATTAACACAATTTGGTAGCTTTGTTTCAGCATCAGTCTAAATTAAAAATTAAAAACTTTACAGCTGATAGCATCTAGTTGAGAAAAAGTTGCCAACTTAAATTTCCATACCTCCATAAAAATAAACACCCAATACTTAATAAATCTGTGCTTTCAGTTACAATAAAACTGTCACATTGGAAATTTCATCGTAACTCGAGAACGGGCTTTTCAATTTCGAAACGAAAACACAATAAAATAACCATTTGAAACTCCATTTTTAAGCAGCTAAAAAATTATTGTAGCATAACAAAAGTTTTGTGTAAAATTTATTAATTCTTTAAAAAAAATATTAAACATTTTTAAATAATTCAAAATGCTTTAAATCACCCGGGGTTGTTTTTATCCACAAGGGCAAAAAGAAATTTAAAATCCCATATTTTTCGTTTATCCAAAATTCTGAAATATTGAAAGCAGATTTAAAATAAGTGGATTAGATTTTTCATATTAATTCAATTTCGAACAGTGAGCATTTCTCCTCAAATCAGTATGATCGCACTAGAGTTTAAAAGCTATTCTGCACTAAATAACAAAACACACAAACGTATGTGTGAGGATTTCTTAGCAGGGCAGTATTTTCGGACCAGATGTTAAAAGCCATTCCGTTCACAAATGAATATGTCTTTTGTTGTGACTTTATCTTTTAGACGTCCTCTATAGTTAACGGCTGGTTCGTTTAAAAGAGATTATGCCTCGTTTTGCTAACTCTGTGAATTACAATTTTTGCCAATTCTTCTCATTAAAAATAAATTTTTGAAACGAGTAATAAACAAAATCCACAGTTTTATAATTTTTATAAATAGTCAATTTGGTCGAACGGTTAATAGATTTTAGTGATTTGAGTTCTTAATTGATAAACATTGTGGGCTTAAATGTCTTTACTTAATTATGTTTCAATTGTCGTATGATATGTCCCTCCCGGGGGTACATTTATCGGTCTTTATAGAACTTCGACTATCTAGACCTGTGCTGCGGGGTATAAGGGAGCCCAGTCCCCTGAAGTCAGCAGGGGTACAATTGGAAGCTCCATGTTATTTCCACGGAAATCAGTGGCCCTCAGAGTTTCCGCTATTTGTCTCTTTAGGCATTTAGCTGTTTCTCTGACTGATTACTGAGGTTGGCCCTTTGGAAGTATCGTGGTGGTTGTAGTTTCGGGGTCCTATAACAGGTCTGTTTTTAATGGTGGATCATTTCACTTTTAATAACACCTACTGGTGGAATGATCCTAGATCCAGTGAGCAAGCTAGTCATGTGTTCTGGACAGGAGTTGGATAGTCTCCAGCTCTTCAGCAAGGAGTAGTGGTTTGCAGCCCTGCTATGGAATCATTGAAATTGCTACTAGGAAGGACCTGTTGCTAGAATTAGACTTCGGCCTCCTAGGGCGTGAGTGGCGTTGCTTTTCACTCACAGTGGTATGACCACCATATGATTAAGGCTCACTGCCAGGTGCAGATGTAAATCTTGTTACATAATGTCGTACGATATATTTTCAAAGTAAAATTAACTCGCACTTTGTATGTAGTTGCTACATTTATATAGTTCGATTACTCCGATTTGATGATTTTAAATAATCGCTCTCTCATAATATTTGCACTTTACTGTTAATTTACAATATGCCGATAGATAAAATATAGTGGCGACAGATCCTCAGAATTTTATGACCAAAAATTTCAGTTCGTTTAGCTCGTTTATCTTCTCAATAAAGCAGCATTTTTCGTTTATTATTTTTGGTTTTTGCTCATGCGAGTTTACAGCAAGTTGCATTTATTTACCTGTCACCTTAAAATGTAACAAAATATTTGCGAAAATGTTTGTTATTTTTCATAAAAATAAAGATGGAGCAAAAACTAAAGATAGACAGGGTATTAAAAAGACATACTGCTGACACTTTACAATTACCTTTACACTATGTAACGTTCATCTACACATACATATTAATATAGGTTCATATACATATAAATAACATAGCTACATATGCATGCTTGCATAGATAAGTTCGGTAGTGTGTGCAATATGTTACAAGGATTGGCTGTGTCAGAATGTATTTTATTATAAATGTGCAATTTTAAGAAATGTTTGGCGTTAAAACGCTTTCATATAGTAGAGTATGTTCATTTATATTAGCAAGCATTATGTTACGTGTGAATGTGTGTAATTTTGTCTTTGAGCAAAGTGCTTTTGTTGTCTTGTTGTTTATGTATGCATGTAAGTATGTATATGCATATTTATATCCATGTGTTTTAGTAAATGTGTCAACATTTTTTTCACCTTCTATCATAATTTTTCTGCACACCGTGTCATAGTCTGCGCACATTCACGTTTATACTTTTCGGTGGTTTTGTGGGTTATAAAAATATCTAAAGTAGCTAAAAAGCACAAGCCGTTAAAGTGATGTATGTCTAAGTTAATGTTTTTGCATAATTTTTGTCATAAACACACCAGTACAGGTGAAAAACCCAATGAAAATATTCTTTTATAAAAATGTGAAATAGAATTTTTTAACTATTATCGAATTTTTCTTAAAAGTAAATAACCGGTGAAATGGGCATATTGAATATAAATCGCTAAATACGCTATTTAGTAAAACACCGGTTATAAAATTATTGAACACACACATACACACATAACGCACTGAAAATATAGAGCAATGGAAAAAAGAAATTTTCTTGAGCTATTGATTAAACAAACGAGAAGTTTGTTGGGGAGTGTTATTTATGCTCAATTATCACTCAAAGAACTATAATCATTACCATTGCTCTCATCTCTTATATACCTCTCTATGTTATCTGCAATTAAGCTGTTCCCTTTTTTTAAGTAAATGAAACGTTGAGTGCTGAATAATTTTTCAAAGTCGGCTATGTTCAGTATGTAACAGGGAATTTTTCTATTATATTTCTCCATAAAAAGTTTTTGGGGACACGAAACGTCTCAGTATTAGCTTCACTTCCAAAAAAAAAAAAAATAACTCCAGTTTAATAAATTTTTTTTCCCAAGTCTATATTCATTTAACATAAATGAATTCCCAGTTTTTCTAATATATCGAGTTAATACTGAATAAAATGCCATCTACAAGCAATAATTTGACAAAAGATCCTAAGGAAAGAATCTACATGTTCATAAAATGTTTTCCGCATCTTATTTAAAAAAATAACAATTTAATAAACGCAATAAAAAGTTTGTAAAGATAAATCGATTAACCTACAATAAAACTAAATTTAATTTTTGACTGCACTATAATCATAAGAGTTTATAAACTGGCATTAGCAGCTGCCACAAAGCACAAAAAAATTAATGAAAAGAAATAACAAAAAATGGAGTTATCTCACTTTCAACACGAAGATGGCATAAATATGTACATGCCAGATATTCATAAGAAACTATTTGTTGCTGGGTTATGTTTTTATATTAACATTAAAAAAAACACCATAAAATATTTAAATTAAAAGAACTTATGTTCACCACTTATGACATCGTTGTAAGGTTGTCGCTCATAAAGTGATATTTTTTTTTTATATAACAGCAAGTAAATGAATATGTGTATGTATGTATGTATATGTACCTTAGTAGCTAAAATGTAAATTAGGGCACACGTTGCCAACTACACATACATATAAACGCGAGCAAATGAAAATGATAAAAAAGGAACACTTGCTGCGAGTACTTATATTATCAATATTTCCGTGTTATATCAATGTATTTTGAAAATAATTTGAAATGTTGTTCAAACGACCAAAAATATAATAAAAAAAGGATAAAAGCCTTAACTTAGAAAAATAAAACAAACAAACAAAAAATGTAAGCAACAACAACATCAGCAGGAACTCAAAAACTTAAAAAAGTAAAGTTTATTAAAACTGAAGTTGGCAACAAAATTTTGAGTTTAAATTAAATTTATTTAGACATAAATTTATAACATCAGGTTTACAAATAAGTCCATAATGTAAATTTAAAAGGACATATAGAAAGTTTTGTCAAATAAAATAAACAAAAAACAAACATGGATTTGATGGAAGGCAAACAATATAAAATGAAAATTTAAAAATTAACTATTGGAAATTTTTTAGTTTTGTTGACAAAAAAAAATTACTTTTCAGGCTTGAGATAATTTTTACAGGGGTTTAAGGTTTAATATAAGTTTAACTTAAGTTGGCAACACTTTATAACCGGCGGTCAATTTTTCAGCTAATACTTTTTGTTTATGCCTGAACAGCACTTACAAAATGGACCCAAAAGAATAGAAGATTGATCCTGATTTTCATAATCGCATTTTATTTGGCGATGAAGCTTTCTTTTGTGTGAGTGGATACATCAATAATAAAACTATCATATTTGGATGATGATAGTATATGTTGGTGCTTTATGATCTGATGCAATCATATTGGTACGTATTTCTTTAAAAACGATGCTGGTTAGAATATTACAGTCAATAGTGACTACTATAAAGCCATGGTTAATGACTCTTTTATTCATCAATTAAACATTCAACAAGGCTGAACAATATGTCACACAGCTGGTGTCACAATTGATTTACTCAAGAAAACTTTTGGTAATTAATGAGAATATATGAAATCGCTAATCGTTAAGAGTTACAATATCACCGATACCCCTACACAAAATAATAATAGTTTGTTAGTTAGTTGTAGTTTTTTTAATCGACCTTTTTTTATTTTTAATAAATATCTCTTATTCTTTTTTACGGTCTTTTTAAATTAAATTAACAATATATATTTTTTTTTTTCTTTTCGATATTTCGCTTTCCTATGGAAAGCTTCTTCAGGAAAAAAATTTTTTATTTTTGAAAACAAAAATTATTGACATATTGAAAAAATTTTCAAAACATTTGACAAAAACATATAAAATATTTTTTCATAAATACATACATACATACAAAAATTTAAATTTTCAAATATTTAAACATACAAAAACAAGGAAACGGAAATAACAAATAAATAACAAATAACAAATTCTCTCTTATGAAAAAATTATAACAAATTATGTGTCTTTTGTATTAAGTACCTATAATTCTGCGCTAAATTGTCCGTGTCTGTCTTGAAATTTTTTCTCCTTACATTTGGTACATTAACAATTTCTAACATTTCTAACATATAACGTCTCTTATGAGCAGAGACAATTATAATTCGAGAATAAATGACATTCTTAACGATTCTGCTAAATACTTAATATTGAATAAGGATCCGACTACTAAACTAAAAAAAAACAAAAAATTTTTTAGTTGATGAACTTTTTAAAAAAGATATCATTTCAGTAATGGATAGAAATAGACTTAAGACTAATGTATCAAATTCTCCAATGCTATATGGAGTACCTAAGATCCATAAACAGAATTTTCCTTTAAGGCCTATTTGCTCTTGCATTAATTCCTTGGCCTACGGAAATAATATTTTATATGTTTTTGTCAAATGTTTTGAAAATTTTTTCAATATGTTAATAATTTTTGTTTTCAAAAATAAAAAATTTTTTTCCTAAAGAAGCTTTCCATAGGAAAGCGAAAAAAAATATATATTGTTTATTTAATTTAAAAAGACCGTAAAAAAGAATAAGAGATATTTATTAGAAAATAATTAAGCAATAAAGTAAACTACTGGGTGTGCTGATTACTAACTACGTGGCTTGCTAAGAAAACTTATGCACGCAAGCCAACAACACATTCCTAGTTACAAACTGCGTAGAAATTTTATACATCTAAAACAACAACAATTAGATATGCTGTTTACTAACTGCGTAGTTTTTTAAGAAAACGTATGTACACAAAAGAACAACAACTATTTTAAAATAAATTTCAAGAAGAAACTTTATCAGCATAAAAACAAAAATATACACCGACATACAGGCACCTATACATTGAATGGACAACATATAACAACAAAATGTGATACAAAGGGAGTAGAAGGTTCTTAATTTTTGTAGACTTCTAGTGGACAAATATAAAAAGGCAGCGTCTGAGTGGATAGTTAGTTAGTTAGTTGAAAAATAAAGCACGTGAAGTAAAAACGTGCGTCTTATGTAAATTGTTCTGTAGTGTCAACTTTGTGTAGTTAGAGTAAATAAACTTGTAATTAATTTAAAAACTCTAAAATCTGATGTTATTTATTTTGCAATACAGAACTCACAACAAAACGTATAAACGTAACAATATGTTGTTATATATTATATATGTGCTTACATATTTAAATTTACCTATCTACATATTAAAACTTAAGTTTTTATTTCCAAATGTTTATTTTAGCTTACAACTGAAAATATCAAAAATGAATATTTCTCAATTTTAAAGAAAACATAATTGATACTTACGTACGCACCTTAAACTATAAAATTGAAATAAGCTATGGAAATCGAAACATTTCTTTTCGATCAATATGAATGTTTGTATGCAACATCGAATGCAAACATTCATTAATATACTTATGAAAACCATTTAACTGCTTTTAATGTTATTTCTTTAAAATGCTAAGCTATCCAAAAATGTTTACTTAATTTTAGTTAATGAACCAATATTTTATATTTTGCAACAATTAAGAAATAAAGTTAATTTCAATTCTTGGAATCAGAAAACCCAAACAATAGTTTTTTTTTCAAACCAAAACCAAAAGTGTTAAGCTCGCTATGATTGGCCTTTTGGAGGATAACATTCGCAAGCTTATTGTCGAAATATAACCACAACTGTTAGGAAAAGTATCGATCATGTATTTTAATGAGTTCGATAAAGCGTCTTAGTACAGTAAATTAGGGACGAAATCCAGACTAAAACTAAATTAAAAATACGTTACAATTTAAAACCGATAAATAAGTAATGAGGTCTGCGCTGCTTTTTAAGTGCTTCGAAAAAAATTGGTGAATTCCTTTATTATTAGTTCGCTTAAAACAGAAATTTATAAGAAGTTATTATAACTATGACAAAAATTTTTTGATTGCACTTCACTTATGCTCAGCATATTTCAGAGCTAAGAAAATTGCAAATCTGTGAAACCCATTTTTCAGTATTAAATATAATAAAGATAAATAAAGTTTTGACCTTGTCAAATCAGTACGATAATATTTATTTAAAAGTTTGAAAATGGAAAATCAAATTATTAGCAAAATTTTTTTGAGAAATGAAAGGGCATGAGTAAATAAAATTTGAGGACTTTAAAAAGAGTATGTGTAAACTGTCACATATTGGAGCTCGTATGTATCCATGACAAAAAATCAAAACAATTGCAAAAAAGTGTCCATAAGCAAAGATTTTCACTGTAAACAGGATATTGCCAATAATCATATCAGAGAAATTATGAAAACATTCCTGGCTGTTTTTTTTCTTTTGCATAGAATTTTATTTTATGATTTTTGATTTTTATATTTTTATTTAGACAATTTTTTGGACACCCAGATTTTAGTTTAGCTTCACTGTGAAGTAGTTTTGTGAAGAGCTTAGAAGGTGACATCAAAGTGGCTACTCACAATAATTAATACTGTTGAGTTAAATTATTTAATCGTGAGTGGAGGATATGAAATTTACTATGATATTTTGATTTTTTTGTTTTGTTTAGACAGAACCAATAGCATATTGCATTTTTCAAGTCTTCAAGTGTTTATTGATTAATCTCTTTTAAGATATATTTTTTTAAATACAATCATAAAATAATAATTTTTTCAAGATTTTGATTCTTGAAAAAATTTATTTTCCAAAAAGTTTTACAAAGGGTATTAAAAAATTAACAAAAATACTACAAAAATTTAACAAAATATTCTTTACATAACAAATTATTTTTCAAAGACTTCCTTATTCTAAATACAATTGACACATTTTCTTGGTCATCTCTCGCAAAAAATTAATTAAAATTGTGAATTAATTTCCCAAAAAAGGAATAAAAAAAAGGAACGCTCTTAGAATCTACTTAAAAATAAGAAACACTTAAAACTAATAACTTAAAACTAAAAACTTATAACTAAACAAAAACAAACAAAACAAGAATAATAGAAACACAAGAAATAATAAAAAAAAAGAAAAAAAAAACAAGGAATAACAAAAAAAAACAATAACAACAAATTCAAAGTAAAGAAAAATAATGAATTCACAATTAACAAAATTATAACTATTGAGCGGTATTATACACGGTGTCCTGAATGCTCAGAGAACGTAGCCTTCTATGATAAAATAAGAGGTCTGCATCCTCGTAAAGAATTCCAGCCTATTTCAAAGTTAATAAGTCCATTGGACAGAGATACCGGGACATCCGAACAGTCTCCAAATCACGCGACGCAGAAAAGCACCCCGCAACCAGGGAGTTACCTAAAGAACGTGCGCCCTCCAGGAACTTCAGAGCCATTTCCATCATACAGACATCCACCCGCGCAAAATTAATTGCGTTGTAGATTGAACTACATGATGGCCTGCGGAATTTGCCACTTGGTCCTCTATAAGGCCTCAGTCCAAGACAAGCAACCAAAACCCGTCTCTCCCATCTCCTAAGTCTCTCCGTTTGGTGAGAATAAATCCCAAACCAATCCGGAAAGGCGTAGGAGATGACAGGGCGGATAATTTGGCGATACACAAGAAGACGCACCCTCTTATCAAGACCCCCTCTACGTTTAAGGGCTCCCTGGTACGCGGAGTAAATTCTCTTGCTTCGCTGCAAAATATCGTCAATGTGCCGATAACTTTCAAAGTTTTCATGAAGGGTGACACCCAGGTATTTAAGCCTGTCCGAAGTCGCAATCTGTTCTCGTCCGAAAGTCAAACAAGGTCTGTACGATCTACAATTTGGGTAAATATATTTCCGCCTTCACTTAAAAAATAATAATTTAAATTTATGTGATAGCTATATAAAGTTGCAGTGAGAAAATTTATTTGCTTAATCATGAGGCTCCATGTCTCTCTCTCTCTCTCTCTCTCTCTCTCTCTCTCTCTTGCAATAAAAAATTAATGATTTATTTTCTTGTGCAGATATATGTATATGTAAGTGTGTCAGAGTTCTGAGAAGATGTTAGTTTATATATTTATTTCACCATTGACCACTGAGAATTTTTATGATTCAAAATTTCGTTTGGTTTAATGCCAAATGAAGATTTCAGGTTTATAGTTTATCATAAATATTAAAAACAATCTCTTTGATTTAATCAAGGTATAAGGCATGTCACAGACTCAACTTTGATTAAAGGAAAGAAACGGCTTTTAAGTATTAAAATGGAATTTGTTTTTTTTTGAAATTTCGGTTTTTGCGATTCCTATATATTAACTTTTATTTTGCATATCTGCTTCAATTGGTGAAATTCTAAGCATATTTTTGGAATAAATAAAATAGATACAATACTGAAAATGAAATTTATCAAAATTAAAACTCTAACCAATTTTGTTCTTGCTTATTAATTTACTTTAATACTACTCGTTTATATATTCTGCGTTATATATAAGTATAATAAAATTGAAACTGCACACAAATATTGCTGAAGGATATTTAATAAATGGATATCGATTTCTGACTAAATGCCTTTAAGAAAGCATATTGCAAAAACATACAGTTTCACTTAATCTTATTCAAATACTCGTATGTCAAGTTACGTTTTCGTGCTTTAAACCAAGTCAAAACAAAAATTTTATGTAATACAACAAAATCTGCTTATATTTACACTTAAGGCCAAAAACAAATTTCTTTGTTGGGTTGAATAAAAAGTCTGAAATTTGGCATTTTTCTTTTAAATATTTGAATTTTCAAAAGCTTGGGCATGTTTGAGTAAAACTGCATACTCGAAAGCATTTGTGAACGTTTTAAAGAAATTCACTATAAAAGCATTTTTTCATTTATCTTCTCACAAGGAATGAAATGCAATTGAAATTTTTACATTTTAAAATTAAAAACCCTGCATATACTCTCATATTAAAAACAAAAGGAAATTATGTCTCAAATAAAAAATCTCTACGCACAAGGAAATTTATAAAGTTTCATTTTTGTAAGAAAAAATATGTTAACAAAGAAATAAATACTTGTTTAAAATATGCTGCATTCGATTGAATAGAACAAATACATACGTAAAAGTAGGCCAATTTGGTAGATAGAAAAACATATAAAAGTAATTTAATATAGACACTAGGGAATATTTGTGATATATATATTAAGTTATTCTTTAGAGGTTAAAATATATAAAAATTTTTACTAAACTATTCTGAAGGGGTATTTTTAATTTTCTTTTGGGAATTAAATTTTAACCATTATGTGCATGTTTTTTAGTAAAGTTATTTAGCTATAGTTGGACATTTTATAGAATTTTAAGTAGGCAACACTTTTTATCTTGCAACTATTTTGTTAGTTATTAAGTGATTTTTCGTTCTGTTTGGCATTTCAACATAAATAGACTGACACCTGAACATGCTTCTTAATTATACAAAATGGACCTAAACAAGATTGCCGTTGATAATGATTTTATTTGAATGTATACATCTATAAACAAAATTGCCATATTTTGACTTCCTAAAGTGTATGTTGTGACACCGTTGCACGCAGAAATACTGACTGGTCATTCGAGTAAAGCAAGATTCTATTAATAAACGCATCTTTGTTTTATTTAATTATAATTATTTATTAAAAATTTTTTTCCTTCTATTTTTTGGGCTCTAGGTCTCTATTTTGATTTAAATAAAAACTCTTGTTTATTTTTTTAAATTAGATTTTGTAAAAAATGTTTTCCTTTGTCGTCTTTTTTATTCATTTATTCAATATTTCAAACACCATCGGTGTTCTTCTTCAGGAACTGAAAATACCCACAATAAACAAAATTGAAAAAAACCAAATTGAAGGAACGCTCAAAAACAAGATCATTTCCATTTTAAAAAAAAGGAACAAATAATTTTTTTTAATACCTATTGATTTATGTTATACCATTATATTACATTTATATTATTTTTATATTTTAAAAAGAGCTAATAATTTCTTACATGTATTGAAAATAAAAAAAAAAAAACCTTACTGTCGGTCTACCTATAGAGGGAGTATTATGCCTGTACGTATGCGGGCAATTTTCCGTATCTCTTTTATAATGCCTTCTCTTGTCCTCTGGAGTATCAATAATATGCAACATCTCGATTATGTATCTCTTATTATAATTATTTTCTCGTAAAATCTTCGCATTGTCTATATTGGGAGCGTGGTTACTCATTGCACAGAAGGCTGCTAACGCTGTTTTCTGCTCAGTTGTTTCCTTCCTAGTTTTATGACCCTACTTGTGTGCAGCTAATATCGTCCTTAATTTCGACTTTGTTGTTTCTACATACACTTTGTTACAATTAATCGATCCATCTCCGTAACAAGGTATTTTGTATACTACGTTAGATTTGTCGAGTTTGTCAATTTTTGTTTTAGTATTTGAAAACAGCATGTTTAGAGGGAAGTCAGTTTTTAGTGCAATATTGACATTCGCAAAAAGTCGAATAAATTAAGAATTGAGCATAATTATTTATTTAATTAATAATTACGTTTTTTGGCATAATTAAGAGTTAACCCATGGGAATTTTTAGTTTAATTTTGGGAATTAAATTTTCAAATAAAATTAATTGTAAAAGGTGTTTTTTTAAGCTAGATAGAACTTTAAATTGTAAAAAGTAACACAAAAAATGAAATTTTGATGAAACATTTTTTTTTATTTGTTTCAGTATACTCTGACAAATCATCATGAATAGACTCTCGCTTGAACAACGCTACGAAATTATCCAAATTTACTTTGAAAATCAGTCGTCGATTCGTGCAACTTATAGACGACTTCGTCATTTTTATGGCGTACATAATCGTGCATCTGAACAAGCTATTCGTCGAACTGTCGATAGATTTCGTACCACATACTCTCTAGAGGATGCAATAACACCAACACGTCGAAGGAATGTGCGTACTGAAGAGAATATCGCCGCTGTAAACGAAAGTGTGGAAGAAGATCCAAATTTATCAATTCGTCGTCGGTCGCAGGAATTGGGGCTCTGTCCGTCCACTACGTGGAAAATTTTGCGCAAAGATCTCGGCCTACACCCGTATAAGATCCAGCTGGTGCAGGAATTGAAGCCACGAGACCATTATATGCGTCGTTCTTTCGCCGATTGGGCTCAATGGAGATCGTTACCGTCCATGATCAATGATTTTTTGTTTGAAAATATGGATGACATTGATCCGGACGAGATGTGGTTTCAACAGGATGGCGCTACGTGCCATACAGCGAACGCAATTATCGACTTATTGAAATCAAAATTTGGCGATAAGTTGATTTCGAGAAATGGACCTGTCAGTTGGCCTCCAAGGTCGTGCGATTTAACACCACTCGACTATTTCCTGTGGGGCTACGTGAAGTCACTGGTTTATGCTGATAAACCAGCAACAATTGACGCCTTGGAGAACAGCATTGTTCGTGTTATTCGTGACATACGCCCAGCAGTGCTCGAAAAAGTGGCCCAAAATTGGACGTCCAGAATGCGCTTCGTCAAGAACAGCCGCGGTGCCCATATGCCCGAAATTATTTTCAAATGTTAATGTCACGTATTGATCCTTCGAATAAAAAAGAAATTTTGATTACAATTTAATTTGTTGTGTTATTTTTTACAATTTCAAGTTCTATCGGGCTTAAAAAAACACCCTTTAGAAAGTTATTTCATAATTATGGTAACATGTTTTAACCTAGAATATAAACTTTGAGTAGCACTTTTTTAAACTGTAAGTTCTCTGCAAGGAAATTTTTTGTTTGGTTTTAGGAATT
Organism: Trichopoda pennipes; assembly: GCA_030448955.1. Lineage (NCBI taxonomy): Eukaryota > Metazoa > Arthropoda > Insecta > Diptera > Tachinidae > Trichopoda > Trichopoda pennipes. Next base: position 3,869,301 of record JASKUP010000098.1, read on the forward strand.
TTAATTTTTTTCAAAGACATTAATTTGAAACAAAGTCTTATAGTGATATGTAAATATCACTTAAATAATTCCATAAAAATAGAAATAAAATCAAGCAATCAATAAAATGAAAATTATAATATTTTTTTCTGTTTTGTAGGATAAGAAAAAAATTTTGGAATTTTATGCCATTTAAAAGAAGACCTGCTATAAAGGGTGTAATATAGGCAATTTATATTCTTAAAAAATTAAATTTTAAAGAATTTTCTAAAATTTCATATAGCTAATAAAACTCTTATATTTTTACAAATCGTGGTGAGTTTCCGTTATTTCAAGAATCAGCTCAACAGTCGTTAAATTCATCGTAGATAGCAAAGAAGGATAAAAATAACAGATGCTGTTTCCTTTTTTATCCTTAAAAATTACTACAAAAATTTTTAAATAATTTGTCTTCCGTTATAAATTATGAAATCTAACTATACGTAAGCCGATTTAGCCGATATAGTTCTAAAATAATTTGACTAATAATTTCAAAAGTCAGAAATACTAATATAAAAATTGTATTCCATTTTTCTTGTAAATCATTTTAATAATACAGTTTTTAAAAAAAATTCATAAATAACCCACGGTCATTTTGTAGTATTTATTGATAAAAATAATAATTATTACAGATTTTAAAAATATTTTATTTACTTAATTTAATGGCTACTTAATATCGTTAAGGTGTATCCTTAAGGTGATACGTATGAAATTCGATTTTATTTACAGAAGCAGCGACTTTATTTTATTTTTACTTCTGCTTATAAACGAATGCAAATAGCTTTTTTATATTTTTAAATTTTTTTTGTTACCTTTTACACTATTTTAAGCCGAAATGTACGTATTCAGTGGTATATAAAGAAAAGTTCAATAAAGACTTTCAAGAATCAATATTTTCGCAATTTGTTTAAAGATATTTCAGACAAGTTGCTATAGCAAGCTACAACACCGTCGTTAATCACTACAATCATAGCAGCTTTTGTTCCATCTTTCTTCGTGTACAAATTAAAAGCTATTCGTTATGTGAAGATCCAGTCAATACTCAGATATCTATAAGCTGTTAAGGAAATATTGAAGTCGTTTAGTAGCGTTAATGTAAATACTGAAATTGTCTACAATTTTACACATGTTAAATTTGGTTGTGATGGTGATGGCTAAACTAGTTCTTATATTTGCGTATATTAACCTAAGACAGACTTACAAAAAGAATTTAATTTTTAAAGTAAATAGTTTTTGTAGTAATAGTTTTTGCGCCACAACATTACTTCGGCCATAATTTTGCTAATAGGAGCTTAGTGAAATAAAGGGTGTTTTTTTAAGCCCGATAGAACTTGAAATTGTAAAAAATAACACAAAAAATTAAATTGTAATCAAAATTCCTTTTTTTATTCGAAGGATCAATACGTGACATTAACATTTGAAAATGATTTCGGGCATATGGGCACCGCGGCTGTTCTTGACGAAGCGCATTCTGGACGTCCAATTTTGGACCACTTTTTCGAGCACTGCTGGGCGTATGTCACGAATAACCCGAACAATGCTGTCCTCCAAGGCGTCAATTGTTGCTGGTTTATCAGCATAAACCAGTGACTTCACGTAGCCCCACAGGAAATAGTCGAGTGGTGTCAAATCGCACGACCTTGGAGGCCAATTGACAGGTCCATTTCTCGAAATCAACTTATCGCCAAATTTTGATTTCAATAAGTCGATGGTTGCGTTCGCTGTATGGCACGTAGCGCCATCCTGTTGAAACCACATCTCGTCCGGATCAATGTCATCCATATTTTCAAACAAAAAATCATTGATCATGGTGCGGTAACGATCTCCATTGACCGTAACGCGAGCTCCGGCCTCATTTTTGAAGAAATAAGGTCCGATGATGCCACCAGCGTGAAAACCGCACCAAACGGTGAATTTTTCTGGATGTAATGGAGTCTGTAGGGTCTGTTGTGGATTGGTCTTACTCCGTATGCGGCAATTTTGCTTATTAACAAACCTGTTAAGCCAAAAATGCGCCTCATCGCTGAACACAATTTTGCGATAAAACAACGGGTCAGTTGCCAACTGCTCTAGAGCCCAATCGGCGAAAGAACGACGCATATAATGGTCTCGTGGCTTCAATTCCTGCACCAGCTGGATCTTATACGGATGTAGGCCGAGATCTTTGCGCAAAATTTTCCACGTAGTGGACGGACAGAGCCCCAATTCCTGCGACCGACGACGAATTGATAAATTTGGATCTTCTTCCACACTTTCGTTTACAGCGGCGATATTCTCTTCAGTACGCACATTCCTTCGACGTGTTGGTGTTATTGCATCCTCTAGAGAGTATGTGGTACGAAATCTATCGACAGTTCGACGAATGGCTTGTTCAGATGCACGATTATGTACGCCATAAAAATGACGAAGTCGTCTATAAGTTGCGCGAATCGACGACTGATTTTCAAAGTAAATTTGGATAATTTCGAAGCGTTGTTCAAGCGAGAGTCTATTCATGAGGATTTGTCAGAGTATACTGAAACAAATAAAAAAAATGTTTCATTAAAATTTTATTTTTTTGTGTTACTTTTTACAATTTAAAGTTCTATCTAGCTTAAAAAAACACCTTTTAAAATAAGCAGAAGGGAAAGAAATAACTTTATTGCACATTTTTAATTTATCCACAGTTTTTTTGGAGAATCTGTAACATTAAATAATTTAAAGTTCGAATAATGTGCCTTCGTAAGTAAAGCATAGCAACATTCAAAATTTTTTATTGATACTGCTGCAACAACTGTAGAACTATTAAACAGTTGTTGCATGTCGACATGCCATTATAGAACTGCACTTCTGGTGCATTGTGTCATCTACAAAATAATATCATAGTTAAAATACGATGTAAAATAAAACAAGCAAAGTGAATAAGAAAATGTAAAAAACTGACAATGGCAACATGTGAACCAATAAATAAGATCCCAATCATCATCATTCATTTCCTTTACTTGTGCAATGAATTTTGCGAAAAAGTCCTTTAATACGTTGGAATATGAAATCAAGAAAAAAATGCAATAGTCATGTACGTAATGTAAATAAATAATCAGGGAGTCGTTAAATAGAATTTTTTAAGGTAAAACTTGTTTTTAATGGCGATTTCTATAACTGTTGAACTCAACTCATCGGCGATTCTTTATGCAAGCTTTGGTTAAAAAAGGCATACAAAGTGCATAATGGTAAAGTAAAAACATTTTTTTTTATAAAATTTGAAAAGACTATTTTTTCAACTCATTTTAGAGTAAAAGAAGCACTGTTCACACGGAATGGAAAAATTAAAGCATTTTTTTATTATTAAACATTACAAAACTAAATGTTATTTGAAACTCTTTATAAACTACAAAGGAGTTAACAGTAAAAGCTACTAGCGAACTGTGTTTAGCGAACTGTCATACCATCACATCCTGACGAATAGACTGATGTTAGAATAACGCTGCCAAATAATTCAGATTTATTTTGAAAATGTGCTTCAGCAAGATAAAATGCGGCTGGCCATATAGTTGGGTAAGGAGCAGTGATGGTGAAGTTTTGCATAATTGAGTCTGCTTGGCGATTGCGTAATGCTACCTGTAAAGAAGAAAAAAAAAGAAAAAAAGAGGCAGTGCAAAGACAAGTAATGAAATAAAGGGTTATCCAGCGAAGCGAACATATAATTAAGTCATACATCCACAACTCTGTATAAAGAAGCTGATCCTGCTCTGCTTCCATTTCAAAGATTGTTAGCAAGATACCAATACCACCACCTTCCCCCCACCCCCCGGGGGCATATCTATATGTCTTGACGGAATCTCACCATCATTACATGGGTCACCTGGGATAAAAGGGAGCCCAGTCCCCTAAAGGCAACCAGGGAGCCAACTGGACAACTCCACGTTATTTCCACAGGAATCAGTAAGCCCCAGATTCAGTTTTTTAGCTGTTCTCTGACTGATTATTGAGGTTGGCCCTTCGGGAGCATCGTGGCGATTGTGGTTTTGCAGACCTTAATGGATTTTAAGTAAGTGGCCAGGATCATCTCACCTCTATTGAGAACAAAGGGTGAATGATCCGGATTCAGTGAGCATGCTTATCATATATTCTGGACCAGGAGTTGGATAGTCTCCAACTCTTCAGCAAGGAGTGGAGGTTGGGGGCCCTGCTCCGACGCTTACGAAGTTTCAACTAGGAGATTCCTGTTTTATAAATTATGCTTCGACTTCCTAGGGCGTGGTTGCACGTTACATATAACCCAATATGGCTTACACAGCTAGGTAACGACGTAAATCTTATCACGCATACCAATAGTACCTTACAAGACAAAAAAATAACATGTACAATCTGTTACACATTGTGACAGCTCCAGCAATAATCCTTGCAATCTATTATAACTTTCAAAAATTCATTGCTTTATAGCAGGATCCAACATGGCTATAAGCCTGTAACATATTTCTCATCTTTTATTTGCCAGACAATATTATTATGCTCTCTGCATCTAATTGGTTTGAAATGCAGACCGTGTTTTCGATACAATAAAATGCAATTGTCATTTCATATGCTTATTTCTGTTTCCTTTTCGCTCTTTACTTTTCTTTTCATTTCTTTTAATTTTTTATTTTAATATTAATTTTTCATTCTTTTCAATACTTAACATTTTCTGTTCCTTATAAATTCATAATACATTCACGTAACATTGAAACGTATGTATGTCGCAGTAGTTGTACTTCAGTTTTATTTTACTTTTACCAACAATTGGATTGACTTTATACCAACCTTAACACTCATTCATCTATCTATCTATCGATCTATCCACCCATTTATCCAATCATCCATATATCCATCTATCTGAATTCGTATGTGATGAGGACAAGAACCAAATGTGCATACGTATGTATGTATGTATGTGTGTTATTCATATGATATTCATCCTTTAAACTTAAAAATGAATAAAACAAACAAGTATAAGAAAAATCCATGTATCTATACTTAACTTGACTTGGTTTACATTTTTTAAAAGGGAATGGAGCAACTGAACTAAACAAGAAGCACAATGCGAAAGACAAAACAAAAAATGAAATAAAACAAAATACAGCACAACTTCTTTTTACTCTGCTGTAAAACAGCACCATCAGTCAACCAGCTGCATTTGGTAGCACTCGACCAGAGAACTAACAGAGAATTAAAAAAAAAAAACAAAGACAAAAAAGTAACTGAAATACACTCACCTCCAGCTCATACCACCCACCAATAAGAAAGACCTAATGCTTCATTGCACACTGAAGTTGCTACCGAATAAGTCGAAAGAGAAGTTTTACTTTGTATGTATGGGTATTTGCAGTAGGTGTTGTTGTATGTTGTCAGTATAGCTATGCCAAGAGTTGCACTTTTGTTTGGTTTTTTCTACTTGCATGCTCCCATAAGTGTTTGTGTAAATGTTTATTAATGGTTGTGTTCAGACAAGTATGTTGGAAATATATATCGCTTGACATTCATTTCGTAGCATTGATTTTAAATTGTAACATTTTTATGGATGAATAAGCAATAATTTTTACCCAAAATGGTGGCTGTTCTCTTGCACATATACAAATATTTATAACATTTTTTTTTTTTTACTTATATGTATGTGTATATGATTGTTTTTGCTTGTTTTCTTAAGCTAAAATCAGGTTAAACCTAACAGTTTCTCAAAATTATTTTAGTTAACTTTTTATCTGATCTCAATGAATTTTTCAATTTCAAGCTTGTTTGGATTTGTAATCCAGCAACAGAGAATTATACACTCTTATATAAATGGTAGCAAAGGTTGTCTATGAAGTATATATCCAGAAACTTGAAATAGTACCATTTCTGAATATCTAGTATAACTTTTTTTTTATTAACATTATTAAAGTATAAAAAATCTGGTTATTTTTATTTATTTTAATATGAAGTGAAAGATAAAGGAAGATAAAAATGGCTATTGTATGGTGACATACAGTTGCAGTGAACATAATAAAGGCATTTTAAACATTACTTTAGTCTCGATAATTCAATATTTGGCAATAAGCTCTTGACCAATTTATGCTTATAACGCACTAAAAGTGCCACATGGCTGAAGTGAGCAAAATAATTTTTATAAAACTTATTAAAAAATTTTTTATTTCGAATCATTTGTAAGTCAGTTGTTCTAGACTCCTTTAAATGTAAATATTTTATAATATTCGAATATTTAATATTGAATATTTATTATTCAAATAATTAAAATTTATTACTGTGGAGTAATCATAGCCATTTCAATTTTTATTACAAATAAATAACTTTAATTCAGCTTAAGTTCAGGTATATTTAAAATTTATTAAGAAAGAAAATATTTCACATACTTTTACCTGTAGTATCTAAAGAAATATTTGCTGGTTCGAAACATCTTTCATCAGCATTCCTTGTACCTTTTTTCCTTACTTTGTGTACATTAGAAAAATCATCGAAATATTTAACCAACTAATTTAATAGAAAAATAACAGGCAAAATATTCACACATAATTTCGTGATAAGATTTACATCTGCACCTGGCCGTGGACCTTAAAACAGATGGTGGTCAAACCACTGTGAATGAAAATCAACGTCATTCTTGTCCTAGGAAGCCGAAAACGGTTCCAGATCAGGGCTGCAAACCTCTACTCCTTGCTGAAGAGCTGGAGACTATTCACCTCCTGTCCAGAACACATGACTAGCATGCTCACTGGATCTAGGATCATTCACCAGGTAGGTGTTAGTAAAGGTGAAATAATCCTGGCCACCATAAAAAACAGACCTCTATATGGGACCGCAAAACCACAGCCACCACGATACTCCCGAAGGGCCAACCTACTGATTCCCGTGGAAATAACGTGGAGCTTCCAGTTGACCCCTGCTGCCTTCAGGGGACTTGGCTCCCTTATACCCCTAGCAGCACAGGTCTAGATAGTCAAGTATTCTATAAAGACCGATAAATGTGCCCCCGGGGGGGATTCACACATAATCGAAGTTGATAGCAATAATCTATCCCGTAAACATAAAATATCAAAAAACCACATTGCCTTGTCATAGCTAATCATATAAGGGTGTCCGCCGGGAAGGTATACTACTTTGTTTTCGTGCCATATTGGCAATCTGAAAGTAGTCACGTGGCAAAATATTCGATAAACCAACGTGTTTTAAACGTTAAAACATTTTATTAAAATCAATCATCGATTACTGGGACGATGAGAAAGTTACGTGAAATTTTTGGGAAAAACAACGTGTCAACAAAACGCACTATTTATCGTGTAGTGAACGGCTTTGGCTAGAATTTTGCAAAAGGATTTGCATTTGTTTCCATATAAAATTCTTTTATTTGGGTACGGTTTTCCGTCAACCCTCGTCAAATTTGGTTTGTGACAAAACCGGTTTTGGCCGTTTGCCATCTTCAGTGTTCTCTTCGTACTCAAGTTGTCTTCGTACTCAAATACGAAGAGAGCCGGTCAAAAACGGCTTGTTCACAAACCAAATTTGACGAGGGTCGACGGAAAACCCTACCCAAATAAAAGTAAACTAAACTCCGTCGGAAAATTTACGCACATATCACATAAGGTTCTGTTGATACAAGAGCTTCTTCTACAACACTTTTTACGCCGCCGTACATATACCAATAGGATGTTACAGTGCGCCCATGGTAACCCCAAGTTTTATGAAAAAATCATGACAAGGCTCATTTTCATTTGAATGAATATGTAAACAAAGTGAATGGTCGAATCTGGGGAATGGGAAAACCTGAAATTATTTAACAGTCAGAGGAACGAAAATTTTTTTAGTTCCTAGAATACATTAAAATTAAACACTTGACAGAAAAGAAAAAACATAGTTGAGGTAACAATAATTTAAAAGAAATATATTTCGATTGAAATTTATTAATTTATCAGATTAATGTCCATTTTTCGTGCATTTCTTACGCATTTCACGCGGTATTGCATCTTTGTATCCACGAGTAATTATTGGACCTTACTCCTTTGAAAATGAAAACGGCGTAACGGTAACTGTGAATGGGGAGTGATATAATGATATGATTGAAAACTTTTTAACGCCACAATTGCATGATTTGGGCTTGATTAACAGGTGATATCCATAAGACGGTGCCACATCGCATACATCCAGGATTACAATGGAATTACTGCGAGACTTCTTTCCACAACAAGTTATTTCAAGAAATTATAATGTTGATTGTCCTCTGATTTGACTGCTCCGGACTTCTTTTTGTGAGGATATCTGAAAAGCAATACCGCGTGAAATGCGTAAGAAATGCACGAAATAAGGACATTAATCCGATAAATTAATAAATTTCAATCGAAATATATTTCTCATAAATTATTGTTATCTCAACTATGTTTTTTCTTTTCTGTAAAGTGTTTAATTTTAATGTATTCTAGGACACTAAAAAAACTTTTCATTCCTCTGACAGTTTAATGTTTTAGGCTTCATGAGCAAAAGGGAAAAAATTTAATATTTGTATGTCTGCCATAGGCCCTTAAGCCATCGCTAAAACAAGCGTTAAAAATTTATTCAGATCCTCATAACAACTAAAACTTCACAAACAATAAAAAATACAAAACTAAAATTAAAAAAAAAATAAATTTAACAAAAAAATGGCCTCATACAAATATGATTTTTTAAGAACATGGCCTATTTTGAACTGTTACCAACAACAACTTAAAAAGAGTCATAATTACTGCTGTAAAAAAAAATATTAAGGACGCTCCATAATATATGTATTTTTTACGTAAGGTCAGAGGACAACAAAAAATAACTTAATTCAAAATTAAATATGAAAGATCTACCTATACATGGCACGAAAACTGGTATGGTAGCCTAGGGTATGCAATATTATTAAAAAGGCTTGGCTTTAATATTTCAATCTTTGCCTTAGAGCTTCCCAAATGAAGCTCCTAAGGCTTTAGTTTATTTGATGTCCTTAGTCAGAATAGTAACACGCTTGGCATGGGTGGCGCACAAACTGGTGTCCTCGACCAATCCTACTAAAGAAGCTTCACAGGGCTCTATTAAAGCGCCAACAGCAGCAGATTGTAAACGTAAATTTGTTTTCAAATTATGCGCAATTTAACGAGCTAAACGTTGCAATGATAATTTGTGAGGTTTTTTAACACCATCGGTGGAACGCTGTGGTGATTAATTGGCCACGGGGGCCTTTAAATAATTTTCAACAAACAATACGATTTAAACGTTTCGAGTATAAGCAAATGAGATCTAAGTAACATTAGCTTAAGATTAGCTAAAATCTAATCTTTATTTAAATTAGTTTCTCTATCCAAAAACAGCAGTCTCAATATTAAAAGAATTCCCAAATTAAATTTACTTAATCCCCAAAAATCCGAACTAAAATCAAATTCTTTTAATTAAATTATTTCAGCATTAATATAAGACTTACGTAATTAATTGTTAATTTTTTTTTAATTCTTCCATTATGTCGTAATTGTATATATTTTTAAGGAGTTGAAGATTATAAGTTCATAATCAAAATCGAAGAATTTACACTTCGTTGTCTTCAATTAATTATTTTGACACATAATTTTAGAATCAAATAAATATTTAATTTGTTGGAAACGGAGCATTTGCACATAGAGCGTGTTTTATTTTCATTACGATACTGAAAGAGTTGTAAATAAATAATAAAAAAAAAATCCTCAAAACATTAATAATGTTTGAAAAACTGACAATTCCTAAAAATTTGAGGATATGTCCCATAATCTGGCAACATTGCGCCTAGCTGGAAAAAACCTTTTAATATATTTACTTATGAAAACGTTTATAATCGCCACGTTATATTTTGAGTTATTGATAGTTTATAGATAGATTTTTGCATAATCATATGATTTGGTATCGAGATTAAATGCAAAATTTAGTTTTTATATAAATTTTTAATCGCGATGCTCAAACGTTAAAGCAGAATATAAGAATCAGAAATGAAAATTGATTTTACTACCATTCGTCTGTTGCCAAGATTTCAAAAAAAAAAAAACAATTACTGGCAAAATGTGATTCTAATCGAATTAAGACCACCTTTAAAATAATCGCATAAATTTTTGAAATTCCGAAATAATAGTTTGGAAAAAGTGAGAAGAACAGAACAAATTAAAAATAAAATAACAGCCCAACTTTATAAAAAAACTTATTGAACTTTCTTCCCTTAAACGACTTTTTCTACTGCATATTTCTTCGGTTTTTTTCTCGTTTCTAACTTTGTTCAGAGTGTGTAAAAGCTTCAATGTTTTCAATCTAAATCTTTCATGAGATTTTTCAACTTCTTACGTAAAATATGAAAAAAAAGAACATCTGACAAAATGAAATAAAAATTTTAAGTAAAACGACAATAAACAGAAAATATGTGCAAGTGTGATGGCTAAAATCATTTCTTGCACATTTTGTGGGTTTATTTTTGTTTTGTTGTCGTCTGTATGCATGTGTCCTTTCTTATATCCAGTTTAGTAGGCATGTATGTATATGTGTGTGTATGTGTTATTGTGTGTTTTTGTATACAACAAGTTTATTTAAACTGTTTTATGCTAATAATACATTTTATATTAAAGCTGCACATTCGTCTATTTAGCCATCTGTCTTTCTGTTCATTTATTATTCATTTGCTTTAATGCATTCATTTTTATTTATGCGCTTATCCCTAGAACTATATAAATGTATTTGTGTTTGTTTTTCTTTTCTTCTTTAGCAGTTTTAACATCCTTCATTCAGTTGTCACTCAAGCTGGCTGTGTGTTGTTTGTATTCTTAATGTCATTTATTGCGATTTATAGTGAATTCTTTCTGTTAGATTTTTATTTATTTTTTTTTTTTTTTTTTTTTTTGTTAATATTCTGTTCAAAATTTTGTTGTTTTCTTTTCAAATTGCATTTTATTAGCAATAATTTACTTCTTATTGGGTTCTTGCTTTCTCCCCTTAGTTTTTGTGATTCTGTTCAAGCAGAATTTCTTGGTGTAAAGAGTTGCAAATTTTTTCAAACTCCTTATTCTTTTTAATTTTTATTTTATTTATTCCCCTGCAATCTTGTTTCATTTTTTAACTTTAAACTAATAAAGTAAACTTGAGTTTTTTTTTTGTATATAGAAAAGGAGAGATAAAATAAAAAAATAAAATGAAATAAAATACAGAAAAATAAATTGAAACAAACAAGCAACTAAACTGAATGGTAATTTTTAAAAGTTTTAAAGAAAAACTTGCTAAATCTGGCAAAAGTTTTCTTTTATCATTGACTTAAAAATGTTCATTACAAATTGACTTGTTGCATACAATGAAATAATGATAAATTGTTAGGGAGTATCCCATTTTGTCAACTTTTTTTTTTATGTTTTAGAATTTAAATATTTTTAAAGCAAACACAAAAATGATTGGCAATAAATTAGGATAGAATCATCTTATTTATCTATTTGTTCATTTTTGCTTATTGAATGTTATAAAAACTCAAGTCATCTGAAAATCTTGTATGAAAAGGATTTCGTTTTTTTATTATCTGTGGATAAATATTTTAAATGTTTAAATGAGCAAACCGCTTGCACAATATAAACAGCAGTGTAATGTATACCGATGGGTTAAATTCTGGTAGCTAGAAAAAATTATGCGGCTGCTTCTTTACCATTTCTTTTCCATTAAAACAAATTAAAGAAAATAAATCTCGTCAGTTTATTTTCAATTCAATAAAAAATTTTATTGCCTCTCATAACACTAAAAAAATAAAGGTCTATCATCTATGTTATAAATGTCATTAATTTAAAAATCATATAATCAAGACAACTTAGTCTTAATTATATAGTCTGAATTATTATAGTCTTAATTATATGATTTTTTTTAATTTTGTCAGACGTGCTATTACAGGATCTGAGAATTTTTGAGCTATTAAATTCATGCAATTCATGTAGTGAAAGAGTAGTCTTAAGGATTATAACATTAGCTTTTAGCATTATTGTTATAAGCGGCGTTTTATAAAAGTAAAGAACTTTGAAATGAAATAAAAACAGGGGACGTGATTTGATTTACATCCGCACCTGGCCATGAAGCCTTTATTAGATGGTGGTCAAGCCACTATGCAACAGAACTTTCTAGTTGCAACTTCGATGATTCCAGAGCAGGGCTGCAAATCATCACTCCTTGCTTAAGAGTTGGAGACTTTCCAACTCCTGTCCAGAACACATGTCTAGCATGCTCACTAGACTGGATCATTCACCTAGCGTGTCATTAACGGCGAAATGATCCTGGCCACCATATTAAACAAAAGCCCTGATATGGGGCCGCGAAACCACAACCACCACGATACTCCCATTAAGGGCCAACCTCAATAATCAGTCAGAGAACAGTTAAATGTCTAAAGAGATAAATAACGAACTCTGCGGCTTACTGATTCCCGTGGAAATAAAGTGGAGTTTCCAGTTGTACCCCTGCTGACTTCAGGGGACTAAGCTTCCTTTTTCCCCAGTTGCACTGTGTCTAGCTAGTCGAAGTTCTATAAAGACCATATTTATGTGCCCCCGGGGGGCTAAAAACAGGGGAATATTTTTAATTGATATGAAATTTACTTTATTTGATAGATAATCTTATGATATTGTAATTAAAATATAACCCCTGACATATGGCCGCCCCGACTGGCTCTGCCATAGTCTAATTTGGAGGTAAAATTTTCGATGAATGTTTTCATTTGTGGCCGTATAACGACAATAATGGAGTACATGTTGTCCTCCAAGTGGCCAATCATATCGGACTTATCGCAGTAGACCAGCAACTCTACATATCACCAAAGAAAATAGTCTAAATAGTCTGTAGCCTGAAACTGTGCCGTTACCTCACGTTTGATTCAATAAATCAGTTCTCTTGAAATCACAGCTCATGGACATCATGATTATTCAATTAATGAACGAAAACGTTAGAAATCAAGGCTCTATGGCGCTTACCATTGACTGTAAAATTCTGAGCAGCATCGTTTTAAAGTAAATGCAGACTTATGATGTTACCAGCATATAAACTACACAGGCAGTCAGTTTTTCTGATTGCAACGCTGTCTCAACGTACACTTTAGTATTATCATCACTCAGTAGTTTGGTAGTTGATGTATCCACTCAAATAAAACTCAGTTTAATTGCTAAACGAAATTCGCTTAAAAAAATCGGGAACAACGGGAGTCTTGTTTTGGCCCCAAAAAGGCATAATTTGGAAAGTCCAAGTGTCAGTCTATTTATGTTGAAATACCGAATCAGAGTAAACATAAATGATTTTAAAGCTGGCAAAATTACCGCCAGTTTAAAAAAAGTATTGCCAACTTCCCTAAAAAAACATCGATATGTAACGTGTTTCATTAAAAGTATTTAACAGACTATTCTAACTTTCAATGGCAATTAGATTATTTATTTAGCGAAAAGAAAATAAAATTCAGACATTTTGTACTGCTGCCAATACTCGTATAATGCGGTCATTATTCCTTTTTGTACATGACTTTTAACAATAATTATTTATGAAACATTTTATTTTACAATTTTATGTATACGTGCGCGTATATTTTAACACATTTCCAAATTTGTTTGTTTGGCATAATAAAACAGATAAAGCGAACAAAAAATTTTAAAAATCTAATTTAAACAGCTACGGAACAACAACAGCAATAACATAGAAAAAAACAATAAGTTTAGATTAGAGTGACTGTATCCGACATCCATCACATTTTTATGTTCAAGTGTCATGGCTTTAGGCAACATTGTTGCCATTTGTTGAAAATAAAGTAATGCGGGTATATAGAGACTAGAGTGATGATGTTGGTGACAATGATGATGTATAGAATTTTTTGTTTGTTTTTGTTTTCTTTCGTTTTAACGTTGTTTTTTTTTTTGTTAATTTTATTTTTTTATTTTTTTAATTTTTGTGACTTTATATAAGTATTGCCAACATCATGTTTCTGCTTGTTGGTGGTTAACCATTGATTGTTGTTGGTGATAATTTAAGCATTTGTTACTTACTTTTTTTTGTGTTGTTGTTTTGTATAAATGCCTGCCAAAAATATCATCAATGGCAATTTTATGTCATGTATTTATGTTATTTTGATATTGTTATCATAAAACAATTGCTATTACAAGTTTCTCCATAAAAAGTCTCCACACTAATATAAGGGCATCCATTTCTATTTACATTTCCTGCTTTTAGTTTTTGTTTATTAAAGGTCTAAAATATAAAACATTGTGAGCTTTTGGCTTTAGATAAAAAAAGAAAAATAGAAACATTTGTGCAAATGATTGGCATTGAAAAATATTTTAATAAATTTTCTAAAATTTAAATAAAATAAATAACTAAAATCTTGTTTATAAAATAAATTTTGATTGCTTCTTTTATTTATATTTAATTTCATTATATTTAAAATATTTGAAAATAATCTGAGTTTTTTGGTTGTTTTAAAATATTTATTGACATTTTTAGTTCAACAGATTATGAAACCGATACACTTCACGGAATGCGAAACGAGTATTAGTTAAATTAAAATTAAATCATGAATGTTGAATTTGTGTTAAGTTGAAGTGTCATTAATTTAGTATTAAATAATTCAAATTCCTCTATATTAGTTATTGTATATGAAAGCACATCTAAATGGCCATTTCGCTGACACTTACTTTATTAAACAAAAAGAAACTATTGATCTTTTTTTATTATTTTAAATAAATTTTTTTAAAGCACAAAGTCTCTATATAAAAATTTGATCAATTTTATTTTTACTTTCAATATTTCGCCACACCATTGGGTGGCATCTTCGGGTGCAGGAAATGAAAAAGTTAAAATTTGTTTTTCATTTGTTTTTTAAAATTAAAAATATCCAAAAAAATTTTTTTTACTTAAAAAATTGTTTACGCATTTTCAGTTCCTGCTCCTGAAAATGCCCCCAAGGGTGTGGTGAAATATTGTGCTTAAAGAAATTATTAAAAAAACTTAATTTTTGCTTTTATTCTACAAGCTGCCAACATCTTTGGGGTTCTTATTATAAAAATTTTAAAGCTCTTTTAATTTTGAAATTTATTATTTAAGGATGCATGCATACTTTGACAAACAGCTCACGTATTTTCAGCTGTTTTTTGTTTATTTTATTTCATCGGACTTCATATTGGGTACAATAAATTAAACAAAATGTAGTCAAAACTCACAGTACCTGACGGCTAACCACAGCGAGTTATATCTATATAAATGGAATTGAATGCAAAATAACCGCTGGTTTGTTTAGTGAGACCTGCTGAGACCAAAAACAATAGCATTTTCCAACTATAAAAAAATTATTAATACAAAATTTAACCACTAAACTCTTAACCTAATTACTGTTATTGACATATTTTTTTATTATCGTATGCAGTGTTAAGAAATACTTTTAGTAATTAAAAGCTGATGAACAAAAAAGAACTACTAACAAAATTTAGCTCATCAATTTGTATCTTTAATAAAATTTATTTGATTAATTACAAGGTCCAGGATATAAAGATAATAATTTTACACATAATAATAAAAAAATAATCTTCAAAATTATTGCAAATATAAAAATTTGAAAATAAAAACATTTTTAAAAGTCCTGTTTTCGATTTCGTATTGGAAAAATATATGGTATTTTTGAATAAGGTGGAGATTGGAAACAACAAAATGAAGAGCAGAAATTACGAGGATATTGGTAAACGAAAAGTTAAGGCTGAACTAGTAGTTTAACTCAAATATTTTACTGTCATCTTATTCCAGCAATTTGTTATTTAAATTAAAGTAAATATAAAATTGAATATATAATAATTATAGCTATTTGACATTTTTAATATTTTTTAGTAGTTTATTCTTAATAGGTCATTATTTAATAAAAAATTTTTTTTCTTTTTCTCTTTATTTATCCTGATGATGTCAAGCAATGGTTTGGCGAAATATTGAATAATAATAAAAAATAAAGTGTTTTAAAAATTTTTTATTAAATAATGACATAGTGCTTAATAATAAATTACTAAAAAATATAAAATTGAATTTAATCTACAATAATTTTTGTCACCCGATAAATTTTTCATACTGTTGCGAGTGTCATATTCATTTAGTCACTTCATTTGTATTCCAACTATATAGACAATCGAACAGTTTAACAATACAAAATTTCGTTCCCATAACAAATTTTTTTTCACTCTATACCAAAAGTCGGTGAGGGTAGTGTTCTCTTTAGAGAACAAGTTGCTTTTTCATAACGGAAAGTTATACAAACACGAAAGAAATATAAACGTTAAATTTAAAAAAATGGCGATTGCATTTTTTAATTTCTTATTTCTCGTTTAAATGTATTAGCAGGATATTTTACTATTTCACGTATTATATTCTCTTCTAAATAAACTAATCGAAGTTTAACAAAAACCTGCATAATAAAGTGTAGGCAGTTAGAAAAAATTTTCGCTGGGGATAAGGGTTATTTTGAATACAGGGAAGGTATACCCCACCGAGAAAGTTTACTATTTTCTTCGTTTATAATTTTTGATTAAATGAAAGAGAATGGATCTTATATTGTTATGTGTTTTATTTAATGTCGGCAATTATGTATGGAATACAATATCAAATAAATATCCACCCCTGTTAGCCTCACAAATGCGAGCACTTTTGAGCACATTTTTCATTATATTCTCACGCATTTCATTAATATATTTCATTAATTTCATCACGAATATTTTACTTGATTTGCAGATATCTGCACAAAAAGAAGTACGGAGAAATCAAATCAGGCGACCGTGAAGGCCAATTAATATTTCTTGAAATAACTTGATGTGGAAGGAAGTCTCGCACTAATTCCCTTGTGGTTCTGGCTGTATGCGATGTGGCACCGTATTGTTGATATCACATGTTAATCAAGCCCAAGGCATTCAATCATAACACGATATCGTTCCCCATTCACAGTTACCGTTACGCCTTTTTTATTTTCAAAGTAGTAAGATCCAATGTTTCCTTCCGGCCAAGTTGCACACCAGACTGTCACTTTTAATGGCTGCAAAGGTGACTGTTGAATACTTTGAGGGTTTTCCATTCCCCAGAAGCAACTATTCTGTTTATTCACGAATCCATTAAAATGAAAATCTGACTCGTCGCTTTGGCATATGTACGGCGGCGAAAATGGTCTTGAGGAAGAAGCTCTTGTCTCAACTGAATCTTATGTGGAAACAACTGAAAATCCTTATGCAAAATTGTGGCCTAAGTTGTTCTATAAAGACAAAGACCCTGATCACGGCGTCAAATTGAGGTTGATGAATTGTTTTGAATAGTTTCTTGAGCAGCAGTAATGTTTTTAGTCGATCTTGCAATGCGTTGTAGTTTATGCTTAAGCGAATCACCTACCGACCCTCTTTCTTCGAAATCATATATTACTAGATAAACTCCCCCCGGGGGCACATGATAGTATTTTTGGAACCTACTATTCCATTTAGACTGGAGTCTTGCGGGGTAAAAGGGAGCCCAGGCCCCTCAAAGGCTAGTAGGAGTCACCTGAACAATCCACATATTTCCACGGGAATCAGTACGTTCGCAGAGTTCACTATTTGTCTCTTTAGACAATTAGCTGTTCTCTGACTGGTTATTGAGGTTGGCCCCTATATGGGAGTATCGTGGTGGTTGTGGTTTCGAGAACCTCGTGAGAGTTTGTGGGTCGGATCATTCAAAATGAACACAATGAATTAGTTCAGGTCCAGTGAGTATGAATGCCGTCGTGTTCTTAATTATATTAAGCTTCATGCGTTCTGAACCAGGAGTTGGAAAGTCTCCAACTCTTTAGCAAGGAGTGAAGGCTGCGCCCTACTTCGGGCTTTCGAAATTGCTACTAGGAGTGACCGGAGGATATACGTATTCGATGGCCTCCTAGGGCGTGAATGACGTTTGCAAATCATTCAAAGTGGTTTGACCATCTGATTATGACTACGTAGTCGGTGCAGATGTAAATCAAATCACGCATTACTGGATAAATAGTGGGTTTTGTTGGCACATTGTTCATCCCAAAAATTTTCCGTAACTTTCTCATTGTTATCGTTGTTAAAATGTTTTAACGATTAAAACACGTTGGTTTATCGAATATTTTTCCATTATAAATGGACTGCCAAATATGAATTCTCAAAACTAATGTTTACTAAAATGGCGGCAAAACAAAGTAGTATCCCTTCCCGACGGACATCCTGTATATTCAATAAATTCTTTAATACAATGTAATATAATACCTGAAGAGAGATCTGCTTAAAAAGTATTATTATCATTTTATTAAATTATCTTTTCTTCGATTTTGAATTGTTTAACAATTTTTTCTTACATAAAATTCATTATTTTTTTTTAATCTAACAAAAATAGATGAAGAAATTACAGGAAAAACTAAATTATTCCCATCCATATTTTAACTACTGAATTCCCATGATGGAAATTTTATTACATAAAAGATAAAAGTGCTTCTGCTGTTACATACGTTCATATTTACATTAAATAAGCAGTCGAAATATACAAATATGATATACTACCAACTACAAAATTGACGCCGCTAGCGGAAAAATATAAACAAATGTATCATAAAATGCAAACGTTATTTAGTGCGTATAATAAGTAGCAACGCAATAGACATGTGTACGAGTATGTAAAAGGGTGGTTTAATAAGTGTTTGTTTTTTGAATTATAAAAGTAACTTTTTGTTAACAGTATTATTGTTTTGAATCACTAATCATTTTTGGAATTATGTGTTAGTACAGTCGAAAGCTTTTTTCACGTCACTGAATGTGAAGGTGTTATAAAAACATGAGTATATTTATCAATCCACCAAAATTTATAATTTGTTGTCTTTTAAATATTAAATAAATTGTTAATTTTAACCAAAAATACAAATTAATGCCAGAAACATAGCTGGGAGGAAGAATAAATTATTTTTTTGCGAATATTCAACGTGAGAAATATAACATATTTGTGTATATCAAAATACATATAGCTAACGCGCTAAATGAAATTTAACAGGCGTAACAAACTCTCAATATTCTACCTCTTACACACATAAACGAGACGATATACGTGGTAGTTGCGAGTGACAATTTTTCAAATAATTTTTAATCTGTTTAATTACTTTTCACTGCAAGATTTAATTTATTTTTGTTTATACGAAACAAAAACTATTTTAAATAATAAATTTTATAATAAATAACACACTATAAACTGAAGCATGTAAACAAAAACTAATCATCTTATGATTTTGTGGTCCTGATTCAGTTTCAGTGGACGTTTATAAGCAATGACCTCTTAATGATGAATTTGTTATGCTCTGTGAAACATGTTAATCCTTAAAGTTGTCTAGTCATATTTTAGTTAAAGTCTATTCGTTGTCTGGTTATGATTTAGCTATAGTCTACTGAAATTCTTTATTTATATTTTTGTCGTTATCTAATCTGATCATGGTTAAGTGATACATCTAACATATTTTGATTACCCAGTATCATTGATTACCCATAATCCACTCTTTTGTTTTTTTAGTCTAATAGACTAACCATGGCCAAGATTATGACTAGACATAATCTTGTCATGAACCAATCATAGTCAAATCGCAGTGTTTTCATAACAAATTCATAATCTTGTCCTTATCTAATCATAGTCTAATCATCTTCTTGTTATGATTCAGTAACAATCTTATCACAATCTAAACCTCGACAATCTAATCATAGTCTTGTCATAATATTGTCATAAGTTAGTCACAGTGGTGTCATATTTTAGCCATAATCTCTTCATAAATTAATCACCGTCTTTTTATAGTCTAGTCTCACTGTTGTCGTAATAAAGATATGATCTATTCGTAGTCACAGTTTTATCTTAACTTCACAATCTAGTGATAATCTTGCCATGATACAGTTATAAATTAGTCATGGTGCTGTCATAATGTAATCATAATCTAGACATAGTCTTGTAGAAATTAACTTATAGTCTTATACTTATAATCACAGTATAGTCCTATGACTATTCTTTTCATGATGCAGTCCTTATTTAGTCATCGTGACTTGTCACAATCTAATTATTGTCTAGTCGTAGTCTTGTTAAAATTTAGTCTAGACACAGTCTTATAATAATCTAGTCATAGTCTAATATTGCTATTTCCTGTCCTAACTGGCTGGTTTGCAGTCGAAGACGAGCGCTTTCGATGCGAATGCATCATTCTCAAGCCGCGTTGTGGTTTGTACTGGTGAGTCGGTGTTGGCGTTCAGGCAGTTCTCACTGACTCACCAGTACAAACCACAACGCGACTTGAGAATGATGCATTCGCATCGAAAGCGCTCGCCTTCGACTACCAACCAACCAGTTAGGACAGGAAATAGCAATATTATTTCATTTACTGGCGGAGGAAGAATAAACAACATAATACTAGTCATAGTCTTAATACAACTTAGTGACAGTCTTATAATCTAATCATAGTCTAATCATATTCTAATCACAGCTTTGCCAAAATCTAATAGTCTAGGCACATCCTAGACATATCTAGTCATAGTCAAGGAAGAGTATAGCAACAGACTTGTTTCATTTTACTCATAGTCTAGTCATAATATAAGTATAACATTATAACTAAGAAACTGAACAGCATTAAAAAAATAACCGTATACTTTGCTGGATATATGACCAAAATTTTATGCCAATTATTTTTGTTATTGTTGTTTGTAAAATATCAACTTTAAAGATTTACATAGAATACAAGACAGAATATCTGACGCAAATATTCCCATGAAGCGACAATGTTCAATAAAAATAACAAGTCGTTATAATAACGATAAAAGAGCGATATAAATAATTGCCAAAAAACAAAACTGTTGCAAGTATTAAGAGCAAAATTAACACAGTGGTGCTCCAAATTCTTAAAGGACTTTGACTTTTATCAAATAGAGTTCTGGCAAAATTTCAACATTAAAAAAGAAAATACGAAAACGAATATACGAAAGTATAAATATTTTTTACATTCAGAGAGTGATTTTTAATATCATTTTAATTTGTCGTACACAAAATATTAAGTAACGAAATCGGTTGAAACAAAAAATGTTTTAATGCGTTGACAAACCTCGTACACGTTATGAAAGGTTAACGAGCTAATTTGGTTCTACTCAAATCATTTGTTTTCGGTTTTTTGCAATTTCGATTTCTGGCTTTCCAAAAATTAGTCAATTTTGAAAGTTTCCAGTTCTTTATGCCTTTCGATAATATAATAGTTTTAGGTGCAATCATTTTATAGTCTTAGTATACTGTTGCTTCACTCTTTATTATATTTTTCTGAGAAGGTAAAAAATACAAGACTGTAACTTCTAGTTAAAGTCTTAATGTAGAAATTTACCGCGTACAATGTATTTTTCCTCTTTTTATCCTTTTATAAACTTTATGTGTGACATCAATTATGTGTCTCTACTTACATATAAAAAATATGCGACACAATTTTACTTTTTTAATTAAGTAAAGAAATAAAAATTAATTAATAACAGCAGCAAAAATGCTACAATACCAGCCAGCCAGCCATCCAGCCAGAGACGACTGTGTTTCTCTAGATATTTAAAAGCGGTTAAAAACAAAAGTTGGAGAAAAAAAAACAACAACAACAAAAAATGAGAAATAAATAAGTAAAAATATATTTTATTGTTTAAGACTATAGTTACAGAAATCTATTTTAACTTTTAGAAAAAAGGAGAAGCGATACGCAGACAACAAGAAGAGCTAGTTAAAAAGATAATTAAAAAATTAAATGGCTAAACAGAACCAACTTTAGAACAGCTAAGAAAACAGTTTGCAGCACTTAAGATAGCTTTTTCTGTTTGACTTTATTATTCAATAATAATAATAATAATTGAGAATAAATTACAAAATTGGCAGCAACAGCAAGAACAAATGAATTTTTTTTTTTTAATAGATATTATTTTCGTAGCCTCTGCATAGTATTGCTTTCGAGTATACATATATTTATTTCATAGTTTATTTCGTCATTATTAGCTCAAACTCTCTCTCTTATCTTATCTCTCTTACAAAATCTGTAGTAAGATTAGCTGCTTAAATTGAAAAGTTTCGAGAAGGCATAGCGCAGATTTGACTTCCTAAGTTTTTCAGTAAAAAATATGTTATACATCTTAGGAATTGATACAAATATTATTCGCCGTTAGCAAATTTATGCAGCCATCTACACCACAGTATTATGTCTTTACGACGAGACTCGAAATACTTGTTTCTTTGTTTAAAAATATTCACTTCTAACACGAAGTGCTATCCAGGCTATATATAAAATATAGCTCCGGTGATAACGCAACAGTTGTTTTCACCATTTTCCCCTTGTTCGCCTTTAACGTAGCTGTAAGCTACCTCACGTAGCTACATAACGACTATAAATTTTTTTCTATTCAATTAACTGTTGGGACTTGAACTCATAACTTGGCATGGCTAATTATAATCAACACATTTTAGTACTTTTTACAGCGTTGTAGGAGAAAGTTAAAACTTTTTATTATTATTTAAGTATTATTTTTATTCGACCTTTTTTTAAATAAATTAGTATTAATCTTAATAATGATCTTTTTTAAATAAATTTACCACTATATTTTCATTATTTCACTTTCCCTTGGAAAGCTTCTTCAGGAAATTTATATTTATAAAAAAAAATAAAAATAAAAACTAAAAATTAATTTCCTGAAGAAGCTTTCCACGGGAAAGTGAAATATTGAAAATATAGTGGTAAACTTATTTAAAAAAGACCATTACTAAGATAAAAAGTAATTTTTTTAAAAAAACTTTTTACTTAAAGCCTATTTAGCTATTGAGCTAGAAGGTGCCTTTATGAGTGGCCAACCAGAATAGATAAATGTCTCAATCACAAAACACAAGCTAGAACTAAAATCGATTAAACTGACTAATTTAAATTTAAAATAGAAACAATTCCGATCTATTGAGAAAAAAGTTAAATGAAATAAACAATTATATAACGGAGGGTCCAATTCTAATGCACGCTGTTAATTGTGAGTCACACATTAGCGTCAAATTTTTTGGCTAACCCATTTTGCTACTTCTTTGCATCAGTATTTGACAAATTAATTAATCATGATGAGCCGTATAACTGAGCAGCGCATTAAACATCTGACGCATGTAACTGATACAAATTCACGCGCTTACAAAGTTCAAATGACTCAAGCGCTAAACCCTACTTATCATTTCAAGCATTGTGAATGAGTGGAATGATGGGTTAGTTAAAAAGATTGAAATGAATGGTTACTTTACAACCATCTTTCACCTCAATAGATTAGTTGATAAGCAAAATTTCCGTATTTGGTAAATGAAAATCCAAATAGTCGTTGCATCCACTAAGAGTGAGTTTTTCCTATGGTTTATAGAGTGAAAATGAGATCGGCCAAGCAGTTGCTGTCAATGGTGTTCGCTATCACAAGATGATAAAGGACTTCTTGTAGGCTGATATTAAGGACATGGATCTGGACGACATGTGTTCCAACACGATACTGCCATTTGGCACACAGCCAAAAACATAATGCACATGTTATCTCACGTGGTGGCGATACAAATTGGCTGCCTCGATCATGTGACTTCACATCATTAAGCTTCTTTCTTTTAAAAGAAAAATAAACGTCAATAAGTCAACAGTTCAAGAGGATGAAACTATTCGGCACACTAGCGACATTGAATCTGAATTATGTGTTAAAGTTATTGAAAATATGGATCATCTACTAAAATGTATCCACCGAAGCTGTGGAGATGTAGCATTTTCACAGATTCTTCAATCGCAATAAAATGTATTAAGATAATAGGCTGAAAGCTTTAGTCTCACCTGCAATTAATGCCACCCATTCTAAAAAAATAGTTATAAAAATATAAAATTTATAATAACTTTGCGTAACTTATAAATTTTTATAAATTCTCATATTTGCTTTTGCTTTCTTCTAACCGGTTTATTAATGTATCGATTTAATATAGTCGTTAATGAATTTGAAAATAGCTGCTGTTCACGCACTTCGTTTTAAAGTACACTAAAGTAATTTTGATTAATTTTAATTAACTTTAACCAGTCCCTAGTCGGTCTTCTTCTTATGGCTTGTGAAATACTTAGCATTTAAATAATTTTTTAAGCGATAACACATAAAAAAACCAACACACAATACGAACCCATATTAAATTAAAATTTATAAGTACGCATTACGAACAAACGCTCTATGTTATTAATGTATATGTGTATACGTGTGTATGTGTGTGTGTGTGTGTGTGTGTGAGTGTGTGTGGTAGAGTGATTGTATTTAATACTACACTTACACTTGAATATATTGCTTCTCCATTTTTTATTTTTGTTTAATTTCATTGGAATATTTTGTTAAGTTGTTGGGACTTCGTATACAACAAATAGATTTTTTTATTATTTACGTGTTCAGAAAAATGTGTGTGTTCAAGAGAAATTGAGTGTATGTGTTTGTGTGTGTGTGTGAGTGTATTGTTAGCAAGTATCGCTTTGTTTTGGTGTCTTTTGCAACTACTTAAAATGTTTAAGTAAAGAAATTTATTATTTTATTTTTTTGTTTTTGTTGTTGTTGTTGTTGTTGTTGCTGTTGTCTTTTTTATAAATATATTTATGTTTTTATGGTTTCCAATTAAGCAGTAAATTAAAAGCTCGTTTGCATGCGACAATACAATATTTTATTAACAATCACTTATCCTACAGCTTCACACACACATTTCCAAATACATATATACACAAATATATTAAAATATACACATACAAAAAACATTTTACTGTTCATGTACAAAAATAATTAAGAGTTGTTTCAATGCTTTTTAGTTGGCTGCTAATGTAGAGCTTTGTCAATGTGTTAATGACGTTTTTTGTACTTAAACAGCTTTTGGCTAAAAAAAAAATTGTTTTTATTGTTTTTTGTTAATATTTGCGTTTATGTATGTGTAGTATTTGTATGTGTGAGTTAGAGTGCTTGTGCCGGCGTGTTGATTTTATTAATTTTTATCATCTATAAAGAGGAATCTTTGTCATTTCTTTCACCAAAATTTTGTTTTATCATAAATATCTTCTCTAAATATGGTTTTTATTAACGAAAACCAGAAAATATTATGCTTTTACGAGAGTTATTGTTTATGAAATAAAGACTCTTAAAATTCATTCATTATAAAAATTTGCCATAAACCCACTTTCCAACAGCCACCAATTTTTTTCAAACATTTTATATTAAATCCTTTTGCTTTGAAATCTATTACAAAAAAAAATTAATTTAAAGTTCTTTTTGTTTGTTAGAAATGATTTGTAGTGTATGAAATTATGTTTAAAAAATTTTACGATTTTCAATTAATAAAAGTTGCAAATAAACGTAAAATTAACAAAAAATTTATTGTTTTTTTTCAATTGAATAGATATTATCGTTAAATCAAAGTTGCTTCTTATTAAAAAAAATAACTATAGATATCAACTACTTTTACAATTTTTAATTCCGCTTAAGTTCATATATTTTGAATTTTAGAGAGAACAGCAAAATTAAACAATAGTCTTGTGTTATGCAGCATTCTCTGGATCATTAAATCTGTTGACATAACTATCTACCTTTAGAGTGTACGTCGTCTTTTTAATCAACTATTTTAATAATTAAGAATAGGAAGAATATTGATAGATAATTTTCAATTTAACTAGGCAAAACCCGAACCCGAACCCAAAGATTTTTCGTTATTAATCGTCACATACAAGATACTTTCTGCTTACTATCGTTTAATTTATTTGAAACCTAAATATTTTATGTCTATTATTAGCGGCTATTAATAGTCTCTTAAAATATTTTAATAAGACCATAGATGAATTGTAGTGCTATAAGTCCCGGTGCTCCTTTTTAGCGACACAGGCAAGATCGAATGGATTATCATTCTATTCTACATATAAAGGGTGTTTTTTTAAGCCCGATAGAACTTGAAATTGTAAAAAATAACGCAAAAAATTAAATTGTAATCAAAATTTCTTTTTTATTCGAAGGATCAATACGTGACATTAACATTTGAAAATGATTTCGGGCATATGGGCACCGCGGCTGTTCTTGACGAAGCGCATTCTGGACGTCCAATTTTGGGCCACTTTTTCGAGCACTGCTGGGCGTATGTCACGAATAACACGAACAATGCTGTCCTCCAAGGCGTCAATTGTTGCTGGTTTATCAGCATAAACCAGTGACTTCACGTAGCCCCACAGGAAATAGTCGAGTGGTGTCAAATCGCACTACCTTGGAGGCCAATTGACAGGTCCATTTCTCGAAATCAACTTATCGCCAAATTTTGATTTCAATAAGTCGATGGTTGCGTTCGCTGTATGGCACGTAGCGCCATCCTGTTGAAACCTCATCTCGTCCGGATCAATGTCATCCATATTTTCAAACAAAAAATCATTGATTATGGTGCGGTAACGATCTCCATTGACCGTAACGCGAGCTCCGGCCTCATTTTGGAAGAAATAAGGTCCGATGATGCCACCAGCGTGAAAACCGCACCAAACGGTGCATTTTTCTGGATGTAATGGAGTCTGTAGGGTCTGTTGTGGACTGGTCTCACTCCATATGCGGCAATTCTGCTTATTAACAAACCCGTTAAGCCAAAAATGCGCCTCATCGCTGAACACAATTTTGCGATAAAACAACGGGTCAGTTGCCAACTGCTCTAGAGCCCAATCGGCAAAAGAACGACGCATACAATGGTCTCGTGGCTTCAATTCCTGCACCAGCTGGATCTTATACGGATGTAGGCCGTGATCTTTGCGCAAAATTTTCCACGTAGTGGACGGACAGATCCCCAATTCCTGCGACCGACGACGAATTGATAAATTTGGATCTTCTTCCACACTTTCGTTTACAGCGGCGATATTCTCTTCAGTACGCACATTCCTTCGACGTGTTGGTGTTATTGCATCCTCTAGAGAGTATGTGGTACGAAATCTATTGAATGGCTTGTTCAGATGCACGATTATGTACGCCATAAAAATGACGAAGTCGTCTATAAGTTGCGCGAATCGACGACTGATTTTCAAAGTAAATTTGGATAATTTCGTAGCGTTGTTCAAGCGAGAGTCTATTCATGATGATTTGTTAGAGTATACTAAAACAAATAAAAAAAAAATGTTTAATCAAAATTTCATTTTTTGTGTTACTTTTTACAATTTAAAGTTCTATCTAGCTTAAAAAAACACCTTTTACTTATTTTTATTCCGTAATTATCTTTATAGTTGGAAGTTTATTTTATAATTTTTATAAAAGATGCGAAAATGTGAATGTGTGTAAGTGTACTTGTGTGTGGCGGCGAAAGGCTGTATAAAGAAGAATTTTATGAACAAGAGTCAGTTGGTAGGCAGCCAGCCGACAGATAACAGGCTAATACAGAGAAGTCGCAAATTGGGCAGTGGTGTTTACCCAGCCTGGTTTGTGCCTATAGTCGCTACTGGGAGTAGTCAGAGCAGCATTAAATTGTGTTTTAGTGGTTATTACCCTGCGCAATTTTCTGTGTTTCTGGGCATTTCCCATGTACAGCAACTATTATCTCGTTGTACTGGCCATGGTAGCACTAGTGAGGTTACAAACCGGGAAGTGGTGTTTACCCAGCCTGGTTTGTGCCCACAGTCGCTACTGGGAGTGACCATAGCAACGTTAAATTGTGTTCCAGTGATTATTACCCTGCACAATTTTTGCTCATCTGGCTATTTCCACTAAGTGTGGTACCTAGCCCAAAAATTAAATTAAAGAATTAAAAAATATATATCTATTAAATTTTAAGCTAGGTGTCGCACAATTAAGCGCAGCGTGCAATATGATATATTTTAAGACTGCAAAGCTATCCACAATGGAATAATAGCGCCCAGAGTTTTTTTGTTTTCAGCTTTATGCCATTAAGCTGTTTAATATAGATATTGCTTAAAGAATTTTGTTAACAATAGTAACTACTTCAGTTTAAACAGGGTTTTATAGTGACGTAATATTTCCATCGCCTACGACAAATTAATTGTTCTACAAGCCTTAAGAAGGCAGCTACGATCACTAGATTAGTGACGAGTATTAAGCTACTCTAGTGATTAGTAGATTTTCAAAATCAGTTAATAAAAAAGATGGCTCTTTGACTTGTGACTTTCGGTATAAAGCTATAAAATTCAAAATCGCTTAGAAAATAGATTACGCATGTTGTTATTAGTGTTTGTGTTTGTATTAACACAGTGAAGTGATTCATTACCAATCAGATTCAAAAGTGGTGATTTCAACATAGATGACTATGAGAGACAAGTCAGCTGAAAAATGTGCAAATGAGGAATTGCCAGCATTAATCGCCGAAGATTGTTGTCAAATCAAGAAAAACTCGCATTGTTATCGTAAATCAGACAGCAAGGCAATTAAAGATGTTTAAAAGCACTGGGATTCACTAAAAATCAGGCAAATTGAGTCCCATATGAATTGAAGCCGAGCGAGCTTGAATGGCGATTTTGCATGTCAGAAATGATGCTTGAACGCTACAAAATGAAGAAATTTTTATATCGTACTGTTTTTGGTGATAAATAATAGTTTCACTAAGATAACGAAAAGTGTAAAAAGCCATATGTTAACCCGGACAACTAGCAAAATCAACGCCGATGCCGAATATCAATTATAATGCTCTGTATTTGGAGAGATCAGAAGCGTATTTTGTATTATGAGCTGTCGGGTTAGACAATGACAAGAGATCTGGTTCGTTTAACGAGAGCAATCAATGAAAAACGTACGGATACCAGGCCCAGCCAAAAACTATTTTGAAAACAGTTGATGGAAACTTTTAGCTTACCCGACTTATAGCCCAGATCTTGCCTCTTCTGAGTACCTTTTATTTCTATCGATGCAGTACGTCCTCTCAGAAATACACATCACTTATAACAGGATATCCGAAATCGGCTTGGTTCATTTTTTACCTCAAAGCCAGAGCAGTTATTTTGACGAAGAATCTATGAGTTGCCAGAAAGTATCGATTGAGAATATTTTGAATAATGTATCAATTCATTATGTTATTATAACGAACGCATTATTTAAACAGAAAAAAATCGACATTATTAACTTGTATACCTATTATCGTTCGGTCAGATTAATTTTTGATATGCCCATAAACAAGCACATGCATATACACGTTTCTGGAACACGAAATAAGATATGAAATTTTTAAGCAATATAACTAAAACAACAGCCCTTGTATGTGACACTGGCATTAAAGATATTTTCAATATTTAATTACAGGTTTTAAGCATAACTAAACACCATCAAACGTGACATACACACATCAGAAATTTCTCCCCCTTATTTCCATTAAAACTATGACACTCATTTTATTATTTAAAACAAACTAATTATTTTAATTTCTTGTTATTTTAAAAATCCTTTTCGAAAAGTTTCTCTATTCACTCAAAATAAAACCAACTGTGCGAAAATTACGGAAATATAAAGGAAGCACTAATGAAAAGGAGTAACCCCATTACTGTTGCTATCAAAAAATAAAAAAAAATACTCGTACAAATTTTATCCTATGCCGGCAAGTTTAGATGAAATACACAATAACAAGATTTTAAGGCACATACATATACATATACACACACCACTACTACTACTACTTAAGCTTTTAATACACTTGAACCGTTTTTGTTTTCAAAATTATATTTTATGTGCCAGAAATAAACGCCTTAAATTCATTCGTATAAAAGTGTTTATAAATGTAATTATACTTGAAACATTTAAGTAAAATATGGCATTTAGCTCAAACACTTTTCTAAAGGTAAAAAACTGTAATTAAAAGCTATTTGCTATAGAAAGTTAGAAAAGAAAAAACAAATCACGCACACAGAGAGAGACATTTAAAAATTTAAATAAAAATATATAGAGAAAAGCAGTGTAATAATGTTTGTAATAGTGTTTGTGTGTGTGAATAACTGTAATTGACTGTATAAATGTGACGAATAAGTTTTGTGGCGAAGAGTTTGTGGTTAAAATTGTGTGTCAATGTTTGCTAACATACGATACAAACTTGTAGCACATTCAAAAGCCACATACCGTTTTAATGCGCAGAATTAAATTAAGACTTTAAGTGGTAAAGAAATATTTCAAATAGACAGTTATTTCCAGCCTTTCCTTCGCTACCATCTACATTAAAGCAAATAGTAAAGACATGAAAAGTTCCTTTTGCTACTGCTTTCAATTCAGCTATCGTAATTAGAGAAAATAATATTTTTTTTGTATTAAACAGCTTTGACGCTTT
Source organism: Trichopoda pennipes (assembly GCA_030448955.1). Classification (NCBI taxonomy): domain Eukaryota; kingdom Metazoa; phylum Arthropoda; class Insecta; order Diptera; family Tachinidae; genus Trichopoda; species Trichopoda pennipes. The sequence goes on from JASKUP010000098.1 coordinate 3,899,628, forward strand.
ACAGCGTTTAGAGCTACACAAGCTCCTGAAAATAAAAATTTAGTTCATCACTAATACAATGCAATCTTAATGACTGAGACATGTATATGGGTTATCAGTATTTAAAGCAAACTTAAACTTAATGTAACTGATTCCTATCGTAATGTCTCATACTAACGTCCTTTCTCTTCATACGTTGAAAGCTCAATATTTCAATATTTTATAAAATTGAATATTTTTACCACATGCGGCTATAGCTTAGACAGTTAGGAATTTGACTACTTAACATTTAATTGGTGTGTGATGGCATGAGTTCGCATTCCAACAGCATCATATCGTTGATATTTATTGTTATCATATCAAATCGTATTAGAAACTAAATAAAGAAAAAAAATAACATGCAATTATATTATTATATTATATTATTCGATCTATGATTTGTTTTCAGTAATGATGTTTTCTCCTTAATTAATAAAAGTTGTGATATTGGTGTTGCTTTTGTTTATATAAAAAAACAATTCAACAAAAACAACATTTGAAAAACTTTAATAAAGTTATCAAAACTTTTTTTACGTTCAAGCCAGTTATCGGGGAAGTATAATATTCCATATTATATTTTTTTTTTGTCCCTACAATACAAAAAAAGCTAAGAAATCAATTGTCAATTCCTGTATTATTCGAATTTAACTTCAGCACAACTTAATTCGAATAAATAAAATCGATTAAAAACAAACTCTCATATTTGTTGTTATATATATTAAGCATATTCGCTGCCATAATTTTAATTCAAACATAATTTGCTAAAGACCATGGAAGTATTGCAATTCCAAAATTAAATAATTGTGTCGGCTTAAACTAAACGATAAACAAGAAAAGTGCGAATCAAACAAAGGATCATCTCTGAAACCACAATTACCTTATATGTGTTATTGAAGACTCTTTACAAGCATAGTGTGATGAATTTTTTAAATTTACATGAAATTTACTTTATTCGAAAGATAATCTTCTGGCATTATAATTTAAACATAACTTCTGGTCATATGATCGTCGCGATAGGCTTGGACGTAGTCTTAATCTTCGTGGACTCTAACGACTTCACATACCTTTACACCCCACAAAAAATAGTCTAAAGGCGTTAAAATACACCAACTTGGAGGCCAATTCCCAGATCATGAGCCATAGCTGCACGAGCTCCTACACATAGTGGTTATTCCCTTGATAACAGAAAAAGTCTATTCATGACTCTATAGCGATCACCATTGACTGTAACCTTCTAACCAGCATCGTTTTTAAAGAAGTATGGACCAATAATTCCACAAGCCCATAAAGCTGATCAAACAGTGCGTTTTTCTGGATGTAATGGTGTCTCCACATAGTCTTGACCATTACCATCATTTTAAATATGGAGGTTTTCTTTATTGAGGTATCCATTCAAGCAAAAATAGGCTTCGTCGCTAAACGTAATTCCCTTATGAGAGTCAGGATCAACAGCAATCTTGTTTTGGACCCAATCTGCACAATTTGAAAGTGTTGCTCTGACGTTATTTTATTTATGCTGAAATGCAGAATCAAACCACTTGACAGCTGACAAAATAGACGCCGGTTAAAGAAGTTTTCTATAACTTTATTAAAAATATCTGCTGTTACTCAAGATACAGTGGGGCCTGAGTGCCTCTACATACTTACATTACAACGTGTAGCTTTTCTTATATAGTTTTTGAAATTTTTGAAGTAATTTTAATTACCTCGCTTATTTTCGATAGTATGTGATTAATATCCTTACTTTTTTTGCAATGTCTTATAATAAAAATTTAAAACATATTCCTGATGCCTGCATCATGAGTAGTCCCAATACAATCAATCTAGAGTTAAAAAAACGTTTTCAATTATTTTGGGCCAACACTGCCTTTTTAAAAATGAAATTGATTTTGGGTGCATATATGTGTGTTTAATTTATGCTTCTTCTTTAAATATGTTATTTCTAGTTTATCATTAAAATATGCTTGGAACTCCAAACCCACCTGAATATTTTCAACAGTTTCATTTATAATACAACTATTTATTCACTTAGTTATTTACCTACCAGCTTATTTACACAGGAGCATTAACGCAATATCTACTACAAACTAACGTTCACTCACTTGTTTTGTGTTAAGTTTACTGTTGTTTTCTGTTCTGGCTTGTATTTATTTTCTTCTTATTTCATTTCATATGCAAAATGTTGATAATTCATGTGGTTTTATTCAGGCGTACGATTGTACGATTTTCGCATTTCTATTTTCTCTACATGCGTAAACGTATTCTAAAAAGTGTTTGAAGAATACAGATGCTGTGTTGGTCTAACTATAAAGCTTTGCAGTTCTCCTATTATACTGATTCTGCCTGATATTATTATGTTCGAACGCTATTCATTTCCTAGGAAGTCGAAGTACGATATTAGTACTCTAGAGTAATCGCAATTTGCAGTAAATTATTTGAGCTTTATGACTATGATACATTATTCCTGATATATCTTATCCTGATATATCTTACTGAAGGCAGGGAAGTAAATCTCTTTGCTTTTTTGAGTACTGACATACTTTTCTCATGGAGACCTACAATATTTTCGAGCAAACTGCAAAACCATTCTTATTTCTTCGTAGCTAGTATAACCGCAAAAGCAGTGTTTTTATTCATGCTACTAATCGTGGAAGTCGTTTTGATCTTGATCCGTTGTTTTGTCACATTTATCTTGAGTTAAAACCGCTTCTGGCTTCGTCTTTTAGGAACCCAAAAACAAACTGACATAATGCAGACTTTTCTAATGTCATATACTTAAGCTATATAATACCAAGAACTGTAAATCAACAATATTAGGGAAGATTCTAATTAAATAATAATTGAGGCGTTATTTTAATAGTATTATTACGCATGGGTTTTGCTTAAGTTTTAAAAGAATATAATTAACTAATAAAGTAAACATATTAACTGGGTATGCTGTTTATTAACTGCGTAGTTTTCTAAGAAAACTTATACACGCAAGACAATAACAATTTTCTTGTTACAAACTGCCTAAAAAACTTATACACGTCAGAAAAGAACAATAACTATCTTTAAAAAAAATTCCATGAAGACACTTTAACAGCATAAAAATAAAAACAAAAATACACACAGACAAACAGGAGTTATGTTATCACATCAACCACCACCAAAACCCCAAAGACAGCAACAAACGAACACAACCAACAACAACATACCCCAATAATTTATATATATCATTTTTGTATTAGTGTCATTTATCGTTTATATATTTTTTGGTTTAACATACTTAAAAACAATGTCATTTATCGTTTATATTTTCTTTGTTTAACTTACTTGAAAACATTGTATTGGTGTCATTTGTCGACACAATTTTTATATTTAAGTACCAATGTCGCTGATCAGCAAAATCGATACAATTTTATTGGAACATTGTATTGGTGTCATTTGTCGACACAGTTTTTATGTTCAAGTACGATATTGGCTGATCAGCAAAATCGATACAATCTTATTGGAACATTGTATTGATGTCATTTCTCGACACAATTTTAATATACACAACTTAAGTGGAATATTGAATCATCAAATTATCAAAATTACATATTATAAATAGCTAGTTTTTAAGAATAAAGATTATTGTAATAAGAACATCAGAAAAGAGAAGAAGTATTTTTTTTTAATTAAGTGGAATAAAACGGAAAAACAAGTGAGATAAAACAAAACTGGCGCAGTCGACGGCCAGCAAATCGGTGCAGAAAAAAAAAAAACGAAATAAAAATCCTGTATTAACAGCCGTTGATTCACAATTCAAGGGAATATTGAATAGGGATCAGGTGCCGAATTCATATCGACACCAGGCTAACAGGATTCGTTTGAACAACGACCGTCTGTTTGAGTACAAGAGAATATTGTACTCAGATTGATACCAGGTCAATAAGGCACCGAGAGGATCTTAATCCTTAATTGCTGGGAAAAAGGAACCACACCAATGGACGGCATCATCCTCATAGGGGCTCTGTAAGTACTATTGTGTGCTAGAAATAGAAAATATATATATAAAAAAAAAAAGTGTATAAGGAGAAAATAATAATAATAAAAATTTTGAAAAAAAAAATATATATCAATATATAAAATTAAATACAAGAGAAAATATTTAAATTTTGAGAGAAAATTAAAGTAATAAATGTAAAAAAAAAAAAAATTGAATACAAGAGAAAATAATAATAATGAAAATTTTGAAGAAAAATATCAATACAAGAGAAAATATTTAAATGAAAATTTTGAAAAAAAAAAATCAATATAAAAGCAAAAAAAAAAATGTATGAAAATTGAATACAAAAGAAAATAATAATAATGAAAGTTTTGAAAAAAAATATCAATATATGAAAAATTAAATATTTAAATAAAAATTTTAAAAAAGAAAATCAATATATGAAAATTGAATACGGAAAATTTTGAAAAAAAAAATCAATAAATAAATGAAAAAGTGAATACAAAGGAAAATATTTAAAAGAATATATATATCTAAAAGAAAAAATATAATTAATTTAAAATTTTGGAATCTGGAAAAATCAAGAGAAAATATTTTAAATCAATATAAAAGCATAGGAAATTTTTACAATTTTTGCACAAATACATTTTAACAAATGCACTACTTTTTTTTAATAATTTATTATACTATAATTGTCAATCTTATAAACCAAGAGAAAAGAATTAAACGAAAAGAGGTGGTACATATCAAATTGTGTGTTGAAATATAAGTGAAAAATTTATTTAATCAGAAGTTTTGTGTTTAATGAATAGGAAAAATCTATTCTTTCCTAAAATCTTTAAATCAGGCAGTCTTCCTACTATACACGAAGGCAATAGTTTAGACTTTAGAATGTCCTTAGGAAAAGCAAATCAAAGTGAAGAAGTGGCTCAGCCACCCATTCGGTCCTTTGACGTTTTCAATTCATTAAGAATACCAGATGCAATTAAAGATCTACCTAAATTCGAAGGTAATCCGAGATTGCTGCATGAATTTATAAGTAATGTGGAAGAAATACTTCTTCATATTAGAGGAACTGACAACACTCCTCAAGGCTTGATTTTATTAAGAGCCATTAGGAATAAGATAGAAGGCCCAGCCAACGAGGTCCTGAATATGTACGGAACATCCCTTAACTGGGATGAAATCCGTGGAAATCTTATTTCACATTATTCGGACAAACGGACAGAAACGTCCCTAATAAGAGACCTCCATTCTTTGAAACAGTATGGTAAACCAATAGAAAAATTCTATAGCGAAGTAATGGAAATTCAATCGGCATTATCGAATAACCTATCAATTCATGAATCTGAGAGTAACGTAATCAAAGCCAAGAGAGATCTCTTTGCTGAAATGTGTCTGAATGCATTTCTATCAGGTATGCGAGAACCTATGGGTTCAACTATTAGGGCAATGAGACCAGATTCATTGCCAATAGCCTTGGAATACTGTATTAGAGAACAAAACATTCACTACATAAGACCCAATTTGAACAGACCAAAATACCCTCAGTGGAGACAAAACAACCAACACATTCCATTCCAGAAATACTCATACAACTACCTAAGTACCACACCCAGACAGGAAAACTATTATCAACCCCGACGGAATTTCAATTATTTTACAAGACCTTACCCTACTAATAATAATAGTAATAATAATAATAACAATAATTTTGAACCAGGCCCAAATAATTATAATCGCAATTTCTCCTTCCAAAACAATCGAACATTCCATAGAAACTTACCTGATTATAAAACTAGTGAATATTCTGACAATTTTTCCCGTCAGGCAACTTGGGGGCAATCACGACCATCACCCGAACCAATGGAAACCAGTACTAGGTATTCAAAATTTGAGAGAGGGATTAATAAATTTAAAACAAGCCCAAGCACTCAAGTTAGTAGAATAACAAACAGGAACGAATTGAACAATATCAATGAATTTAGGAGTCCTCAAAATGAAAATTCAACTCCACATATCAATCATACAAATCTGGACCAATATGTAGATTATAATATTGACGACAACCAGGATTTTCGGCAATCAGCCTCAAAAGACAAACGGGATATATAGATTGCAACAAACATGGCAGTGTCTTACCTTATATTAATATAAGTTCCCCTTTTAACAGACATCTGAAATTTTTGATAGACACCGGGGCATCTTCATCATTCATTAATCCAAATTTTATAAAACCCGATGATATTAAGAACACAAACCCAATCACTATATCCACAATTTTACAAAAATATATTATTGATAAAAAAGTAACACTACCTATTTTCAAAGAATTTAAAAAGCCAGGAACCTTTTCATTCCTTGTTTTCAAATTTCACAATTACTTTGATGGATTGTTAGGCTTAGATTTTCTTACTGAAATTGGAGCCAAAATAGACTTAGTAAACCAAATATTAACTACAGACAATGTGGAAATACCCCTTGAAATGAAACCAAATTTTTCTTCAGAAAAATATACTATAGAATCAAACTCAAAGCATCTCGTAAAACTACCTGTTGATTTTAAACAGGGAGACATAATCATAGATACGATAACCCTAGACAATGGTCTATTTATTTCTCCAGGCATCTACTATGCGAACAATTGGTTTAGCATAATAGAAGTGGTCAATCCAACTGAAAATGATCAATCTCTTTTCTTAGAACAACCTATTAGGACAAATCCATACAATTCACAAAACTTCATTGAATTTAACAACTCCAATACCAATAATACACAAACCAATGAAAAAATTGAAAATTTACCTGCATTACTCCGAACACAACATCTCAATAACGACGAAAAGCAGAAACTTCTGAAATTATGTATTAGGAATAAGGACATTTTTTACAAAGAGGGACAGAATTTAACCTTCACAAATGAAATAAAACACAACATTAGGACAACAGACGATATCCCTATCCATACGAAATCATACAGATACCCATTTGTCCACAAAGAAGAAGTAAAAGGACAAATATCTGATATGTTGAAACAGGGAATTATTAGGCCAAGCTTTTCTCCATGGAGCTCTCCAGTATGGATTGTTCCAAAGAAGAAAGATGCTTCAGGAAAATTAAAATGGAGACTAGTCATTGACTACAGAAAATTGAACGAAAAAACTATATCCGACAGATACCCACTCCCTAATATTTCAGAAATCTTAGACAAACTGGGCAAGTGCCTTTATTTTTCTACATTAGACTTGGCAAGTGGATTCCACCAAATCGAAATGAATCCACGGGACATTCCAAAAACAGCCTTCACCGTAGAAGGAGGGCACTACGAGTTTGTGAGAATGCCATTTGGATTGAAGAATGCTCCCTCAACTTTTCAGAGAGTTATGGACAACGTCCTAAGCGATCTGGTAGGGAAAATCTGCCTAGTATATTTAGACGATATAATTATATTCTCCACGTCCCTCCAGGAACATATTGAAAGCTTAGGGAAAGTATTCCAAAGGTTGAGATCGTCAAACTTCAAAATACAACTGGATAAATCGGAATTCCTCCATAAGGAAATAGCTTTTTTAGGTCATTTGGTTACAACGGAAGGTATAAGACCTAATCCAACAAAAATTGAAGCCATCCGGAAATTTCCAATACCACGCACTAACCGCGAAATAAAGTCGTTTATAGGTCTACTTAGCTATTACAGAAAATTCATCCCTGACCTAGCAAAACTGACAAAACCATTAACGGAGTGTTTAAAAAAAGGTAGGAGAATAACATTGGACGATAGATACGTAAAATCATTCGAAACTTGCAGGAACATTCTGATGAACGACCCATTACTGCAATACCCTGACTTCTCAAAACCCTTTCTTTTAACAACAGATGCAAGTAACATTGCATTGGGAGCTATTCTCTCTCAGGGACATATAGGTAGCGATAAACCTATTTGTTATGCAAGTAGGACTCTTTCTGATAGCGAAATAAACTATTCCACCATTGAAAAAGAGCTTTTGGCAATAGTGTGGGCAACTAAATATTTCCGCCCTTATCTCTTTGGCCGCAAATTCAAAATAATTACGGATCATCGACCACTCACATGGCTGATGAGTCTTAAGGAGCCCAACTCCAAATTAGTAAGATGGCGATTAAAATTGGAAGAATATGACTATGAAATCATATATAAAAAGGGTAAATTAAACAGTAATGCGGACGCTTTGAGTAGAATTAGGTTAGATAACGACAACATTGCTGATGTAAACGTGAACGATTCAAGCCAACTATCCACAATACACTCATGCGACGAGAACCTGGGCGACGGTATACCAATTTCCGAGAAACCATTAAATGAGTTCAATTTACAACTTTTATTACAAATATCAGACGACGGACCAAACATGACAGTAGAAACCATCTTTAGAAATAAACAACGTCGGACAATAAAGGAAAAAGAATTTTCTGAGGATACAATAATTCAAATATTCAAAAAATTTATTCCATCAGGTAGATTAACTGCAATTTTCTCGGACAACCTCACCTTCAAAACTATTCAACTAATATATTCAAAATACTTTGCAAATGGGAAACAATTCCGTATCGTTCGCTGCACTAAAATATTAATAGACATTACCGAGCCTGACAAACAAGTACAGCTTATTCAGAAATCTCACGAAAACAGAAACCACAGAGGAATCATTGAAACCTATGACTACCTAAAAAGACATTATTATTTTCCCTCCATGCAATCCATAATAAATAAGACTTTAAATAATTGTGACACTTGCAACACCTTAAAATACGATAGACATCCACCAAAATTAAAATTCCAGGTTACAGAAACGCCAGACGCACCTCTTCAAATTTTACATATTGACGTTTACACTATAAACAGTAATTGCATTCTAACCATCATAGATAAATTTTCAAAATACGCAGCAGGGTACACATTACCATCTAGGACAAGCGTTTGCGTACTCAAAGCTATTAAATCATTCATGAATCTATTAGGAATACCGAAAAAAATTATTTGTGATCAAGGTACTGAGTTCACATCAAATATTTTTAAAGATTTCTGTAAACAATACGAAATAATACTTCACTTCACATCATTCCAACAGTCAAGCAGCAACTCCCCAGTGGAACGACTCCACTCAACCCTAACTGAAATTTACAGAATTATCATGAGCACAAGAAAATCAAAAAAGATAGAGGTAGACCATGAAGAAATATTAAACGAAACATTTATGACCTATAATAACACAATTCATTCATCTACAAAATTTACACCTTATGAATTATTTTTCGGAAGACCATACAATTTTTCACATGAGGTAAAATATAACAATGAGCATGAATTTCTTATTAAACTAAACGAATTTAAGGAGAAACTTTACCCATCAGTTATGGAAAAAGTTATGAAAGCAAAATTAAATAATATTAATAAACTTAATAGAACTAGAAAATACCCAGGTAATAGGGATACGAACGAGATAATATATAGGAAAGAATGTAGGAGAAACAAACTAACACCTAGATTCTCAAAACATATAGTATCAAAAGACAATGGTATTACTGTACGAACTACACATGACAAAAAATTACACAAATCAAAAATCCAGCTTAGAAAACGAAAGTAATTTACCTATTCCACATTTACAGCATACCCCTCATTTGCGGACAGATGTTAGAAATCCAAAACCTCGACAACAAACAGACAATAGTAGCCCTAAAGGTTGGCAAAACACATACAATCAAGAATAATTTTAATATTCATACACATACTAAACTTAGAATATTGTAATGAACAAACTTCAAGTTTACTTAATACCATACAATCATTTGAACAGCATAGAATATACCTGATTTTTAACATAAAGCTTCCTAATTTTTCCGAAAACACAAGTATTCTTTACCACCTCATTTCTCTACCGATAAATCAAAAAAAAAAAAAAAAAAAAAACAAAAAAAAAAAAAAAAAAAAAAAACAAAAACAAAAAATTAATTAGAATTAAATCTTATGTAAGTTACAATGCACACAACCTTCAGTACTATACAGAGATTTGCCCAAAGATTGAGGACTATTACTACTGCAAAACGTCGAATGATTTCGAAGAGACTAATAATTCGAAATGCATCGGAAGAATATTGAATGGGCAAAGCCCAATATGTCCTGTAAATGACGTGGGAATGACCTCAACCATCTTCCAACCGGAAGACAACTATATAATACTTATTAACATTAAAGAAACACTAATAGCTTCTTCTTGCAGAAAAAACATTACAATAAAAGGCACTTCACTCCTCCATTATGAAAATTGCTCTGTCTATATAGCAGGAACCACCTACAAAGACAACCCTCACATCCACTGGGACACAATTTCTTTGGCTCCATCGAACCTAAACAGAATCCAAATTGATTCGACAATAGATACCTTAACCTTACAGAAGGTAGGGAATTACAGCTTCACCAACAAACACGATATCTCACGATTAAGGAAAGATACAACACAAGGCGGGAGCATATTAATAGCAACAATACTCACATCCATAATAATAACTCTCATCTGTTTTGCTATGGAAACACCCGAAAATCCGATACTATCTTCAACCAGCTGATATCGCTCTGCCCCCATCAACTTCGCTGTGGCCATCGCTCTACACCAGGGGGGGGAGGAGTTATGTTATCACATCAACCACCACCAAAACCCCAAAGACAGCAACAAACGAACACAACCAACAACAACATACCCCAATAATTTATATATATCATTTTTGTATTAGTGTCATTTATCGTTTATATATTTTTTGGTTTAACATACTTAAAAACAATGTCATTTATCGTTTATATTTTCTTTGTTTAACTTACTTGAAAACATTGTATTGGTGTCATTTGTCGACACAATTTTTATATTTAAGTACCAATGTCGCTGATCAGCAAAATCGATACAATTTTATTGGAACATTGTATTGGTGTCATTTGTCGACACAGTTTTTATGTTCAAGTACGATATTGGCTGATCAGCAAAATCGATACAATCTTATTGGAACATTGTATTGATGTCATTTCTCGACACAATTTTAATATACACAACTTAAGTGGAATATTGAATCATCAAATTATCAAAATTACATATTATAAATAGCTAGTTTTTAAGAATAAAGATTATTGTAATAAGAACATCAGAAAAGAGAAGAAGTATTTTTTTTTTAATTAAGTGGAATAAAACGGAAAAACAAGTGAGATAAAACAAAACTCAGGCGACTATACATTGCATTAATAAAATAACAGCAACAAAATGTTATACAAAGGAAGTAGAAAATTCTTCATTTTTCTAGACATCTAGCGGACTAATATAAAAGACAACTTCTGAGTGATTTATTAGTTAAAACATAAACCTCGTGAAGTAAAGACTTACATATTTCCAACATGTGCTTGGATTCTCCGACGGGGTTAAAATTACTTTTATTTGGGTACGGTTTTCCGTCGACCCTCGTCAAATTTGGTTTGTGAACAAACCGGTTTCGGCTGTTTGCCATCTTCAGTGTTCTTTTCATACTAGTTGCGTTCTATTGTCAGTTGTGTTTATATAGTTCGTGTCTCCCTTCGTGTTATTGCGTTCGTCACTCTCTGTCTTTTTTGCTTGCATCTCTCTCTCCTTTTTCGTTTGTCTCTTTTTACCGAAACATTGGTGCCATAATGGCTGGATACGACAGCAGCTATGAATTGGTTAGGACTGATAAGATTTACTTATAGAAAAATCATGACTGACATGAAATTTTTATAACACTGTTTATTATAATAAAAATTATAATAAAAAAATATGGTTACAAATATTTGTTTGTGTTATTTTTCTAGTAAAGATATGCGAATTATAGCACTTATTGTAAATAAAATTTACAAATTTTTATTTCTTTTCAACTTTAATTGATTTTAACACGATTTTTGAATTTTTGAAATTTTTGAGAAAAATAATAATTTTTTATTACATCACTTTTAGCTGCGCAAATAAACTCATATATTTTAACACAATAGTTTCAGCCTCTATGAAAATCTTGATGATTACTCAGCTCAACGAACCTCTTACTTCAATATACCTCCCACTACATAAATATTAATGTATAAAACAATAATTAAAAACTTTTTCTCAGTGTTCATCTCTTAACAAATTCTAATTATACTTTATTAAATTTTGTCGGTAATGAATTTTTATTATTCAATTAAAAGTTCTTTCAAATTAAATCATTTAGACAAGTTTAGAGGAAAATTATATTTAAAAGTCTGTCTGTAGGTAAATATAATAATATTTAAATGAGTTTGTTTATATAACACAATTAATCATATTATTTTCACTAAAACCGATTGAGGCTTAACATTTAATATGACACTTCAATAGACAGCAAAATCTACAAATTCATAAACGAACAAAGAAGACAGACAGACAGACAATAAGATTAAAATTAAACGTATATATTTTCATTAAAAATTATATAAAGGGTGTGCCCCAGTTATGCAGTAAAGTGGTTAATTAAAAAATTATTTTATAGTTGTTACTAAAACGAAATATTTCACGAATGTGTATAACAGCTTAATAGTTTTGTTTTTGTTTTTGTCACTTCTACAGCAGCATTTTATAATTGCAAAGAATAAACAGACAGTACTGCAATACGTATCTATTGGTAGCGTGTATTCATTGCAGAGTCAGATAGAATGTCTTTTAAGCCATGTGGGCACTCGTTAATGTTTACAAATCATCACCATTTGCCATGTTAGAGACGAAAGAGTACAATAAAATATTCTAGCTGATACAATTTTTTTATAGAAAAATTAATGACATAAAATTTTTTATAAAAAATGTTTTATAGAGAAATTATGACCAACAAAATTTTTGAAAGAAAAGTTATGACATCTGAAGGCTTTTTATATTGTATTGTAAAAAAATAAGACTGATAAAATTTTTTAGTGTTAAAATTATGAGTGATGAAATATTTTATGTGAAAATTATGACTGATAAAATTGCCTTATAGAAAAATTATGGCTAATGAAAATTTTTTACAAAAAAATTAGGACTATTTTAATTATAATTTTAGAACCGATGTAATTCTTTTATTGAAAAATTAGGACTGATGCAATTTTTTCCAAAAGTTATGACTGATGAAATGTTTAATAGAAAATTATGACTGACGAGTGACAAGAATTTTTATAATACTAACAGCTGTGATATTAATTTTTAGATTCCAAAAAATTTGGTTATAAATATTTGTTTGTGTTATTTTTTTACAATTTTCCAACACCTAAAAGCAGACCATATAGATATAATAAAATAAGCATTTTTTTATTTAATTTAAATACTGCGTAAATTTGCAGAAATCATTTGTTCAAACGCAAGTGGGCTGAAAAGTAGATGTAAATACGTAATCTTAGGTGTATTAATTAAAAGTACATAAACAATTGAAGATATTAAATATTAAAACAATTTATAATGAGTCTGTAAGAACAAGCAATAATTTGTTTAAGATCATTTAAAAGGATAAATTAAAATAAAACTTTTACTTATAATAAACAATCGTTTATACATATTATTTACAAATACATGCATGCATTCATTTATAGATATTTAAATATACATACATACATCCATATATATTCATTTACATAAAATTGTTAATTCATATAGAACAAAGAATTCTTAAAGTGCCAAACACACTTGAAGTTTTACTACCACATGTATAGTAAACATAATTCATATTTAAATTGTTATTTACACAGTTTATATCCCGATTAAAATTTATTAAATTTCAGTTTAAATTATCCCTTCACTTTTTTCATATCTGTTTAATTTACAATTTTAATATTTATTAATCAGAGGCATTAGAACTTCTAAGAAAGTTAAAAGACTTTGAGCAACAAATATTTAACATATACTCTAGACTTTTATTTAACTTTTGAAAATTATTCATGGCTTTGTAATGTTCTTTACGACTTTCTGTCATATATATAGGGCGTATGTCAACACTCAGTAAGATATTGAAATTGCAATAATTTAATAGTTCTTAGAAGTATTCGCACATTTTGCAGATTCCTTATTTTGTTCTACTCTGAAGTAGTTATAAAAGGTTTTTTTGCCTAAGGCAAATGATTCCCTTTAGTCAAAGTCAAAAAGTCTCCTATCGAATTCGGTTTCATTTTATATTATTTTTCTAGGCACAAGCTGTGTGAGATGTCTTGTCGAAACCACAGCTCCTACATATCATTGTTGTTCAAGTGATGAACGAAAAAATCAGTAATCATGGCTCTATAGCATTTATTATTGATTGTACCCTTGTGAGCAACATCATGTTTAAAGAAGTACGGACTAATGATGCCCTCGGTACATAAAGCATGTCAAATAGTTAGTTTTTCTGGTGGGTGCCTCAACATACACTTATCATACACATATCATCACTCCAAATAATACAGTTTTATTTATGGAAAAAACAAAACTGAGCTTCATCGCTAACTAAAACTTGCTTATGAAAATTGGGATCAAGCGTAACTTTATTTTGGGCCCCAAATTGTTCATTTTAATAGCACTGTGCAGGAGTCAGTATATTCATACAGAAATGTTTAACCAAAATAAACATAAATTAGACATATGATCAGGCTTGGGATAATTCCACTTACTCCAGATAAGTACAGAAGGGAACTCGACACAATCTACGCCATAGCTATGAATAACGGCTACAAAACCACTACCATCGATAAACTACTTAGGCAATACAACACTAAGAACAGAAATAGAGAAGACAAGGAGACAGCCGATACAACACGACGGCACACCTTTACATACACAGGACCAGAAATATACAGACTAACTAACCTTTTTCACAAAGAAGGAATACTCACAGCATTAAAAAGTGGAAACACCCTCAAACACTATCTCAGAACAACGACAGAAAAAACTGACAAATTTAATTCCAGCGGGGTATACAGACTTACCTGTACCTGCAAACGAACCTATATAGGGCAAACTGGACGAACACTAAAAACAAGGTTTACAGAACACATACGCTCATACAAACGGAAAAGAGAAGATTCAAACTTTGCATTACACCTTGACACTCACGGACACACACCAAGGCGAGTAGATGAATGTATGACATTATTACATCCCAGCAAAAAAGGACGAAGACTAGACATTCTTGAAAATATGGAAATCTACAAAACAAAAACATTCAACAACGACATTATAAACGAACAGGTAAACACAACCTCAGAAACAATTTTCACACCTTTGAAACTACTCATGCAAACGGGCAAACGAAAAACACCCTCAGACGGACACACGTACCTACATAATAGTAAAAGACGGAGGTATTGAGAAATTTACTTGGCATTCTACCTACATGAGCAGATACGAATTTAACAACAGAACTACCCAAACGTGAACACTGACTCACCCGTACTAATTACACCGCTGCTTGACAATAATGTTTTCGCAGCGAAAGTGCTCGCCTGCAACTTCAAGAGAACAACAGCCAGATAAGACGGGAAATGACAACCGTATTTCATTTACTGGCGGGGAAAATATAAACAACATAAATCAATTGAAAGCTGACAAAATAGTCACCATAAAAACATCCTTTACCATTGGGTCCTTCTGTTTTAAGTAAAGTGATCTACATATAATTTTAAATTAAAAGATTTTAAGATTAACTGTAAATAATACTGTTTTAGTTTCTAACATGATTTATTGCTTTTTTCAGCAAAAGCTTTAAGATTATCAAGATTATTGCCTTTAACTAGTGGCTTTTTATATTATTAGAATTTTATAAGGAAATCGCTGGATTTCAAATTATTTATTTTTAATCCTTTTAGTTTACCTCTTTATAGATTTTAATTTTTGACAAAAACCTAAAATTATTTTCCGCTAACATAAACAAATACTTAAAATGTCGCTTGATTAGTATTATTCACTTTATATTTTAAAAAATTAAAAAAAAAACATAAAATTTCCTTACAACAAATTCTTTAAGGAATTTCTTTAAGAAAAAACAATATAATAAAAAATGAAGATAAATACCAATTTCACGTTCTTTGCATTACAATTCTGCTTGTAATCCAGCAGAGCAGTTCAAACTAAAGTAATTATCTTCATTTATTTCAAGGATAATTCAAGAGTGTGAATTATGTAACAATTAAAGATACGAAAAAAAATTAATTTGCTTTATCTCTATTTTCATATTTTTTTTTTGTTTTTGTCTTTTGTTTTCATTTGTATTAGTGTAAACAAAAACTTAGACGTAAAAATGTTAAATATTTTTCTGTCGTAAATTACTTTTACCCTTTAAGTTGCTTCTAGTTTCCCTATCTTTTCAGCTTAAAGTCTTTAAGACATTTAAGAGCATAAAAGAAAACAAAACAAAACAAGTGAATAAAAAAAAAAATCTAATCAGTTAAATGGCGTGTAGGTGCGAATGAGCATACTAATGTAGATGTAACTGCAGGAAATGAGGAGTTTGTAAGACCCAGTTTACATTATGCAACTTTTGTCGCTGCAACTCGTACTTTATTGTTGTAAATAATGTGTGTAAAGGGAATAGTGGTAGAGTTACTCTCTTCCCCTATTCTCTTTACTCACATTATTTACAACAATAAAGTACGAGTTGCAGCGACAAAAGTTGCATAATGTAAACTGGGTCTAAGAAAAAGTTGTTTTAAGTTATTGTGAAGCAAAAACGCTAGAAAAAAAACGACAGCAAAATCATTATTATTTTAACATACTTTTTCACCAAGGTTTTTGTATTGTGCATAAGATAACGTGGGCGTGACAAAAATTGCCTTCAAAGATTTCATCAAATATTTAAATATCAATATAAAAATATAATAAAATTTTTTAGAAAATATTCATAAAAAGTTTTCACTCGATATCCGATACTGATTTTTCATGCAGACTTTTCTGCATTATATTTTTCCTATAGTGTTGGCCTTTTCAGGTAAAAAATTAATTACTAAGGCATTCTGTTATGGAGAACTACTTAATAATGTTATTAATTATGCAATTGAACTTCTAAGGTTGTTGATAATAATTTTTCTTCTACTAGAATATTTAAATTAGCGCAAGCAAAACCGCAATAAAAATACAATTATTTATCAATTTTAACTTTAAATAAATATCTGTTATTCTTTTCAACGGTCTTTTTTAATTAATTTAACAATATATATTTTTTTCGATATTTCGCTTCAGGAAATTATTTTTTATATTTTACAAAAACAAAAAAATTATAACAATTATAAAATATAAAAAGGTCGATTAAAAAAATAAAAAAAATTGTAACTTTAGTAAAAATTTATAATTTAAGAATGTGATATCTATTCACTGCGCGAATAAGAATTGAGACGTGAATATGTTTCCTTTTCGAATTATTTAATCATTAAATATTTTCTACCGCAAAGTACTTTCAGTCTGTTAGTTTCTCTTAATGTTCTTATCTCATCAGGCTTTCAACATACTTAAAATTCACTCATTCCTGCATCTTTTTCGTAATTAATAAAATTTTGCCGGTAACAAATATTAAAGTGAAATGTCAATAAAAATTACAATAAAACTCGAAAAATGCTATAGCTAGTAGCGCAAAAGTAAAATTTTACTGATTAACGTAGTGGGTCCATATCTGTTGCACACATCGCACAAATAATCATTAGCTGTTTTTTACTATAAGAGATATTTTGAAAGATCTTTGCCATACTCCCTCCTAGCTTAATTTTTGCAATACTCTCTTTAAAGCCATTAGTATTTGAATTAATAAATTATTAATGCGTGAAAGTGATACAGTAAATATATTTGCCATGAACTTCATAAAAAATAAAACTTTCAGTATGTAACGATATGTTTCCTCAGTAGTCAGGGTTGGTCAGTGAAGGACCAGTGTCTTACACAAGAAAAAAATACTTCCATAAAGAAGGCAAACACCCTCTAACTTACTTATTTGAAATGATATAAAAACTGATTTTGGGCCAACGCTATTTTCTGTCCTATTTTATCTTAAATTAAAATAGTAAAATTCACAAGGTTAAAAAATTAAACTGTACCCAGCCAAACGAATGTCGTGCCAATGTAACTCCTGCCCAATCAGCCAGTAGAGGTTATTGATGGAAAGTATTCTCCTATTGCACAACCAGCAATGTATAACCTGCTCCACTGGGCAACGAAAACTTTGACGGCGTATCCACTATCTCGGTTCTCGTCGGCCCAGTCAATAGCGTCAGAAATACAAAAAGATGATGTCACACTAATTTCCACGCTACTCGTGGTACACGAATCGATTCAGATAAAATGCTATCCTTAGGAATTTATCCTTAGGAATTTATCTCCCCGCTCTCTTATTGGAGCGGCGTATGCATAAATACAATATTAGACTCTTCCCAAAAACTAAAACAGACTCAACATTCAACGGTGTACGCACAATTGAAAGTTGATTGGTTTAGTAATCACCAACCGACTCACAGTTAAATATTCTCTTACCTTCTACGTAAGCCACGATCATACATCTACTCTATCCGCGACCAACGCGTGGCTTTGATAACACTTAAATGATCTCAGCCAATGTTGTAACGGTGAAAGTCGAGACCTCGTTTTCACCTGCACGATATTACTACCTTATTACTAGTTTATTATTATTTAATTATTACTTTTTTTAATTTTAAAAGGAATTACTATTATTACTATACTTATTGTTATTATTTTTCTTATTATTATTACTATTCAAATTGAATTCATTCTTCATTTAAATAACGGTCGGGAACGTCGGAGCGCCACCTGTGAGTCAGGAATAAACAGATCATCAATGCAGTCAGCTGTTATGCAGAGCAAATCTCACAGCTGATAGTTGTCAGTCAACTGTAACAAATAATATGTGGTTGTGTAAATGTGTGTACCCACGCACAAGTATGTAAGGCAGAACATTTCGTGAATTTGTTGAATTAAAAAGCAGCTGGCCTGCAGGTAAGAGGTCTTTTGGTGGAATTTTATATTCCGCATTAACTTCTTATTAGCAGATAGCAAGCATATCGCCTGCAGATAAGAAGTCTGTTGGATGAGTTTTATACTCCGCAAAAATTTCTTGTCATGAGATAACCTGTAGAGTAGTAGTCTGTTGGAGGAATTTTATATTCCGTAATAAAGGCCGGGGCACATAGAATCCGTCATACGTTGCATTTTTTATCTGACAAGTAAGTTGAAATACACGTTTTCTTATTAGCGTTGTCACAATCAGTACGTCTCCATCAACGCAAAGTACGAAAGTTGGCCAATTTTTGACGTACGTTGAGTACTTTGACATTTTTCATTTGCTTCTTCTTGTCTTTTTTTTTTGTTTTCGCTCTATTGTAGTAAAATATTTTTAAAATAAATTATAAATAATAAATAAATAATGGAATAAATAGTAAAATACAAATTACCATTAATAGAAAGTTTAAGATGTCGTCTACCTATCGTTCATTTCAAATGTGCACTTTAATAAAACTTTGCTGCAAAAATATATAAAATAAAACAAGCAAAAAACAGCTGATTAGTTATCCGTCAACAAAGTACTCATTGTGCCAACCTCATCCGTCGTTACTTTGACTTCAGTTGAATACGTCAAAGTATAACGCATGACGGATTCTATGTGCCCCGGCCTTAACTTCTTGCCCGCAAATAGCAAGCAGCGTGCCTGCCGGTAAGGGATCTGTTGGAGGAATATTATATTTCGCAATAACCTTTTACCTACAGTGCAGCTGTAGCATCTTGACCGTGCGACTGATGTTGTATTATTGAACACGGCCAAGAAGTCCCAGCGATCGCTACTAGGTGCCGTTTGTACTGCTGCCGCCTGTACCGACTATCAAGACCTGTGCAACTGGGGGAAAAAGGGAGTCCAGTCCCTGAAGGCAGCAGGGGTCAACTGGGAACTCCACTTTATTTCCACGGGAATTAGTAAGCCCCAGAGTTCCGTTATTTGCTTCTATAGACATTTAACTGTTCTCTGACTGATTATTGAGGTTGGCGCCTATATGGGAGTATCGTGGTGATTGTGGTTTCGCGGCCCCATAACAGACAGGTCAGTTTTTATATGGTGGCTGGGTTCATTTCACCTTTAATCACACCTACCTGGTGAAATGTTCCCAGATCCAGTGAGCATGCTAGACATGTGTTATGGACAGGAGTTGGAAAGTCTCCAGCTCTTTAGCAAGGAGTGATGATTTGCAGCCCTGCTCTGGAATCATTAAAGTTGCAACTAGGAAAAACCTGTTGCTAGAATTAGTCATCGGCTTCCTAGGACTAGCACGACTTTCCTATTTATGCATAGTGGTTCGACCACCATCTGATTAAGGCTCCATAGCCAGGCGCAGATGTAAATCTTATCACGTAGTTGTACCGTAGTCGTATTTACCACTGCCGCCAATATCGCTACCCGGTACTGCTGCCGCCTGTACCACTGCCGCCTGTGCCACTGCCGCCTGAAATTCTACCAGGCACAGCCGCTTTTACCGCTGCCACTAGTGCCGCAGCCGTCTTTACCACTTCCGCCTGTACCACTGCTGATGTTCCTACAGCTGTCCACCGCCTCAGCGATTTTACACCCCGTTCTTCGGCTACGATTCTCGAGCGTCCACTAGCAACCATCTACCCTATAATAGTTAGCTAAATAAACTTGGTGATAAGTTTTATAATGTGTATAAAGCATTGAGTGTCATTCCTTCCACGGACCAAGAAGGTGGGTAATAAACAAAATTGCGACGACCCTGGTCGACAACCGTTGTCGAGATATGATTTAACTCAAGCGTGAGGCATAAGAATTTTTCTATCTACAAATTCTCTTACAAACTATATTACTGCAAGTGGCAGTCATGCTAAATATTCAAATCAAACTATACAACACAGGCGCTTGCTTCAGCCTGGTTGACGAAGGTGAGCCCAAAAGCGAATGCTTTGACTTTTGGTCCTCATCTATATATATAAAAGAAAGTGATGTTAGTTACTACGCTTATAACTCGAGAATGCCTGGACCGATTTCGGTGATTAGCACCAATTCGGACAGGTTTTCGGCCAAATAAGAAGAATACACAAGAAAATTTTGGAAAATTTCCCAAAAAAAAAAAAAATTATGAAGAAAATTCATTTTCACATACATTTTTTTTACAACGCTATCTTAACTCAAGAACCCATAAAAAAACATGATTGTAAATGCTATATTGCCAGTAGATGGCGTTGTATGCACACTTGGCAGATGCAATGACATATGTGACTGAAGTCTTAGTAACATAAATATTGGAATTTTCTTCAGCTTTTATCAGCTTTCCTTATTTATTTAAATTAAATTTGATTTAATACAATATTTTGAAACAATTTACTGTGAAAATTCCCAGCGAAAGGTGATTTCATAGATATGAGTTTAGTTTAATGAAATGCACATTGTAAATGGTATTGCGTGCTCATCGATAATCAACCCAAACGTTCATTTAGGATTGTCCAATTAATTTTTAGGTGGAATACTTTGAAAATTCATTTCATTTCATTCTGATTGATCATTTTGATGTTAAATTCTATTTTCAAACGGTAAGTTGCCCAGAAAGATGTTTATTTTGTGAGTTTATGACATTTGATATTTTGTGTGTTCGTTTATCAGTGTAATTAACAATGCCAAGAATCAGAAGATCGAATCTTTCGCATCGCACGCGAAATGCAAATAGAGTTCGGAATATTGCCTATCAATTGACGGCGGATGAACAACAAATCGCACGAGAACAGCGCCGTGTTAGTATGGCCCGACTTCGTGCATCACAAACACAAGAAGAAAGACAGGCGGGAAATGAAACGGCGCAGTTGACAATGAGAAATCGTCGGGCAAATGAGACAACTCAACAACGTAATAATCTAAATCAACGTATAAGAAGAAGTGCTTCAAGTGTTGATTTGCATCGAGTAGCGTTTCATTACGATTGCAGAATTGACTACAGCTCGCATCCTTCCGTTCAAATTCACCCAATGGAGGTTATGTGCGGCCATTGCCGTGCATTGAAGTTCGTTGGAGAAACACCTGGATTGTGCTGTCTCAGTGGAAAGGTTAAATTACCACCATTGCCCTTGCCAACAGAGCCATTGCGTTCTTTGCTTACTGGTGAAACACCAGAATCACGTCATTTTCTGTCGAACGCTCAGAAATACAACGGTTGCTTTCAAATGACTTCATTTGGAGCAGATATTATTCATGAACGCGGATTCAATCCAACATTCAAGGTAATAAATTAACCGATCACTTTCTTTTGAAGAAAAAAAAATATTTAATCTAATTTCGTCATTGCCTCTAAAGATCCAAGGCCAAATTCACCATCGAATTGGATCATTGCTACCAATTGAAGACGCACAACATAAATTCCTTCAAATTTACTTCATGGGCAATGTGGAACATCAACTTGATCAGCGTGAAACAATCAATACGGCAATGAGAAGAGGAATTCTTTTCGATTTGCAGCAGCTGCTTCATGAACATCATGCATTGGTCCAGTTATTCAAAACTGCGTTGGATCGCATGCCAACTGATGACTATAAAGTCGTGATCAGAGCGGATAAACGACCTGCTGGAACGCACGAACGCCAATTCAACGCTCCAACAATAGATGAGGTTGCAGTTGTGATTGTTGGCGAAAACCGGGAATCACGCGATATTGTGCTCGCACGTCGGGACTCGGGGCAATTGCAACGAATATCCAAAACACATCGTTCATACGATGCATTGCAATACCCACTGATGTTTTGGCAAGGAGACGATGGATATTATATCAACATCAAGATGATAAATCCATCGACCGGTGAGAATAGATTTCATAATAATTTTCATTTCAATATGACACTACTGTCACTGATATCATTTTAGGTGAGGAAACTACCAAGAATGTCAGTGCAATGAATTTTTACGCGTATCGTTTAATGATTCGCCAAAACGTTGGCAACTATTTGCTTCGATTTCGCCGATTGTTTCAGCAATTTTGCATCGATATGTATGCCAAAATAGAAGCGGAGCGCCTCCTTTTTATAAATTTAAATCAAACCAAATTACGTACGGAGCAGTACATTCATTTACGCGATGCAATTAGCACCGAAGGAAATGCATCTGATTTTGGTCGGTTGACCATTTTACCGGCGACGTTCGTTGGCAGTCCACGTCATATGCATGAACTCTTTTGGGCAAAACGACGTTTGCCGGGTCGGCTAGTAAGTATATAAAATCTAAATTTTCTCAATTAAATTTTCACTTTTTAAATTCATTTTAGAACTAAACCAATTCGAAATATTTGTATCTCCATATTAATAAACGTTGGCATTTGCTAAATAAAATTTTATATCATCTTGTCTTCTTATCTTCTCTAAATGAATTCTGTACGTTTTCTCGAATAACTAATTTTATGCCAAAAGAAAAACGACAGCATTTACACGCATGTTTAGGTCTTTCCACAGTTTGACAACAGGATTAAAGTATTTTATTACACTTATTCTTCAAAAACAAAAAAATACTTTTAAAGAAGTGGAGGGGAATATACAGGTGTAAATTTTACCCATGTACCATTCGTATAATCTGGCATTCAATTCAAGTCACTGATAAGAAAAAAGAAGAATTTAAGCTCATAAACATTTGTCGGTTCCATTACATGTCTTTACATGTTGCAGAACACAGTTTCTCTATTTTTGTATTTTTCATCCCCATTACAATAGTAAGAGGTCTTAATTCAATTTTATTTAATTTAATTTCTCAAAAATTTTCCAAAAAATTTGGACACGTCCTACGGCGTCCTAAATAGCAATACGAAAACAGAAACTCAATAAAATTACAATTTTTCTTTTGAATTTTAAAAAATAATAAAACAAACCCTAAAAGAGATTAAATTGAACAAAAGATATAAACTCCACATCGATGGCTGAGACGTCATATGAAATTAAGGCATTGACCTTTAACATGTTAAAGTACAGCACGGCCTTGTTTTAACTTGAAAGAGCAACAGCGACAAGCAAAACAAAAAGTTATTTTTATCTTACATGTCTGCCTGAATTAATGTGTCATTTCGCTTAATGTACTTTAACCAGAAAGCGGATTAAGACCACCTCTTTAGCATTCATACAAATACGTTTTTAATGTTGCATGCTGAAAAGAAAAGCTTTTGAATAATTAATAATTGCTATTCAGTGCATTTGGCTATTCTGCATTCTTATCCCCAGGGAGAGTTGTTGTTTATTATTTTGTCAACTAAAACCACAATTCCTAAAAGCAGATAAGACACATAACATATATATTTAACGTTTCGACATTATGTTTTATGCTTAAAATTACAAAGGACAGATTAAATTAATTAATTTCCAATTAAATTCTATTACTTGAGATTTTTCAAATCCATTTCCATATAAATAAAATCAATTTTCCTGACTCTTATTTACCGTTTTTTATTTATTGCATTTAACGTGGCTATTGAGAAAAAAAGCAACAATTAGTAACAATTAATTTTTTTTTTTTGTCGATTATACATCAGAATTTTGTTTCCTAAAAATTATACCTCCTGGCTTTATTTTTTTTTTTCTTTAATAAAATGAACTAAGAACAGTTATGCTTCTGACAGATTTAATACAATAATTGGCAGGCAAATAAAGCAACAAAAAAGTTAAGACTTTACTGTTGGGCATAAACAATAGAATTTTCAAATTGTTAAATTTAACAAGATTAAATATAGAAATAACAAATATTTGGGATAATTGTTTTGGAGAAATCGTTTTAATTTTAATTATAATGAATTATGCTCATAACAAAAAATACTCTGGGCCGATCTAAGGACCTAAAAAATACTACATTGCATTATCAAAATTAGAATATACCTGATAATAATGACGTCACAATAATAATATTAAAAAAATAAATATTAAAAGTATATTAAAAATAAATAAATCCTTAGTTAAGCTCAAGTTTGTTATTTAATTCGATTTATTTTAAAGAGATCAGTAAAATGAGCTACAGCTCAGTCCTTTTATGACGGTAAATCCTATAAAATGATGCCGTATGTTTTCCTATTCTCTACTGACTGCACTCGTCTTGAAGGAACGGCATTCAGTAATATAATTTCTAATTAAAAGCCAATATTTTGGGGAGGACTGGAAAAGCTATATTGCTTATATTTCAGACTTTATGTGAGCCAAAAAATTAAATACAGTATAAATTTTACATAAAAAATTTTATTGGTCACAATTTTTTTATAGAAAAATTTCATCAGTTACAATTTTTGTATAGAAAAATTTCATCAGTTACAATTTTTTTATAGAAAAATCTCATCAGTTACAATTTTTTTTATAGAAAAATTTCATCAGTCACAATTTTTGTATAGAAAAATTTCATCAGTTACATTTTTTTTTATAGAAATATTTCATCAGTTACAATTTTTTATATAAAAATTTCATCACTTACAACATGTTTATAGAAAAATTTCATCAGTTAAAATTTTTATATAGAAAAATTTCATCAGTTACAATTTTTTTTATAGAAAAATTTCATCAGTTACAATTTTTTTTATAGAAAAATTTCATCAGTTACAATTTTTTTTAAAGAAAAATTTTATCAGTTACAATATTTTTTACAGAAAAATTTCATCAGGTAAAATTTTTTTATAGAAAAATTTCATCAGTTACAGTTTTTTTTATAGAAAAATTTCATCAGTTACAGTTTTTTTATAGAAAAATTTCATCAGTTACAGTTTTTTTATAGAAAAATTTCATCAGTTGTAATTTTTTTAAAGAAAAATTTCATCAGTTACAATTTTTTTTATAGAAAAATTTCATCAGTTACAATTTTTTTATAGAAAAATTTCATCAGTTACAATTTTTTGCAGAAAAATTTCATGTCATAATTTTGTATAAAAAATTTCATCAATCATAATTTTTTATAGAAAAATTCCACTAGCTGCTAATTTCACAATTTTTTGTAATAAAATTTCATGCACCATATTTTTTCTATAACATAATTCATCAGCCAATTTTTCTACAAAAAAATACATAAGCCATAATTTTTCTATACAAAAAGTTCCCGTTATCTATTTATTTAAAAAAATTCTCTGTCACAATTTTTCTTACAAAAATTTTAACAGTCACAATTTTGTTGTAGAAAATTGTCGTCATAATTTTTCTATAAAAAAATGTTCACATCATTGATCATTTGTAATTTATAATTTTTCTATAAAATGATTTCGTTAGTCATTATTTTACTTGATAAAAATTTCCTGTTACATACAATTTCTATAAAAAATGTGCGCGACAATTTAAAAAAAAAAAAATTCATCAGCCACAATGTTTCTATGGCACATTTCATCAGTCATAATTTTTGTATTAAAAAATGTTTTGTATTCCTAAAGCACTCCACCGAGAATTAAATACGCTGCCATATCTTATCTATAGTTAATAAAAATTAGTTTCTTTTCAAAGATTTTTTCTCAGTTTTATCACTCCAACTTAATACTTTTAGTTGTATTCGTAAAACATTTTTTAATATTTGTCGTTTAAACAAAAAGTTATTCTGATTTAAGGTATCCAAGAAATTTTTAGCTTAAATTCAAATATTTTCATTTCGTAGAAACAATTCATGCATAATTTTGGAATTTAAATAATTTAATTAAGCAATCGATATTCTTTTTATTTGAAAAGAAAATCAAGAAAAATTTCAATAAAGTCATTGTGGAGCAAAAACTTCTTAAATTATTTACAAGTTTTTTTGCAGTTTTATAGCCAGCAACCGAAAGAAAATACAATTAAAGTGTCAGGGAAGAAGTAAGAAAAATGAAGTAAATAATACAGGCAGCAAAGAATAACATAAAAAGAATGTTAATCAAAAAGCTTCTAAATTGAGTTAATTTGCCAATTAAGAAATTTATTTTTACTTCGACTTAATCCTAAACTTAAAAAATGATATATTTTCTGTTGACTGAGTTAAAAGAAAACCTAAGAAAATTAAACAAAAACCTTTTGAATAAATAAGACTGATTTGTCATATTACCTCTGCATGTCATTTGTTTTTGATTTAAAAAAATTAAGCACAATTTATAAATTTTAAAAATTTATCGACCAGAGAATATGATTCGATAGATGAAATGCTATGAGTTTATTAATAATTTAGATTGAAAGTATTTTTTTAAATGTTTTAAATAAATTTGAGAACCAAAACATTAATAAATCGAGTTATAAATACAACAAAGAGCACCAGTTTTACATGAGTTCTCTTACCCCCAGAGTAATTACATCTGCGGCGAACGAGTCGTATTTGAGTATATTTTTCTCTAGACTCATTTACACAAGTATTTGCTTATTAATTTTAAATCAACATTTTTTCTCTTACTTTTACAGCAGGATATTTATATCTGCATTAATTCACAATTTCTGTCTTCATTTTCAATGCGTCCAAGCCATAATTATATCTTTCATCTAAGTTATAAACAACTGGAGACAGTGTTGGTTACAATGCTGTCATAATATAAGAATTGCTGTCTGTATGTGCTGTTTTTACACTGTCATAATATCACCAATGTTGTTAATTATGTTGTACTTTACGCTTAATTACGCAAACATTTTAACCAGCAACTATATTTGGTAAAAAATGAAATATTATTATGCTTCACCGTTTGTGCAACGTTTGTTTTTTAACAAACCTGATTTATATTAAAAAAAAAACGTGAAAAAGTAGAAAATTGCAATTAACTAAAGAAAATTAAATTTAAAATTAAAATCGTGATAGAATGAAAAAAAAACTCATTTTACCACAACAAAATTTAATAATTTAATTTAATCACAGCAAAAAATAAATAATAAAATTATGAAAGGAGTGGAGTTTGATGAGATAAACAAATTTCTGCAGTAAAATTAAAATTAATACGATTAATGCAGGTATCTTTATAATAATAGTACATGCTAAAAACGTTGCCTGTTACACAAGACTTTGGTGTAATATGCATATCTTTTTGTGATCTATTAGGAGAATATTAAAAAACTAAGTATTCGTATAACGAGCTTTGTTTTGATTGTAAAACATTGTTTCAAATAATTAATTATAATTATATTTTTGTAAAATATAAAACAAATATGTAAAAATGTTTTATATTGAATGGCATGTTATATTTTAGTTTTTATTATTATTTGTTTGCTACAATTTGTTTTTAACAAACATTTTTAAAAAATTTTTGGAATAACAAAGTACAACTGTCAATTGAGCCGTTTACATTGAAAGTAGCATAAGTCACAACTGAACAGTTTTTTTTTTATTTTTAATAAATTTGAAATGAATAAGTTGAGAAGTATTGAGATTTGTTTGAGAGGAGTATTTATAATTAACGGTATAACAAAAATGTTTATTTTTAAAGCGGCGTTAGTCGCTGTACTCAGGAAATTAATTACGGAAACATGTAGTAAGTGTATGTTAGGTATTGTTGTAATTGTTGGACTTATTTTTATCAGTACGAAAGAATACTGCAGTTTTCTAAACTATATTATAGTGATATCTAATATACTACACATAATTAGCATTATTTTATTATTTTTTATTCTCAGGAAGTTGCTTCGTGTTGTATAAAATATCTAAGAATGTCACAACTCAAAAGCACATAGTGACTTGCACATAGTGACTTACGTAAAGAACAAAATAGTAATAGTAGTAATAGCTTCCCGTCGAAAAAATCCTTCACAGTACACAACATGGAGAAAAAAGATTTTATTTCAACACAATCATTAGAAAAATCCGTTTCAAAAAGAAAACTAAATACAGACAAGTTGAAATAGCTAAAAATTCAATGGATTTAATTTTTCCATGATATTCCCTATAAAAGGTTTTTTTAAACTAATTTAAGAAAAAAAAAGATGACAGCAACAAAGTGACTTATGCCACTTTTAAAATAAACGGCTCAATTTATCGTAAACACAATTTGTTTTACTTTTAAACTTTCAATAATAAAATTGAACTGTCAATTTATTGTAGGTTTAAAGTAGGTTTTTCCTACTTTAAAGTTAACAAAGATATTTTAAGGTAAAAGCGTTTTTTTAAATACAACTTTAGGAAATTGTGCTTAACAACAGCAGTTAAATTTTTATGCATACGGCTGTTAATAGATAAAAATTCTTTTTTCTATGCTTAATAAAAATAAATTAAAAATATATTATTTTTATATTCGAAATAAACAATTTGTTTAGAAAATTGATAGGAAAAACTCTCATTTTTCAAAATTATTTTCTATGCAAATTTGTTTGAAGGAATTGATCCTCATCTTGTATATTAACACAAAACACCATCTTAACGTTCAGTCTTACTGCTCTCTTGCATTCAGCTTTTCTTGAATTTATTTCAAAATAAAGTATTTTTTTTTTGTGTTTATTATTGGTAAAACTCTTAAGTCTGTTTATGCCCCCAAGTTAAACTTCCTGTCATAAAAATGTCTGCCAGGAGACGCTTTTTAAAATAAAATTTCATTAGAGGTTTTTTTTTTATAGGATCTCATAAAATTAAAGACTTTAACAGTGTTATAAACTAAAATGGCAGACGTTTAATATATTGTGGCTACCTCGTCTTCTTCTTCTTCTTTTTAGCATTGATACAATAAATATTGTTTATTTTATATGCTCTTCTAATTTGGAGAAGTTTGGAAAATAGGGAGCTGGAGAAAATTTTTGAAAAAAAAAACTTTCACTAGAAACAATTTATATAAAGTTTTAACACTAGATTTTTCGTTTTGTTGCCTTTTCTTATTAGTGTTGTTGTTCGTTATAAATAATAAACAGTTCTTCTATTCGCCTCCTTAAATGTTTTTAAATACAAAAACGGAAATGAGAAAGAAAACATTTTCCCTGCCTCTTGTTTGTTTCTTTTGCAAGTGGTAGAGGCTGGTTTTGTTGGTTTATTTTACGATTAAATTGGAAACAATTTCAAATGTGTGTTATATGTACGTTCTCATTTGGGAAGCTATAAAGTTAAAGTGCAAAAAAAAAAACAAAAAAGAAAAATAAAAAAGGAAAAAACAATAAAAATATGGTAAAGTTTTCTAAAGCAATTCTGTGATAATGGACCGTAGCAAACAAAATTCTTGCCGACAACTAGAGCCCAACCAAATAAACCGACAACACATAAATAGACTCAGCAGACGGACTGGCAGACAGACATGCAGTCATAAACACATTTCAACAACAGTTAAAAAAGACTCAAATAAACACACACACACACACACGCATTCATACATACAAAAGGAACAAATAGAAAAAAAGTAAATATCAAATTTCTTTAAATCGTTAAAGAACGTGATACAGTGTTAGTTTTACAAGTTTATTGTAATGTATTTGTTTCTGAGTGTGTGGGTGTGTGTACGTGAATGCAAAAATGATGCCTGTATACATTTTTGTACTTATTTTATGTTTAAAATTTCAATGATACTTGCAATACTCTACAAAATCTACAACATCTTTTGACTCGGCAAATACATTTTTTATCCATCTGCCTGTGTGTGTGTGTGGGGGGGGGGGGGGGGGGTTTAAATTTTTGTTTTGTTGTTTTTTGCGTTAACATATTGTATTGCGCTCTCCCTCTTTTTGAACAAGTATTTGTTTGTTGCTTGTTACAGATCATTTTTAAATAATTTTTTTCATTTAATTTTGTAACAATTCTTTAGCAAATACTTTAACAACATTCTTGTATATTTTTGTGCACCATATTTCAACAACAACAGCAGCAACAACAACATAAACGAACACATAAATAACATAACAACAATAGCAACATATGCAAAGCAAAATACCAACAGAAACAATAAAAACTCTTTGATTTTAATAGCCTAAAAGGCGTCTTATGTTGCACACAATCATAAAAATGTGCAAAAAGAACTAAAGAAAACAAAATATTTCTGTGTTTTCTGTAATTTTACGTCGAGTATGCAATTGTGAACAAAAATTTAATTCATTTGAAAATATATTTCGACTATACTTAATATTTCAGATCAGGGTCGACTATATGAACTTTATTGGAAATTATTTATACAACAAATTTATTTTGAAAACACAAAATATTTCTTCACAATATTTGAACTGATTTTAGAGTATAACAGAAATCTTTTATGCAACTTTGTATAAATTGCTCTTAATGTATTATATTCAATATAAATTATAAACAGGTAAATAGTTATATATTCAGCAATTTTTAAAAAAGACAGAAAAAATAAGACACTAGTAAAATGTGAAACACCATTCCCTTGATCGCTACTGCCATCCACACAGCATTCTTTGCATTTATGTACTTTCAGCTGTGTATTCTCATCTATTTAACCATCTTATTAAAAAATTGAAAGACGATAATTAACTTGTAATCAATCAGTTGTGCAGAGTTACTTCTTTTTTATTTTATTTTTTTACATTTTTTTCATTTCAGTCAAATGTATTATTTTGCAAAATTAGTTTTTGTAAGTCTATATCTTAGTACTATAATACAATAAGCTACTTCGCTAAATTTGGTTTTGTGCAAAATGTTTATATTTGATTTCGTTATTTGCTTATTAGATTTCAGTTCAGGTCGTCCTGATTCAAGCTTTTTTTTATAAAAATTGATATCATGGTTAAATAAGTTACTTCCGAAAAGTTTAATTTTTTGCAGAATCTCTAATTTTGGTTCACTGTCTGGTTTCCACATTTTTTCTTCTCAATACATTGCAATGTTTTCGGCGTGCCTTAAATATTGTTATTGCAAAATAATAACACCGTACTTTAGAGTGTTAAATTAAGTTAAATTTATTTACTTTCAATACACACAAAAAGGAAGACGTTGGTAACTTTGCTGTCTTTACTCATTGATGACTCATTTTGAATTGATTCATTTGCCCAGCAAGTGGTGCTTTTATAGCTGTACCAAGTAGAACATTCCATGTTAACACTACTCCATATTATTGTTGTTATTATCATTCAGTTTAGGCTCCTGTTTGGCTCTGGGTGTTTTTGTTCTTTTACAAATAACTCTTTGTTTTCTGTTGTTTATCTTATTTGGTAGAATTTCTTATAAGCATGTCGTTGTTGCCTTGTGTGTATAAGATTTCTTAGAAAACTACCTAGTTGGTCAAATACACAGTGGATCGTTTCGTTTACTTTCTATTAGTAAGAAATTATCTTTTTTATTATTATCTATTAAAACTTAACTAATAATTTTCGTAACACTATGTTTTCATTAAATCGTTTTCTACGATTCTGTTTTTTTTTTTATATTATAGTTGTTGTTTGTTTTAATTTAAATTTCAATAAAATTTTGAATTTCTTTCCAAACTCTAATTTATTGATTCAATTTTCCTTCTCACGTAAAAATAAATTATTGCCGAAACTTCATGTTTTTAACAAAATGGCTTCGTTTTTATATATCGAATTTCTTGCGAGTTTGTACTTTCGAAATTTTGTTGGTATTTTTTATTTTATTACATATTTTTTATGAACTTTAGATTTTTCGCTCTTGAGGTCTCATCAACATTTCCAATTTTTAAAAGACGGTTCAATGAAGTTTCCGCAAGTTATTAAAAAAAATCTGATTATTTATGAGATAATAAACTTTACGTCAAAAATTAAGTTTTTTCTTGGTATTTCAAATTTTTGCTAATATTTTGTGGACGTTAAGGTTTTAGGAGTTCCATGCCTAAAGAGTAATTACCGTTTTCCTCTTCTGTGGAACCACAATAGTTCAACTGATAAAAGATAAAATTTTGCTGTAGCCATCACATTGTAGTTGTTTGAACTGTGAGAGGTAAACACTTTAAATTTGCACAGTGTACGTAAAACCAGGGCCACTATAGCAACAAGTACCAAATTAAACGCTTTAAATTAATGTGGACCTAACCATGATGTGATTTTCAAGAACTTATTATTGAGTTTAATTCTTCTTTACGTTCGCTCTAAGAACATAAACAAAAAAAGTTAAAATATAACATCGGTGCTATTGTGACATAAACGTGTATGCATAAAGTGACTTCACAAAAAACAACATGTATAGTATAGCTTAAATACAGGAGTATAACAAATTTGAGAGACGTTAGAGCTGTTTCGGGTAATGGAGTTCTTTATAACGCAATTTGGTTCTTTTTGATTTGAAAAGTTTCAGTAACAATTTTTAACACACTTTTTAACAATATCTTATCAACAGTTAGACAAATTCGATACAATCTTAAAAGTACTTAACGTATAGCAAATCAAAAACCCGACCTAACATCAAGTCGACTGCAAAAATGATGAAGTATAGAATAAGTGCTCGGAAATAACTATTGCAAGAAGAAAGTATATTTTGATAAACTCTTTAAAAGCAAAGTTTACACTCATACTTCTTGCAAACAAAACCAATACCAATGAGCCTTTCAATAATCAAATCTCTAATCTAAAAAAAATTAAGGATATTTTAGTAACGTTTACTCTCATGCGTTAATGCAAATGACCTATTGAGTTGTAGGTACTTTGAAGCTTCCAAAATTGCTACCCTTAAGAATTGCCGAAAAACAAATACAAAAATCACGAAAAATGTTGAACTTTGGTGCAACTAATAGCATTAAGATTAAAATCAGATTTTTGTAATTCTAAAAATATTTTAACAAAAATATTTAAAAGAAAAAATAATTGTGTTGTCTTGCAGCTTCTACACTTTCTTCATTAAATGTAGGGTATCACTGTGTGTGCAATTAACTGTATAAAATGAAATTTATATATGATCAAATATTTATTTTTTTAAATTTTACTTAATGCGCCTATAAATATGCTTTCAATTTTCTTTTATTTGCAATAGCTGGCAGTTATTGTGCTTTAAATAACGTATATGACCTTATTTTCTTCGAACTGATAACAGAAACATTAAAGCACTTACGTTTTTGAAAATAAAACCCAAATGAGTGTGTGTAAATCAAAGAATTTTAAGAGTAGCAAAATTGCTGAGTAAAGTAACTGGTAGATTAAACCAATAGATCCATAGAAAGCAAAGTAATAATATCACTTATATTGTATTTATTTCTAATTCGAAATTCTATTGGCATTTTAAACAAGTTATGAGAGGAGATTTTAATTCTATTTTTTATTATCTTGCATTTTTGTGCAGCTCAAATATTATTCATTTCTTAATTTTTATTACATTTAAAAAATAGCAATCAAGCAAAATCGTAGGCTCACATTTTAATTTGTATAACCTTGTCATAATAATGAGCTTTAATTTACAGGCTTTCCTCAATGTCGAGAGTGTAACTTAAGGAAGTACTGTGTGATTAGATTTACATCTGCGCCTGACTATGTAGTCTTAATCAGATGGTGGTCAAACAACGTCTGATCATTTGGGACGTCATGCTCGTCCTAGGAAACGATAGACTAATTCTAGCAACAGGTCTTTCCTAGTTACAACTTTAATGATTCCAGAGCAGGGCTGCAAATCATCACTTCTTGCTGAAGAGTTGGAGACTTTCCAACTTTTGTCCAGAACACATATCTAGCATGCTCACTGGATCTGGGAACATTTCACCAGGCAGGTGTTATTAAAGGTGAAATGAACCCGGCCACCATAGAACCATAAACTGTTATGGGGCCGCGAAACCACAACCACCACGATACTCCCATATAGGGGCCAACCTCAATAATCAGTCAGAAAACAGTTAAATGTCTAAAGAGACAAATAACGAACTCTGCGGCTTACTGATTACCGTGGAAATAAAGTGGAGTTTCCAGTTGAACCCCTGCTAACATCAGGGGACTGGGCTCCCTTTTTCCCCCTGTTGCACAGGTCTAAGTTGTTGCTTTCTCCAAAGACCATATATATGTGCCCCCGGAGGGGACTTAAGGAAGGACTTTAAAGATTGCAAGAGCCATTAAGAAAAACCACTGTATGCAGTGTTCACGATTACTTCTCATTTAAAAATATAATTATATGAGAGGCTGTGATGAAAAAGGTAACTTCGTAGAAAGACAAATCTGAGAAAAACCCTGGTTTTTGCTTTGAATAGCTAAATGCACTGCAAAAAATTTTTTAGTTTTTCTTGAAGGCATATATCGGCTTTATTTTATTTGTAAAATATCTCGTCCGCAGCAGGGACTGCTTTTTCAGCATGATTCGAATGGCTTCATTTCCATAATAACTTTACAAAAAACAGCATGTCCATTATGTAAATGCATTACACAGTACAATATTTTGTACTTATTTATTTACAACTCAATTTCAGGTGAAAGTAGTATTAAAAGTATGATTTTCTGCATTATTCGTTCTGTCAAGTTGGCATCACTAAGAATCTAAAGGCTGTGGAATTAACAACCCTTTTGTTTACAGTGAAGTATATGTACAAATCTGAAGAATATTGAATATTTCAATATGGAAAATAACAAGGGCACAAAATGATTTTTGCTACGTTTGGGGTCATATCGTCCCAAAAATAAGGAAACAGTATCAAAAAAATTATTTGCTGAGGAGTCTTAAACGCATTGTCATTATTCTTGAAGAAACAGATTGAAATTGTGCAAATTTTACGTTCAACACAGTGTAAAAAAGTTATTATAATACTCCTATGATACATAGAAAAGGCGATGACGGTTTATGAAGCCAGTAATTTGGGTCCAAGACTTAATTAAAAACGATGTATCCAGGTGCTATGCATTTATAAATACCGGCTATATAATAATAACAGGACAAAATTGAGAACAAAAGTGTATGTTCGCCCTTTTGCTGCAGCACTTCCTGTTACCGATCCACCTAAACCTCCATGCAAAATAAAGTTTATAAAAAAAAAAATCAGTACATTTGGGGATTCTTAATCCAGTTATTGAGCGAAAAAGGTGAAAAATGGGGAAAAATGCGCATTTTTGTGATGAATGCACTTTTTGCGGGTACATTTGATCTCCATTCTTTTTGCTCCTATTTAATATCTACAACTTTGATTCAGATACAAAAGGTTTATCTGAGTATTCCGCAGTTATAACGCGCATAATACTCAGATATAACCATGCTAAAATTTGAAAGAACAAACAAATTTGTACGGCCATTAAATTATTGATGCAATCAACTTTACATGGGGCTACTTTCATGAGCAACTCTCAGAATTGAGTTCTAAAATAATGTGCTGTACAGTGTTCAAGATTATAACCACCATGGTATTATTGGCATAGTCGATATCGGAATTTCAGTTTTTAGTTTGTTAACTTTAATATCTAGTTAATGGAGAATAAAAATTCTGCGTACATTTTAAGACAGTGATAAGAAATCACTAATAGCGGCAAAGACAATGACGCTGAGAAAGTGTGTAAATTTTACTTAACATTTTTTTTATTCTGAGCACACAAGCCACAAAGTATTCTCTCAGTGTTGTAATAATCTAAATTGAAATCAAAGCTACATAATAATATATAGCTGAATGCAAACCAACTTACCCTTAATATATATTTCTCTTCCAATAATCAATAGATGTTGCCTATAATAAAAAATATGTTATGATTATAAATATTTTGAACAAAAGATGTTCTTTTAAATTAATAAACAAAATCCGTTAAAAGTATCGAATGCTTTTGGATATCGCAATGAAAAATATTGACTTCCATCAACTAATTAAAAATAAGAGAAATAGCCAACAATAATAAAAATATATTATTTGAAAGTAATAAAAATAGGATATATGTATGTACGAGCTTAAGCCTAGTTATCAAGAGAGCAACGGAGAAAAGTAAAGAATAGACATAATTTTAAATGTTTTGTATGCGACTGCATAAAATTTAGTAAAAATATAAATTTTATTTTGTGCCAACATATAAATATTTTAATACTTACATATACATATACACATACACACCCTTTCTCTATACATGTAATATCAAGGCAATGCAATTTGTGATACATATACACGCACAAATATGTTCTTAATAACTTCAATATACAAAGAGCACATGTGAGTATAAAAGTAAGTTTATGCATGTCTATTATAATACATTTCACTATATTCATTGTTATACATTGAAGATTTATTTGAACAAAAGTATTAAAACATTGAATTGTAAAATCCATTAAGCAATTTCTTTTTGTTTTATTTCTTCTATAGATATTTATGTTTTTAGTTTTTATTTTCATTTTTTTTTTTTTACCTTCTTTCCTATTGTATTTATATAAAATTGCAGAAAATATGTATGTATATAAAAGCTAGTGTGTTTGTAAAAGAATGAATATAAGTATGGATACATGTGTGTGCATGTGTGTGTGTGTGTTGTCGAGTGTATTATAAAAAAGGCAATAATATATTGTTTTGTATAAAACGTCAGCATAAACCTTTTTTTTTTTTTTTTTGTTTTGTAACCTATTTTTAGAAATGTAATAAAATGAAACCCTATTAAATGCAGTAACATTTTTCAGTTATTTGATATTTATTACATTTGAATAAAAAATCATATTACTTGCTATTTTTAGCAATTCTTGAAATTTTTTCACCTGTAGTTAGTTAATTTAAATTAACAGTTTTTTATTTTCTTTTTCTCTTATTATTTTACATTTATGCTTTAAAAATAGTGAGGAAATTATAGACATTTATTTAACAAAATAAATGCGTATAATTATATATATATAATTTCCTATATCCAAAGAAAAATCCGAAGTTACGATATGGAGACAAAAACCATATTGCAAAACTCTGTAGCAATATTAGGTAGCGATCACTATATATGATCTTCTTGATGTTCAAACAGTACAAACAACAAAGAACATAGAAGAAAGGATAACTTTCAAGCAAGCTTTCACATTGCATTCACTAGTATCTCTTATTTTTTACCCGATACTTACTAAAAGTCAATCCAAAGTAGATCCTGCAGATTCCATTCCAATTAAAAAAACACACATTCTTTGGTGAAGTTGTAACGAAGATTGTGACCTAACCACGACCAATGATATTTTGTTTGAAAATATGCATATGATTTTAAGAGCAAAGGACTCAGTGCCATACAGCAATGCTTTATCACTCACTCTCTTATTAAAATAAAAGTTTGGTAATGTTGATTTCAAGAACTTGGCCTGTGATTTGACTTGATTTGACAACTATCGATTATTTTCTGTCACGTAAAGTTACTAGTTTATGCTGATACATTAGTAATATTTTAAGGATAACATTAATCACATTATTAGTAACATACGATCAACAATGCATTTAAACGCTCATAATTTCACATGCAGAATAATCTAATTTAAAGCCGGTGCAGTGGCCATATACCCAAAATCATATTTAAAAGTTACGCCATATTTTTTTTTTATTTTTTTTTTTTGTGATAATTTTTACAATTCAAACTTTTAGGGAGCTTAGAAAATCAATTTTCACTTGGTTATAACGTGTAATATTGAAATATTCAGGTTAAGACAAAATTCAATCAAAACTTCAATAAACTTTAAAAAAATGCTTTTTTATACCTCATAAAAATTAAATTTTATCATTTTAATTTAACGCATATTTAGGGTCTTCTAATGTTAATTATGTTCCCTGTATAGAGGTGTAGAATTTTAAGCTGATAACTCTTCTTTTACTGGCGGCCATTAGGTCAGCTTTGAAGCCATTTATGTTAAATTTAATATGACATTTCAACATGAAGAGACTCGTAGCCGAATTTTGTTTAGTGATAAATGCATACGTCTGTAAATAAAACTGCCGTATATGAAATAATAATCCAGATAGACTGACTGTTGGGCGTGCTTTATGTCCTTCCTTTTTTAAAACGATGCTGGTTAGAACGTTACAGTCAATGCTGATCGTTATAGAGTCATGATTACCAATTTGCTTGCTCATTTGTTTAACTATCAGGATATAAAGGCAAGAGCTATGGTTTCAGGACAGTGCAACATGTCACATAGCTCGTGCCATAATTGCTTTCTTAAAGGAAACCTTTTGAAATTGCATATCTTCACATTTTGGACTCATGAATTGGCTTTCAAGATCGTGCGCGTTAAGCTAGACTATTTTTTGTTAAGACGCTAGACTACGCTGATAAGTCCAAAACGACCGCAAATGTTGGAAAAATTCTTTGAAAATTAGACCTCCACATTAGACTACATTCGAGCCAGCCGTGGCGGTCAGATGTCAGTAGTCTTTAAATTATAATGTCAGAAGATTATCTTTCGAATAAAGTAAATTTCATGGCAACTAAAAAAGTTCTTTTACAAAATAATATGATTTACTTGTTACCCAAAACACCAAAATTATCGACGCCATTAAATCTTTAATAAAATTGAAGGAAGCATCCCAAAACTTTGTATTTTTTACACCTTTAAATATATTTTATTAATGTTGACATCGCGAAATATAACCAACTGTAACACCTACAGCTCGCAGGGTTTGGTTCCCATTTTAAACTGGTTTATTCGGAAAAGCAAGCTGAAATTGGTATCTCTTTTTTTACTGCTCCACGTTAGAACCAAATAAGTGTCACCGTACGAACAAATATGTTTTTTTTATATTTATAAACCCTTTGAAAATAACGAACCCAGCTGTCCTACGGTGATGTTGAGACAGTGTTTTCTTTCGTGCAATAACATTTAAAACAAAAACCAATTAAATTTTTGTGTGTTCCACAAATGTAATTGCACGTAAAAAAGTATCCTTTCGGCGTCGCGGCACAGAAATTAAATCTTTTTCTCTACAATAACAAAAAAACACATCTTTTACTGAATCTTAATTACAAAAGTGTTTACCATTGACGTTTTATATTTTCACCAAATCGGTAAAATCCCAATTGTATTACAATTTTCCTTTTCGTTTTATTAATTTTCTGTTGTTAATGTTGTTAAATTTGTGTCAAATTTGATTGTGTTCAATGTAGTGAAACATCACGTCGCCCAGCAACTTGTTGCTTTAAAAGCCAAGTGCGTGCGTGCATTCGTTCGTTCGTATTGTAAAAAGGAAAAATAACGTAAAGTTATTTAAATATTATTAGCTGGTATTCCGCATTGAGATTTAATTTAATTTAATTTATTTATTTTCCTTTCTTTTTGTTTATGAAGCTGTATTTAAGGAAACTTTATACATTTTGCGTGATGCATTTATCTGGCGACACTTTACGCAGTTTTCTTAATACAAATTTTTATTAAATTAATTAAAATGCTGCCACCTTCACTTCACTTTTACTACATCATCTTTGCTTAAGCTGCATTCTAATTTTAAATTTCCACTTTTAGGACGACTGTGTGTAGGTGAAGAGAAAGTATTTTGCATGTATGTGTGTGTCTGTATGTGTGTTTAATATACATGAGTATATCATTTTTGTTTATATTTTATTTTTAACCGGATTATTTATAACATTTTGTGTATTTTACTGTACCTGACATCAACATTTTCATTAAAAATAAAAATCCAATGTCTGGTACTTCCACGTTTTCACCACTCTTGCAAAAGTGTTAAATTGAAACTGTTAGAATTATACAAGACACTTAAAATGATACGTTCACAAAACACGAAACGGTTAAAATAACAATGATGACATTTGTTTATTTTTTGTTTTACAAAACTTTGGATATTTTGTGTTGCTTGTGTTGATAGAAGAAGAAAAAACAAATTTTTAATTCAAATCAATAATACAAGTTAAAAATGTCGATTTTTTTTTATTAAAACAACAAAATAAGTTGATACCCTTATCAAAATATTTTATCTTATTAGTCACTACTTTTCCAATCATTCTGGTAGCATATGGATTCCACGTCAAAAGAACTGCTTTGGTTTTTAGAGAAAGAATGACTCTAGTCAATTTCTGATACCCAAATTCCAGTAACGTGTAAGAGTTACATCCGCGCCTGGCCATGAAGCCTTAATTAGATGGTGGATCAAACCACTGCATAATTTGGAACGTCATGCTCGTCCTAGGATGCCGAAGCTATAATTCTATGAAACAAAACTTTCTAGTGGCAACTTCGATGATTTCAGAGCAGGGCTGCAAATCATTACTCCTTGCTTAAGAGTTGGAGACTTTCCAACTCCTGTCCAGAACACATTCACCTAGCGTGTAATTAACGGCGAAATGATCCTAGCCACCATATTAAACAAAAGACCTGATATGGGGCCGCGAAACCACAACCACCACGATACTCTCAGATAGGGGCTAACCTCAACAGAACAGTTAAATAGTTAAATGTCTAAAGAGACAAATAATGGAACTCTGCGAGCTTACTGATTCCCGTGGAAATAAAGTGGAGTTTCCAATTGTATCACTGCTGACTTCAGGGACTGGGCTCCCTTTTTCCCCCAGTTGCACTGTGTCTAGATAGTTGAAGTTCTATAAAGACCATATATATGTGCCCCCGGGGGAAGCCCAAATTCCAGTAAGGCCATTCTGTATCAATCGAAAGAAATGGTAGTCAGAAAAGACAAGGCCCAAAATATTAGGCGGGTGAGCCAAAACTTCCCATCCGCTGTTTTCAAATAGTTTTTGTACGCATGTTGCTAGACCGGAGTATTGTTACGGCCTCTTGTCTAGTCGATTACTCTGGTCATTTTTCATTGACACAGGTCTCTTGATTTGTTTGATTTCAACAGCTCATAATACAAATCTTTCTGATCCCACCAAATACAAAGTATTACCTTTTCATCATGGATATCCGTCTTCGTCGCCGATTTAATTTGACTGGTGTCCATTTTTCATCACCAGTTATTACGCTGCAAAAATTAATTCTTTTTATAGAGTTCAAGCAGTATTTCCGACATCAAAAAACCGCCTCTTTTTAAATGCATCCCAATGCTTTTAAACGTGGGAAAATGGTTTGTTGTTTAACTTCCCTTGGTAATGCAATTTCTTCTTGCACTTGACATAAATCTTCGTACAATAATTCTTCCAATTCCTTATCTTTGAACAGTTTCAGCTGGCCACATTTCTTCTTGTATTCCATGTCGTCATAACCACTTTTAAATCGCTCTAACAATCATTTACAAGTTGATTTTGCGTTGGTTGGCCTGTTGAGGTTTAGCAGCCGTTTTCTGTAAATAGAAAAAGGTTATCAGACTTCCCCGCAAAATATCTTTAAGGAACATAACTCTACATTATTATAGCGATTGAAAAAAATGGTGTGTTTACATTTTGGCATCTATCTAATAGTGAATTATAATGACAGATGTTTACCCTACATAATGTAACAACATATAAAATTTATGGAAGTTTTTAGCACAAAACATATGGAATGCATTAGACTCTTTTCTTCTTGAAATTGTTCATTCTACTTCTCAGGCAAGTTTTTCGGGTTCCGTACCCGACGTTTTCCATAAAATGTTTATCCGCCTCTATCTTTAAAACCAAGGTGTAATACTATAGCCGCTATAATAACAACAACTACAAATGAAAGGATGTTCTAATTATCATATAAAAAATAATAATATTTTTTGCACTGCGAGCGGGACGACAAATCAAATTACTTATTTTTAAGTAAATGATTTTAGTTTTTCTAAAGTAGAGAATTCATACAAAATTTCAATTCTATGCACCATTAAAATAAGTGTGACCAATTAAGTTGAAAATTTAAGATTGTTTTTAAAAACGTGAATGCAATCTGGTTTTCGTTGGCAACCGAAATTTACACAGACATGATGGTACCAAGTTCGCTATAGTGACAAGAAAAAAAAATAAAATTAAAATAAACGGGGCACCAGCATTTGGCAGAGTATGAATAAATTATAAAAATATTAAGATTAAGACAAAAAAGCCCCATATTGTACAGAATGAGTATGAGTAAAAATATGATACAGATTAACGTCACTACCTAACCGTGAAGGACATAACACCGGCGGTAGTATTAGTACTGGGTCAATAAAATGCATATAATAACGCCCTCAGGTGGCGAGCAGGCCGTGCCTCCACTCCACTGCTTGATAGTAGGAGCCTACCTAAAACTCTCGTC
The DNA here is from genome assembly GCA_030448955.1 of Trichopoda pennipes. Classification (NCBI taxonomy): domain Eukaryota; kingdom Metazoa; phylum Arthropoda; class Insecta; order Diptera; family Tachinidae; genus Trichopoda; species Trichopoda pennipes. The sequence continues at coordinate 3,942,505 of JASKUP010000098.1, forward strand.
GACCGCATCATAAAAATATTCTTTTGCAATGCAACAGCACATTGGATATGAAAACGCCACACCTTCCCGCAATTTGCGTTAAAACACAACCATGACTTTATTCCCCGAAGGGCCTCACTAATAACCGATGCAGGGCCATAAACCTGTGGCCTACTGGTACTCATGGTACCATTATTTTAAGTCACTAATAGGACCTCGAGTGTACAGTTTTAGGCTCCTGCTAGCCCAGACCCAAGCAGCACATGTCACGATGGGGTTTGTTCCACCAAGACTGCATACCCCTGGGGGGAGGCTGTAGAAGTATAACTGGCACTTGACATATTTATTATTACCATATAAAAAAATGATCCAAATCATATCGTTGTTACGTTAATAAATGTATTTAAAAATTAAAATATTTTTGGTACATTTCGTGATATGATTTACATCTGCGCCTGGCAGTGAGCCCTAATCAGATGGTGGTCAGACCACTGTGAGTGAAAGCAGCGCCACTCATGCCCTAGGAGGCCGAAGTCTAATTCTAGCAAAAATAAGCATAATTTGGGATCACCTACAAAAAACCGATTTTTATATGAAAATTTAACTAAAAATTTAAAATGGCTGTATCTCCGTAAATAAGAGGAATATCGCAAAAATAAGCATAATTTGGGATCACCTACAAAAAATCGATTTTTATGTGAAAATTTAACTAAAAACTTAAAATGGCTATATCTCCTTAAATAAGAGGAATATCGCAAAAATAAGCATAATTTGGGATCACCTACAAAAAATCGATTTTTATATGAAAATTTAACTAAAAACTTAAAATGGCTATATCTCCGTAAATAAGAGGAACATCGCAAAAATAAGCATAATTTGGGATCACCTACAAAAAATCGATTTTTATATGAAAATTTAACTAAAAATTTAAAATGGCTGTATCTCCGTAAATAAGAGGAATATCACAAAAATAAGCATAATTTGGGATCACCTTCAAAAAATCGATTTTTATATGAAAATTTAACTAAAAACTTAAAATGGCTATATCTCCTTAAATAAGAGGAATATCGCAAAAATAAGCAAATTTGGGATCACCTACAAAAAATCGATTTTTATATGAAAATTTAACTAAAAACTTAAAAAGGCTATATCTCCGTAAATAAGAGGAATATCGCAAAAATAAGCATAATTTGGGATCACCTCAAAAAATCGATTTTTATATGAAAATTTAACTAAAAACTTAAAATGGCTGTATCTCCGTAAATGTGAGGAATATCGCAAAAATAAGCAAATTTGGGATCACCTACAAAAAATCGATTTTTATATGAAAATTTAACTAAAAGCTGTATCTCCGTAAATAAGAGGAATATCGCAAAAATAAGCATAATTTGGGATCACCTACAAAAAATCGATTTTTATATGAAAATTTAACTAAAAACTTAAAATGGCTATATCTCCGTAAATAAGAGGAATATCGCAAAAATAAGCAAATTTGGGATCACCTACAAAAAATCGATTTTTATATGAAAATTTAACTAAAAGCTGTATCTCCGTAAATAAGAGGAATATCGCAAAAATAAGCATAATTTGGGATCACCTACAAAAAATCGATTTTTATGTGAAAATTTAACTAAAAACTTAAAATGGCTATATCTCCGTAAATAAGAGGAATATCGCAAAAATAAGCATAATTTGGGATCACCTACAAAAAATCGATTTTTATATGAAAATTTAACTAAAAACTTAAAATGGCTATATCTCCGTAAATAAGAGGAACATCGCAAAAATAAGCATAATTTGGGATCAGCTACAAAAAATCGATTTTTATATGAAAATTTAACTAAAAATTTAAAATGGCTGTATCTCCGTAAATAAGAGGAACATCGCAAAAATAAGCATAATTTGGGATCACCTACAAAAAATCGATTTTTATATGAAAATTTAACTTAAAACTTAAAATGGCTATATCTCCTTAAATAAGAGGAATATCGCAAAAATAAGCAAATTTGGGATCACCTACAAAAAATCGATTTTTATATGAAAATTTAACTAAAAACAAAAATAAGCATAATTTGGGATCACCTACAAAAAATCGATTTTTATATGAAAATTTAACTAAAAACATAAAATGGCTATATCTCCGTAAATAAGAGGAATATCGCAAAAATAAGCATAATTTGGGATCACCTACAAAAAATCAATTTTTATATGAAAATTTAACTAAAAACTTAAAATGGCTATATCTCCGTAAATAAGAGGAATATCGCAAAAATAAGCATAATTTGGGATCACCTACAAAAAATCGATTTTTATATGAAAATTTAACTAAAAACTTAAAATGGCTATATCTCCGTAAATAAGAGGAACATCGCAAAAATAAGCATAATTTGGGATCACCTACAAAAAATCGATTTTTATATGAAAATTTAACTAAAAATTTAAAATTGCTGTATCTCCGTAAATAAGAGGAATATCACAAAAATAAGCATAATTTGGGATCACCTACAAAAAATCGATTTTTATATGAAAATTTAACTAAAAACTAAAAATGGCTATATCTCCGTAAATAAGAGGAATATCGCAAAAATAAGCATAATTTGGGATCACCTACAAAAAATCGATTTTTATATGAAAATTTAACTAAAAACTTAAAATGGCTATATCTCCGTAAATAAGAGGAATATCGCAAAAATAAGCAAATTTGGGATCACCTACAAAAAATCGATTTTTATAAGAAAATTTAACTAAAAGCTGTATCTCCGTAAATAAGAGGAATATCGCAAAAATAAGCATAATTTGGGATCACCTACAAAAAATCGATTTTTATGTGAAAATTTAACTAAAAACTTAAAATGGCTATATCTCCGTAAATAAGAGGAATATCGCAAAAATAAGCATAATTTGGGATCACCTACAAAAAAATCGATTTTTATATGAAAATTTAACTAAAAACTTAAAATGGCTATATCTCCTTAAATAAGAGAAATATCGCAAAAATAAGCAAATTTGGGATCACCTACAAAAAATCGATTTTTATATGAAAATTATAACTAAAAGCTGTATCTCCGTAAATAAGAGGAATATCGCAAAAATAAGCATAATTTGGGATCACCTACAAAAAATCGATTTTTATGTGAAAATTTAACTAAAAACTTAAAATGGCTATATCTCCGTAAATAAGAGGAATATCGCAAAAATAAGCATAATTTGGGATCACCTACAAAAAATCGAATTTTATATGAAAATTTAACTAAAAACTTAAAATGGCTATATCTCCGTAAATAAGAGGAACATCGGAAAAATAAGCATAATTTGGGATCACCTACAAAAAATCGATTTTTATATGAAAATTTAACTAAAAACTTAAAATGGCTATATCTCCGTAAATAAGAGGAATATCGCAAAAATAAGCAAATTTGGGATCACCTACATAAAATCGATTTTTATATGAAAATTTAACTTAAAACTTAAAATGGCTATATCTCCTTAAATAAGAGGAATATCGCAAAAATAAGCAAATTTGGGATCACCTACAAAAAATCGATTTTTATATGAAAATTTAACTAAAAACAAAAATAAGCATAATTTGGGATCACCTACAAAAAATCGATTTTTATATGAAAATTTAACTAAAAACATAAAATGGCTATATCTCCGTAAATAAGAGGAATATCGCAAAAATAAGCATAATTTGGGATCACCTACAAAAAATCGATTTTTATATGAAAATTTAACTAAAAACTTAAAATGGCTATATCTCCGTAAATAAGAGGAATATCGCAAAAATAAGCATAATTTGGGATCACCTACAAAAAATCGATTTTTATATGAAAATTTAACTAAAAACTTAAAATGGCTATATCTCCGTAAATAAGAGGAACATCGCAAAAATAAGCATAATTTGGGATCACCTACAAAAAATCGATTTTTATATGAAAATTTAACTAAAAATTTAAAATGGCTGTATCTCCGTAAATAAGAGGAATATCACAAAAATAAGCATAATTTGGGATCACCTACAAAAAATCGATTTTTATATGAAAATTTAACTAAAAACTTAAAATGGCTATATCTCCGTAAATAAGAGGAATATCGCAAAAATAAGCATAATTTGGGATCACCTACAAAAAATCGATTTTTATATGAAAATTTAACTAAAAACTTAAAATGGCTATATCTCCGTAAATAAGAGAATATCGCAAAAATAAGCAAATTTGGGATCACCTACAAAAAATCGATTTTTATAAGAAAATTTAACTAAAAGCTGTATCTCCGTAAATAAGAGGAATATCGCAAAAATAAGCATAATTTGGGATCACCTACAAAAAATCGATTTTTATGTGAAAATTTAACTAAAAACTTAAAATGGCTATATCTCCGTAAATAAGAGGAATATCGCAAAAATAAGCATAATTTGGGATCACCTACAAAAAATCGATTTTTATATGAAAATTTAACCAAAAGCTGTATCTCCGTAAATAAGAGGAATATCGCAAAAATAAGCATAATTTGGGATCACCTACAAAAAATCGATTTTTATGTGAAAATTTAACTAAAAACTTAAAATGGCTATATCTCCTTAAATAAGAGAAATATCGCAAAAATAAGCAAATTTGGGATCACCTACAAAAAATCGATTTTTATATGAAAATTTAACCAAAAGCTGTATCTCCGTAAATAAGAGGAATATCGCAAAAATAAGCATAATTTGGGATCACCTACAAAAAAATCGATTTTTATGTGAAAATTTAACTAAAAACTTAAAATGGCTATATCTCCGTAAATAAGAGGAATATCGCAAAAATAAGCATAATTTGGGATCACCTACAAAAAATCGATTTTTATATGAAAATTTAACTAAAAACTTAAAATGGCTATATCTCCGTAAATAAGAGGAACATCGCAAAAATAAGCATAATTTGGGATCACCTACAAAAAATCGATTTTTATATGAAAATTTAACTAAAAATTTAAAATGGCTGTATCTCCGTAAATAAGAGGAATATCACAAAAATAAGCATAATTTGGGATCACCTACAAAAAATCGATTTTTATATGAAAATTTAACTAAAAACTTAAAATGGCTATATCTCCGTAAATAAGAGGAATATCGCAAAAATAAGCATAATTTGGGATCACCTACAAAAATCGATTTTTATATGAAAATTTAACTAAAAACTTAAAATGGCTATATCTCCGTAAATAAGAGGAATATCGCAAAAATAAGCAAATTTGGGATCACCTACAAAAAATCGATTTTTATAAGAAAATTTAACTAAAAGCTGTATCTCCGTAAATAAGAGGAATATCGCAAAAATAAGCATAATTTGGGATCACCTACAAAAAATCGATTTTTATGTGAAAATTTAACTAAAAACTTAAAATGGCTATATCTCCGTAAATAAGAGGAATATCGCAAAAATAAGCATAATTTGGGATCACCTACAAAAAATCGATTTTTATATGAAAATTTAACTAAAAACTTAAAATGGCTATATCTCCTTAAATAAGAGAAATATCGCAAAAATAAGCAAATTTGGGATCACCTACAAAAAATCGATTTTTATATGAAAATTTAACCAAAAGCTGTATCTCCGTAAATAAGAGGAATATCGCAAAAATAAGCATAATTTGGGATCACCTACAAAAAATCGATTTTTATGTGAAAATTTAACTAAAAACTTAAAACGGCTATATCTCCGTAAATAAGAGGAATATCGCAAAAATAAGCATAATTTGGGATCACCTACAAAAAATCGATTTTTATGTGAAAATTTAACTAAAAACTTAAAATGGCTATATCTCCATAAATAAGAGGAATATCGCAAAAATAAGCATAATTTGGGATCACCTACAAAAAATCGATTTTTATATGAAAATTTAACTAAAAACTTAAAATGGCTGTATCTCCGTAAATAAGAGGAACATCGCAAAAATAAGCATAATTTGGGATCACCTACAAAAAATCGATTTTTATATGAAAATTTAACTAAAAATTTAAAATGGCTGTATCTCCGCAAATAAGAGGAATATCGCAAAAATAAGCATAATTTGGGATCACCTACAAAAAATCGATTTTTATATGAAAATTTAACTAAAAACTTAAAATGGCTGTATCTCCGTAAATAAGAGGAACATCGCAAAAATAAGCATAATTTGGGATCACCTACAAAAAATCGATTTTTATATGAAAATTTAACTAAAAACTTAAAATGGCTATATCTCCGTAAATAAGAAGAATATCGCAAAAAATAAGCATAATTTAGGATCACCTACAAAAAATCGATTTTTATATGAAAATTTAACTAAAAACTTAAAATGGCTGTATCTCCGTAAATAAGAGGAATATCGCAAAAATAAGCATAATTTGGGATCACCTACAAAAAATCGATTTTTATATGAAAATTTAACTAAAAACTTAAAATGGCTGTATCTCCGTAAATAAGAGGAATATCGCAAAAATAAGCCAATTTGGGATCACCTACAAAAAATCGATTTTTATATGAAAATTTAACTAAAAGCTGTATCTCCGTAAAATAAGAGGAATATCGCAAAAATAAGCATAATTTGGGATCACCTACAAAAAATCGATTTTTATATGAAAATTTAACTAAAAACATAAAATGGCTATATCTCCGTAAATAAGAGGAATATCGCAAAAATAAGCATAATTTGGGATCACCTACAAAAAATCGATTTTTATGTGAAAATTTAACTAAAAACTTAAAATGGCTATATCTCCGTAAATAAGAGGAATATCGCAAAAATAAGCATAATTTGGGATCACCTACAAAAAATCGATTTTTATATGAAAATTTAACTAAAAACTTAAAATGGCTGTATCTCCGTAAATATGAGGAATATCGCAAAAATAAGCAAATTTGGGATCACCTACAAAAAAATCGATTTTTATATGAAAATTTAACTAAAAACTTAAAATGGCTATATCTCCGTAAATAAGAGGAATATCGCAAAAATAAGCATAATTTGGGATCACCTACAAAAAATCGATTTTTATATGAAAATTTAACTAAAAAAAATGGCTATATCTCCTTAAATAAGAGGAATATCGCAAAAATAAGCATAATTTGGGATCACCTACAAAAAATCGATTTTTATGTGAAAATTTAACTAAAAGCTGTATCTCCGTAAATAAGAGGAATATCGCAAAAATAAGCATAATTTGGGATCACCTACAAAAAATCGATTTTTATGTGAAAATTTAACTAAAAACTTAAAATGGCTATATCTCCTTAAATAAGAGGAATATCGCAAAAATAAGCATAATTTGGGATCACCTACAAAAAATCGATTTTTATGTGAAAATTTAACTAAAAACTTAAAATGGCTATATCTCCTTAAATAAGAGGAATATCGCAAAAATAAGCATAATTTGGGATCACCTACAAAAAATCGATTTTTATATGAAAATTTAACTAAAAACATAAAATGGCTATATCTCCGTAAATAAGAGGAATATCGCAAAAATAAGCATAATTTGGGATCACCTACAAAAAATCGATTTTTATGTGAAAATTTAACTAAAAACTTAAAATGGCTATATCTCCTTAAATAAGAGGAATATCGCAAAAATAAGCATAATTTGGGATCACCTACAAAAAATCGATTTTTATATGAAAATTTAACTAAAAACTTAAAATGGCTATATCTCCGTAAATAAGAGGAACATCGCAAAAATAAGCATAATTTGGGATCACCTACAAAAAATCGATTTTTTATATGAAAATTTAACTAAAAATTTAAAATGGCTGTATCTCCGTAAA